>JAXCHB010000003.1:0-400000 GCA_036926305.1 Uropetala carovei
TGAGATAATTAAATGATTTCACAAAAAGAAATAACCACAGAAGAGCAGGACGGTTGTGCGCAGGACATAAAATATTTTGAACGTCAATTTCTACATGTCAAGAGGCTTGGCATGGTTCCAGCCGAGTAAAAAGAAGAAATTGCAGTGTTTGTCATAGGAAAGGAATACTTTCATTGAAACGGAACCATACAATCAAGAATGAAATCCACATCAATCATTGGGTAGCAAACAAGAATCTCCCAAATCGACTCAACTCCATAGCCAAAGAAAAGATTGGAAAGATTGAAGAAAAATAGTCCTTCCATTCGATTTCGACCGTAAGGCTTATCCCGATGATTCCTTCCCGAACAAATCTTTTGGGATAAATAACCCTATCCGTAATAAACTGAATTCCGCCGAAATCACGACATTTTCTCTATCGGTATAGAAAAAAATAATCGAACCTGGGACGACCTTGGTAGAAAAATAAAGGCGCTTTCTCTTAAACTTTGCGAGAGTTTGGCGAACGTAGAAATCTTAGGATAACAAATAAATAACCGAGACATCGCCGTCTTACTGTGAAAAGCATCCTCGGTTCCTTCCGAAGCTCTCTTTTCCCCCCTCCTTTGCTAACTTACGATCTCAAAACTTTTCTACGCTTCCTTTTTCGAAAAAATAGTCCTCCCAAAAAAAAATCTCCAAAATCTTCCTTTGCCGTTTGCTCCTTCCCCTCCCCCCAACCACCCTTCCCTCCCTCCCCCTCTCACTTTTTCGAGATCCTTGTTATGAGACGACGGGAAAACAACCAATTTTACTCCGTTTTCCTTTTCACGCGAAATTCCTCTTGCTCTGTGGATTTATTTTTCGCTTACGATCCTCGAAAACTTATATAACCCTCGAGAAAGTTATCTCCACCTTTTTTTATATTAACTATCTTCGTGTTTATCCACACGTGGTTATTGTCGGAAAACCTCTTAAACTTTTTTTCTCTTTCTCTCTCTCTCTTCTACCGTATTTGTTTTGTTTTCTAATCCTCTTTCCTTCCTCTCCTCTTACGGTTCGTCCTTTTTTTCTTCTTTTTAATATCTCTACTTCCGGTTCTTTTTCAGCGATGTTTTTTGGCGAATTTTCTATGTCGTTCCCTCTCTCCCATCCTCTCTCCAATCCTCTCCTCCTGTCATCTCTTTCCTTCGCTTATTCAATTTTCCTCTCGTGCTCTCTCTCTTCTTCCTCTCTATCCGGTGTGTTTTCGTCTGATACCTAACCGAAAACTTTTTCCAATCAGTTTTTTCCACTCTTTCCGAGATCCGAAAAAACCGACTCTCAAAAACATGTCATTTATTTCGAGTCGGATTTTTTTATAGATTTTCAGGCGAAAGATCCGTTTTTTTATACTGTGGGGATTTTGCGCTGCGCCAAAACGATCATTTATGTTAATTTCCGGTGTAGTAAATTCGCAATTTAAGACGTTTTTACCTTCGTTTGATGAATTTGTGCAAAGAGAGGGGTGTCTGTTGTCGAAAAGCGTACTGTTTTCTCGTATTTAAGTATTATAAATCAGAACGCAGATAACATTAAATTATCAAACGATATTATTATTGTAATGCTCTCGATTGAGAATGATGGCAGCGGATACTTACGTCACTGTAATGGTTACTCGTGATGTTTTTTTTTTTACAGTGACTGCAATCACGAGGAAATATTATTGATTCCTTAAGAAGCGTCTTCGCGAAGATTATCGATCGGTTTCTAAAACTTTCGAACGCTGCGCCGAACCTTTTCAACGAACTGCATTTGTTACTGACTAGTTAATTTAAAACGGTTTTAGTTACTTTTTATTACTCAACAATAACCGGCCTTAGAGTTTTTAAATTATGAAATGGATTCCGTACTAGATCGATAATTCATTCTTGCGGTTACGAAGCTGAAAAGAATACTTCAGTCGGTTGGATTTCATTCGACGAACGCATCCTTTTGATGGCAGCAGGGCCTATGGGTGCAAAGGGTGCATCGCACCAGGGCGGCAACATATTAGGGGCGGCAATTCACGGGCGGAGGCAAGAATCACTCTTAATTTTGTGTTTTGCACAATTTATTTATTAATTTAAATACAACTTTTAATCGAAAAAATCTGAGCCAAGGTGCTTTTATAAGTCGGTAAGGGGAGGCATAAACTGCTTGCACCCGGGCGGCAAATATTCCCGGTGCGGGCGTGGATGGAAGGATTCTTTTCGATTCCCGTTCTTCTCGTCGCTTCGACACGTGTGGGTTCCGATGGCGCAGGTTCCATTGCTCGAACTCTTTCCTACCGTTGCGCCACCATCGCGGTTAAAATAGTCCACTGTATTTCCCCGAGAGCAAAATTCCCAGTTGTCGGAAAGAACAATTAAACCGTGACCCAGCCGACAAATATGGTCTCACGGTTATAGGAGGCTTGAAGTTGCATTGCGCCGCCGACAACGGGTGAACTTGGAATTCCAGGGTCCCAGTCTACTCCGCCCCATTCGGCTTTTCCTAGGTATAGGATAGGAAGGGGTGGAAGGCTCGCTTATCTCCCTCCTCGGCCTATTCCGCAAAAACCCTCACTCAAGGCGGGAAACCTTCGTTTTTGGCGGGAATTCTTCCTCGCTCCGAGCTCAGTCATATGCTAGTCGTCCATTGGATGCGTGTTCGTTCGAACACAATTCGTCAGAAAACGTGCATAAACGCGGGAACATTCCCATCTAATTGAAATACATTTGAAGGTCGTCCACTAGACTCCATTTCATTCGTGCGTTTTCGGACGGATAGTTGCGAAGCGCGAACGATCCCATTCCGTTGGGATTTTTCGCAAGTATTCGTGCGATTTGGAACCTGTTGATAGCCTCCTTCTAGAAACCTTCCGGAACTTTGCTTTTTTCTGTTGTTATCGAAATGTTTCTTGACTCATACGAAAATAATAATAAAAAAACTTCGCTTCATTATCTTTTAGATCCTTAAATAAGTGGGGAAATTCCCATAGTGAATTTCTTTTTAATAGAATATCATTCGTCCAAATTGTTCTTCGTTTGGACATCATACGTCTAACGAGGAAAGAATTTTCTAAAAATCATAGTTCAGAACGTTCCGTCTTGGTAATTGGAAATGCCATTCGGGCGTAAACTGCAGGCAGTGGACACTCCCTCATCGTACGAAATTGTACGAAATGGTTCGCACGTTTTCCGACGAATTGAGTTAGGACGAACACGCATCCAATGGACGATTAGCCTTAAGCCGGCTCCAGACGTTCGTTATTCGCCTAGTGCCGAACATTCGTGATCGCTCGCCGAGTGACGAGTAAATATTTTCCTCGCCACTCGCAACTGCCTCCACGCTAATCGTCCATCGCCGAATATTTGTACAGAATCGCGGGAAAGGAGCGAATGTTCGTAGTATGCTGAAATGTTGGACTGTGAAGATAGTATTGTCGCTTCAAGTGCCGCTTTTGTTGTCACGAGCTGCGCCTATTCTCACGATCTGGCATCAATGTGGAGAGACATTTGTCAGTCGGCGTGCTCTTTTACCGGCTCTCGACGGGAAATAATCGCGGATCGCCGAATGCGTGGCTTTACTTTGGAAGTGACCGCGAACGCTCGAACCGTATCGGTTACCGGGGTTGTGAAGATGGCAAGTTGTCCAACCGTTCTCCCGCGATAACAGGAAGGTACTTTTTCTTTGTGTTTGCGTGTATTTCATCGCTGTGTGAGACATCTCGCAGCCAGAGCGGACATCTCGGAGCTAGAGAGAAAAAAAGTTAAGAACGCCTATCCCCACCACTATATTTTAGTAAGTCTGCCCGTCTGTTCCTTTATGCACGTTCACATTTATCAACCGATTCCGACCAAATATGGCACGATTGTAGGGAATTCCAAGGGTTTTTTTAGTTTGCTTCAAAGCAAAGAGACAGCCTTCTACCGTCAGTTCCTTGGTAATCGCTAAAATATATCTAGCTTTCCTTAAGTAGTGGAACTTAAAAAGCCCGCCAATCTTATACTGAATCTCTTTCTTTCAAATGGGAAAAGGGTTCAAAGCAGTGTTTTTTTTTAGGATAGAAATAAGATGTTTTGAAACTTTTGGCATTAAAAACACTCCGAATGAGCATTTTGACGGGCGATGCCTATCGCTCTCGGAATGAAAATGGTCGTAATATTCTCAAAAGGTATTTTTATGGTCTGGAGTTGATTAATCCTGCCAAGAAGGTTACTTCTGCTGCAGTCGTAATGTTTTAAGGATAATTTATTCTTCGATGACCTTTTCAGGCCGCGCACGTTTTTTTCTTCTCCTTAATGGCAGTTTTAATGATTTCATAAATAGTTCGAGGCCTAGATTTTAGTAATAGACATTTTTATATCCGCGAAAAAATAAATAGGACGGCAAATTTTTCCCGACGAATATTTGGAGAATATTAACGCGTAAATAGCGAACAGGAAAAAATTAAATAAGCTGACGAGCAAAGACTCAATCGGATCCCTCGGACGAACAAGAGGAAAAGGCGAAACAAACGACCTCTCGCGCAAACGAGTTTGTTTTTCCGTAAAAATAAATAAAAAATTCCAACACCCTTTTTTTTATCATTTTTTTTATTTTTTTGGCGCAAACAGAAAAAATGTATGGCCGAAGCGAGAAAAAGGGTCTCTCGAATGTTCCCAACCCTTTAATCCTCACTTCATAAACCTCTCCGTATGAAGAGAGGGAGAGAGATGGGAGAGGTTGATTTATTCCCCATTTTTGTCAAAGAAAGGTAAAAAAAAAGGGATCATCGATATTTCAAAAGGGATCCTTTTCTTTATTTCCGACCTTCAATCCCCGTGTTAGGTCGTGATAGGGAGAGCCTTATTACTATACCAGCCGCGCGCCACCGGGGGCACAAAGGACCTTCCTTTCTTGCCCTCCCTCCAACCTTCCCCTCTTGCCTACTTCGTTCCCCCCCCCCTTCCATCCTTTTTCCTTCCTTCCCCCTCCCTCTCTCTCCCCCTACCGTCCGCCTACCTACCTACCTCCGTCTAAACTTGATTTCGCCATTCTTACGGTGCATTACCCCCCTGATAACCCTATTCGGCCCCAATCCAGTTCGGCCTATCACCGACCTTGGGGGGAACCCTTCTCATTTCGTCAATATCGTTTACGTAGAGGAAACCTCTCGATTCTTCTTCTTCTTCTACCGCCTCTTCCTTTCTCCGGATCCCCGTCTTCTTCTTCTTCCTCCTCCTCCTCCTCTTCTTCTTCCAAAGGGCATAAAGTCGTTAGGTTTTTCCTTCTGGTCGAGTGGTTCCTTCCTCTTTTGTGTGTGTTTTTTTTCAACTTTTAGTTCTGGTTTGTTATCCCTGTCGGTTATCTATCTCCTGGCTTCCCTTTATATTAGCCCCGAATGGTCCTTGAGAGAACGTAAAATAAAACTTCTTTATTTTCGACGTGGTTGAGATTATTTAGTTTTGAAGGGGTTATGTAATGATAGTGTGCCGTTCTACTTTAACATTTGTTTGCTTTCAAATTGGGGGTATCGCAGAAAAAATGGGCTTTGACAGCCGGTGTGGAATGAGGCGCATTTAATTATTAAATTGGTGTTCGTATATGGGACTAATAAAAAAAACGAGTACATATACCTTAATTGTAATGAAAATGTTGTTCGATTGAAAGTGATTTTTTTCTTCCGTTAATCATGATTTCTAACAAATGAAAATAAGTTTACATGAAAAGTATTAAGCTAAGATGAGGATAAATGAGGTTATTCTATTTTAATGGTAACAGTATTTTAATGAAGGATAACAGACTGACTTTAAATCCCAAAATTAAAAGCGAGGCCAAAATCGTATTAAGATTTTAATAACAAGCTTCTATGTTTACCCTAAGAAATTTTCAAGGAACGTTCCGCTTGAAAAAACAATAAATTCTATTTTAATGGTAACAGTATTTTAATGAAGGATAACAGACTGACTTTAAATCCCAAAATTAAAAGCGAGGCCAAAATCGTATTAATATTTTAATAACAAGCTTCTATGTTTACCCTAAGAAATTTTCAAGGAACGTTCCGCATGAAAAAACAATAAATTCGAGTGTTGGACCATTTCGATTTTTATTCTTTTTTAAATTCTGCGAGACCGCACTTCTAACTCGTGTGAGATTTTTTTAAATGCCGGAGCTAAAAACGAGCGGGACGAATCGCGTACACGCGCGCACGCATAACACGTTAGAACGAAAACATACGTTGCGATTCACTGCTGCAACCAAGGCGTCGACAGGCATCCATACTCGATCGCCTTTCAATTTTCGAAATAGAAAGTCCGGAAAAAGAGGGAGAGAGGGAATAAAACCACGGGAGTAGAGAAATAAATAGAAGGGCGAATAGAAGAGAAGGGGTGTTTGTTTGTGTGAATGTAAATATATATTAATTTCTTTCTTGCTGAAGGAGGGAGGATGCCCGTGATTGTTGAAACACATACACACACAAATACATATACATACATACATACATACATACATACATACATACATACATACATACATACATACATACACACATACATACATACATATATACATACACACATACATACACATATACATGCACACATACATACACACACACACATACACACACACACACACAAACACACACACATACAAACACATACACACACACACGTATACATACACACACACAAAGGCGCGCGCGCGTGTGCATAGAAGCAGGGAGTGAAAGATACAGTGTGCGGAAGGTGGATTTATTGAAGTATTGAGAGGATACGATCGCAGCTTGTGTAGCGAGATGTGCGTTCCGGAAAGGGAGAAATCGGGCGGGAGGGAATGTATAGAGACGGGGAGTAGATAGGAGAATAGGGAGTGAAATGGAGAAGGGGAGAAAGGAAGAGAGAGAGAGAGACGACGGCAGCCGAGTGTTGAGGGAATAGGCGGAGAAAGGACTGGATCTCGTGCGAGGCGAGAGGATAGGGAGAGGGAATCGCATGGGAGTAGGAGGAGGAGGAGGAGATCTCTTGCGTGGGATAACGGGGGAAAAGGATGGAGAGAGAGAGGGAGAGAAGAGGGTGTAGATTGGAAGGGAAGAGATATCCCGCGAGGGAAAAAAATTGAGGATTTGATATGAGGAAGAGGAGGAGGATTGAGGAGGTGGCGAGGAGCGACTCAGCAGGACCGTGAAATTCCAGAGATTGCTGGGTGGAGGAAAAGGAGCCAGGAGGAGGAGGTGGTGTGGTGTTGAGGGTGGAATGGAACGGGAGATGGAGAAGAGATCTCTCCTCCACCGTCATTCAAAAACCCCTTTCCTCGCTTCTCTCTCTCTCTCTCTCTGTATCTATCGGCGTTGGAAACGATAAGGGAGGCTCGGTTCCCATACCTTGTTACTTTTTCCAACTCCGTCTCGCTATTGAAGCGAGAAATGCTGGTTGTGAAGGAAGCGCGGAGGGTATCTGTGAGAGGGTAGGACAAAAGATTGAGGAGGGATGGTGAAGTGAGGAAAGGGGAGAAGTAAAGGGGGGTGAGGGGGGGTGAGGGGAGGAGGGAAAGGATGGGGTGGGAGACGAGGTTCTGCGGGTCATCGCAACGTCAAAGGAGGGAGTAGGAAGCACCCGAAGGAGATTTTTTTTTGTCGGAGCAGTCGGTGCGAAAAGTCACGGGCACGGGAATATATATATCCGCAGCAAAGCTCTGCGGTGAAAGGTGGAAGAAATGGGGAGAAGTTTGGAGAAAAGGAGGGAGGTGGAGGTATTTGTGTTGCAGTAGGAGGAAGATGATTGGAGAGTATTACACTTTAAAATAAATATTGGCGGTCTTTCTCTCTCTCTCTCTCTTTCTAAGAGATTTTGGTAATGCCGTTCTTTTTTATTTGGTATCCCTTCGTGGAGTTTATTTTTTTGCGAAATGTAGATTGTTGTCGCAGCGGTTTCGGTCTTCGAAAAAACGCGGGTAAAATACGTTCTTCGAGATGTACTTTTTTTTAGTTTAAAATTTAAGGTAAGAATCCTTTGCACCATAAAAATAAGTTGGTCGTTAAATGCAATTTATGCCGTGTAGGTTGTTTTGCTAATTGCCTGTATGTAATAACGGTTTGGAGGGAATTTTTTTTTGTTTTTCTCTTATATATCTTACCGGTAACTGTGTGTTTTCAAATTTTAATGTGATTTTCCTTTTTATTTCAGGTAAACGATTTTACTGCTATTTGGCGTCCTGCTTCTTACCAATTAGGAGTTATAGTTGTACCGGCAGACCCATCAAGGTAGGGCTTATTAAAGCTCAAGTTTTCTCTTAAGATTTATAAGCTAATTCTGTCGTGGAGGTGTTGCTGCGTTTACTATGGCTATTATTTTGTTGTTCCAAAGTGTATGTACTAGCTCAATCGGATTCGTTTAGTTTGGAACAATTTAGTCTATTCATTTCGTATATTTAAGTTGCGCCGTTAAAATTATTCGCTACCGCGATAAAAAATTTAACGAAAACTTAGATGTTTTTAAATGTAACTTTACGTATTGACATCTAGTAATATACGTGTAGAGAAAACGTAAAATTACCCTCCCTTTATTTAAGACCACAAAACACGACATGAAACACACCTGCGGTAATCGTTAGAAGAAAAGGCGACAGACCCGCGAGTTGTTGAATCGCAACACGCAAAAAAAAAAAAGAACCCGGACAGATTTAGGCCGGACTCGTTCACGTAATCCCATAAGATATTCCACTCTCCCTCTCTCTCTCTCTCTCTCTCTCTCTCTCTCTCTCTCCTCTCAAATCACACCGCTCGAAAAACTTCCTACACCGAAAGAAGGGAAAAAAAAAGCTAGGGAACGAAGCGCCGGCTGGGTGCGAGAGAGCGTAAGACAGCGGAAGCGAAAGGGAGAGAGAGAGAGAGAGGAGAGACCAATTCCCTCTGGTGGTAGGGAGAGAGAGAGAAAGAAAGGACCAAGTCGGCGAGACGGCGGGGCGATAAAAATCAGCAGAAGGGAAGAAGCTGCGTGTCTCCCTCGAGACGATTTTTAAGAGGAAGAGAAGAGGTTGGGAGTAGGTACGAGGGAGAGGCAAGAATGGTAGGGTAAGAGAATTGCTGGGAGACAGCGCGTGACGTAAACATGAAAAATTGCGGGCAATATGGCAGCTTTTCTTACGGCTAAGGGAAGAAGAAAGGGAAGATTAAATAATAAAAGGATGATGGCGAGGGAATGGATGGCGATGGAAGAGGAAGGAATTGAAGACGGAATGAGAAAGGGGAGAGGAGAGGGGGAGAGGAGAGAGAGAGAGAAAATAGAGTGTGGACGGCATTGGGATGGGGAAATGTAATGAGACATGAAAAGCGTAAGGGATCGAGAAGGGTGGAAAAGCTCGGGATAAGATGGCTGAAAGGAGGGGGAATTGCTCGTGAGGTGTGTGTGTGATTGCAACGAGATGGTGGTGTAAAGTGAAGGGAAAGGAATGGTTGTTAAAGTATGAGGAAGGAAGAGGGAAAAAAAGGGAATCTTTTTTCGACGATGAAACTAGCTGACACGAAATATATTAATGTTTAAGTGAATTACATAGTAAGTCAACTTAGTCCAAAACCGTTGCAAACTAGCTGACATGAAATATATTAATGTTTAAGTGAATTACATATTAAGTCAACTTAGTTCAAAGCCGTTGCAAAAAAAATAACGTGGAACTATGTGACGGTCGTCACAATTGCGAAGAATAGCTCTTAGAAGAAAATGGTCCTACTTAAATCATAGAATACCATTAGCCCTTTTAACTACTGTGAACTTTTTTACGCGTTGTTTTTCTGCCATCATTCCTATTTACGCGTTGCATAACAACAAAAAAACATTTTTTTAATGGCTAACGAAGAAAAATATAAACTTTGCGTAAAATTAAAATATATTGTATAAATCATATAAATAAAAGACAGTGTGTATTTGTTTGTGTGTTAACGCTGTAACTCCAAAACCAATAAACCTAGAATGTTGAAACTTGGCATGCATACTTAGGGAAACCTGAGGGTGTGCACCTCGGGCTCTTATTTCTTTAAATTTTTGTCTTGGAAAGGGGGGGAAGTCAAAAAAATTTGTTCTCGAATTCTCGGTGTAAAATGGTAAATACCATAGCAACCCGAGCAACGCCGGGTATTTCTGCTAGTGTAATATAATTATGTAGATTTTCTATCACAAATTCATCATATACCCAAATTTTTCACATTTTCTAAACTTAACGGTTAAAAGGTTAATATTTGAATATTTGATGATAAATCATTTGACTTCGGTATGGTAATCCACCAAAGTTATCAGTTTAATTATAGGTATGAGGCGAGATCGATGAATTTCTTTTACGTAACTTTAAATAAACAAAATTGCGGTCGTCGGAAATCTCTGTCGACTGTGATGTTCTTGAACCCGTTACGCGCCCGGGGGGAGAAATGTAGGAATGGAACGCATGTCAAATAAATTTAATCTCCTAATGAACAGGATACGATATGAACGCTATAGTATCAAATTGCTTGGGGTGGCATATTTTTCATTGTCTCGACGAAGAGGATGCGAATGGCAAATTTTCCAACTTTATTTTCATAAATTTATACCCATCAATATGTCCTGAAAGATAATCGACACGTGCCAGTTTACTTTTAAAAAATCATGAATTCTAAATGTTTCTTTGGATATGTCTGAATGAAAGATATGATCTCGAACAAAAATAAAATAAATTTTGGATGCTTCAAAGTTGAGGAAATCTCTACGTAAAAAAATACGTTCCAATGATAGACGAACCGAACACAATGGATATTACTCGACGACGGTTAATAATTTACTTTTTGACGATATTATCCATGCCGTTATTAAAATTAATTTCCCCTCGGAACAGAGCGGTAGAAATCCCGTCGACGATTTCGAATTTTACCGTAGAACTAATTAAAGGAGGTCTGAAAGGTATTCCGAAACCAAACTGAAACCTGAGCTCGTTGGAAATACCTCGGCAGTCATTTTATTCAAGGGCTCGGTAATGAACGCTCAAATCTTCTGGATTTAAACTGGAGGAGGAAGAGGGGGTAAAGGGAGTGAAAGGCGTCGGATGTTCAGAAATTGCGATCGATCAGCCGTTGGCAGCGTGCACACAAACACACACCCACATTCACAAACGCTAGGACTCTTTCCCGCGAAAAGTCTAGACTCCCTAGTGGAAATGCATCCGCTTTGTCGAATTGCGGGCGTAAGGGGGAGGGGGTGGAGATCGGTGGTTACGGAGCGGTCCATTACAGGTGCATTAAGTACGCGCGCCATCACTCAACACAAATGGACTATTTTGGTCGTTCGGTTTGGTTTTAATGACCGGTTAGTCTGGCCGGAGTTCTGTTCGGAACTGCGGGAGCTGACACGGAACAAAACGCGAAGTCGCATATCCTGTCGCGTGGGAATTGGTCGATTTCCAGGAACGGCCTCTCTAGGTGGCATTTACATCGCTAAGCGTGAATGATGCCATGGGCATCGCGATGCTAATGGAGTGAGGAAGGACCGAGGGAGGGGGAATTGTTTTACGGCCCAAGTTTTCAATTTTCCACCGATTTTGTTCACTTTTTTGGAGCTTTTCGCATGAATGACGATGGCGATGATTACTAATGTCAGTAATCGTGATAAAATAAATAATTTCTTACCTGAACAAATAAAATATTAATATAAATAATCGTGTAAAGACGAGACGTCCTGCATTAAGTTCACGAAGTTCAACCCTATGTGTTTAAATTATCAGTGATTCGATAAATTATAATCTGATCAAAACCTACGTAAAATATGGGAGAATGCTCACATTTGTCCGCAAGTAAAAGATCACACGTTCATAACGGGCGCTAAATTGGGAAAATAATTTGGAAGAAACGATCCCTACCTAGAAACGAGGAGGATTACTTCCCTATTCCAATTAGTTAGGAAGCCTACTCTCTTCAATTCTTTCAGAATCCTGGTGGGAAAATACTTTCTCCTAAAACTTCATTTCGGATAGAATTGGTACATTTTCTATAAGTCGAGAGATCATTTTTAATTTTTTTTTTTAACATTTCGTTTGACAAGAGTGAAAGATGCAGAGAGAGAGGGAGAGAAGGATGAAGGAGGGAGTGAGCGGGGGGGAGGGCGTGGGTGGGTGCGTTCCAATGGGAATGGGTTGGCAGAAGATGGAGTGATGCCCCAGAGAATCAATCCAATTATGGAGACCTCCCACGGAATCCAGGGAGCGAGCTGGCGAGAGGTTGAAAGGAGAGCGAGTGGAATGCGGGAGAGAGGGAGAGAGAGGTGGAGAATAGAGAGAGAGAGTGAGAGAGAAGTGGATGAATGAGAACGAGCGAGGAAGGAAGGAATAGATATCGGCTATCCGATGAAAAGAAGCGGGCCAAAAAAAAAGGCGTGGGTTGATAATTAAGGCCAAAGAGAGGATGCGAGGGAACGGGTTGAATATGGAACGAAAGGGAAGAAACGGAGATGGCGAAGGAAACGTGGGGAGAAAGGGAGAAAAATTGACAAAAAATGCGCCCGGAGAGAGATAGGGATGAAGGAAGGAGATAGAGGGAGGTTTACAAATGAGTTGATACCGTTGAGGGAAGAGAAAGGACAGGAATGTCTTTATCGGGCGTGGTTGTGGAAATGTTTGTCATTCTTCGCGAGCATTGTAGTATTTGGATAGGCGCTCGCTATAATGTCGCAGAATCCACTCTTAGATGGAGTATACGTATGGTGTTTAAAAATAACGTTAAGCATGTCGGCACGAGAAAATTAAACCTCAGTTTCATGTAGGTATGTTAAAATTAAATGTTAACTCGACTAGTTTATTTTCGGTTTATACGTATTAATATTGTCTATATTTCGTCAAATATTTTTGCTGACAGAGTTTACTTTTTAGCGTGTTTTTTTAAATGCCCTTATAGTTTCACTTTAGTGTCCGTCTGACCATCCACTTGTTTAAGTTGAAATTGCGACAATAGAGCTGAATCTATACTGCTGCCATTTGTTTTTCTTTAGATCTGAGTTTTTAAACGCATACAGGATCGGATAGGAGCCCATTCGACATTTTTATTTTTAATATATCCGAAGTTATAAAAGATGGAAAGATGGAAAGCTGAAAGCGTACATTTTGAAATTGATGTCACTTAAAAACGAGTCTCTATTTACTGAATATAAGTAAGACAAGCGAAATTTACGGATATAACACTTGATCAAATTCCAAATTCTCCTAAGTGGGTCAGTTAGGTTAATGGGAGAAATCATCAAAGCGAAATAAAATACAAAATAATACCGAATTTAATAATAGAAGAAAAACACGCCGATTTTATCCATGTTAATGGATAACGTACTCTACTTGTTATTAAGTAATTTTACAACAGAGATTTTTCTGTCATAATACAGATACCATTACACGATTTTGCAGGACAAATAACACGGTAACCTACGGATATAAATAAAAAATCTGATGTGGCCAACACATGACTTTCTCCATATTTGGGGTATAGACATTTAAATTATTATGAATAGCATTATAGGACAAAATTATTATTTCGTGTCGTAAAGAGTACAGTCGTCCTTATTGCCGTAAATTACGTATATTTTGAATATGTTGACAATTCACCGCTACATGGTGGTGGCGCTGTATACTGGAAATTCCGAAAAAGCAAAATATCTCCGAAATGGATCGTTCTACGAATGTTTGTTTCAAATAAAACTTGAAAGAAATATTATTCTCTACAACTTTGGTCCTCACGAAGATCCATGTTTTTAAGGAGATATTTGACGGAAACCGAAAAACCGATTATTTATAAATAATTTTTAAACAATAACTGCTATGGAAAATTGTTTCAAATGAAATTTGTAGGAAATTACATTCTCTATAACATTCTTATAAAATTGTATATACAATAATGATGTTTTAACGGAGAAATATCGCAAAAACCGAATCGGTTTTCGAATAAACCTCGACTTCCGGTTAACCGTTATTGTCCAAAAACAAATCTGTTCTTTATGCCCATACCAAAGTGTTATATATGAAATTTGGTAACGATATGGCAAGTACTTTTTGAGTTAGAGCGCCCACAGTCACACACACACAGACATCATTCTGAAAATAGTCTAAACGTGTGCTAGGGACCTCAAAACGTGTATTTCCGTTGAAATCTCCAAGTCGATTTTTTTCATGGTCACAATACTTTCCCATTACTACGTATGGAGAAAGTAAAAGGGATCTCATCATAGAAAAAAAAACAGCATAGGATGGAGTTGAAAACAAGGGGTAGGGGTGGAGGAGAGAGAGAAACAAAACTCGGCAGAATCTCGTAAATATTTTAAGTGGGTGAAAGTCTGGCGAAGGAGATAATCATGAATGCGAAGGAAATAAGAGTGGCGATAAGAGCAACAAAAGGCCTTTTTGAGGATTATTAGCTTCGATAAGGACGAAAGACGGTTCGTTATCAAAAGGAACGCGGTAAAATTTAAGCGGAGAAGCGATAGAAGATATCGCGATGATCGGTGAGGTTGGAAGGAAGAGTCGCGAAGAAAAATGGCGGAAAATAAAGGAGAAAACATTAAATAAAAGGTTTCAAAAATTCACGAAAAGGAGATAGAAAGAAGGGAGAAACTGATAGCATAAAACAGAATCTATATGTTTAAAAGGCTAAGGTACTTAGTAAGGGATACCAATAACAGCCGAGCGTGGCAGCACTGACCAGATGTCGCGATCGCTCCGACTGGTTGGCGCTGCGGGTTGGGCAGCGAAGGGCCTTGCTTGCTATAATACTCACACAGCTACAGTCTCACGGAGCTATATAGGCAGCTAACACAGCTCCGATTTCGGAGCTGAATGGGCAGCTAGTAGGTATAAAAACACGAACGCGTTTGTAGAGAGAGACCTCCAGCCTATAAATGGGTTTTCTCTTGAAACAGATACATCATCAACAAGGCAAAGAAAATTTATATTAAATTAAAATGTAAAAATGAAATGTATTTGAGTTAAGGCGAATTGGATGAAAACAGAAAATCTATTTAAGAATAGAATCGAAATCGACGATCGTGAACCGAACGCTACAAAAAACTAATGTCATAAAGGAGATTGTTGCGGGAGGGGCATGGAAGGAAAGGAAGCACTACCCAGTAGCTGTGTTGAGAGGATCGGTTGCTAAGAGAATAGACGACGAGAAGGAATTATAGATAGGTCAAAAGATCGCGAAATGAGTTGATTGGTATCGGTGATGAGGTCGGTGGGGAAGAGGTCAGACGAGAAAAGTATCGAGGGAAAGTCTCTGTAGACGGATACTCAGCGGAGTCGAGCGTCTTCGCTGTTGAGGCGAAAATGAAAATATAATGAAAGGATTAATGTTTTCGGGGATCTGTTTTCCCCGTGGTGTTTTTCCCTTCTTTCCTCCCAAAAGGGTCGTAAATGATACTACCTCACGTTCGAAGCGGATAAACCGACAAAGGAGAAATTAAGCTTGCTTGTGCCAAGGCGGAATCAATGTTCTTCTGCCGTGTTGAGGAAATGTATTTTGGTGATTTTTCTGAAAACAATATTGGCTCTCTGTGAACTTATTCTTTTTTCATCGGGAATTTTTACGAGGGATGTGAAGTTTTTAAAATTTCTATCATATCCTTTGAAATTGAACACTCGATTTGTTGACATTGGTTTATGACACCATTACTTCTATCTTTGTACCTTTAATATTTAACAATGAGAATATCGTTCTTGCCACATCGTCTCTAATATAATATAGCTAATGCGATCTTTGTGTCTGGAATTTTTAGTCGCACGTTTTCTCCTATTAAGTTTATTTTCTTTTGCGAATCCAAACTTTTTTGGAATATCTCGTTGTTTCTGGTGTGATTACAACGTTGAAAATGAGTTTTATTAAGCAAATCAAAGTATTTTTGCGCGGAGACATTTTTCATAGATAATGGGAGACCTGCATATGATCAGTTTATGAGGTACTCCAAAATAAACAGTAAATATTGATAGAAAAGATAAATGCTTACAAAATATTTTTGTCGAGTTTATAATTGTAATCGAGCATTTAAAACAAAAGCAACGTATTAATGGAGCATTATAAAATAAAATTTCATCTAATGATAGCTTTGAAGAGGAGTTGGTGAGTGATAGAGTTTAAATTAATAATAAATTATGTATTTTATCAAAATTAATGAGTCTTCCTGACAAATTCCATTCAACTACGGACTAACCATCAAATTTCGTTGCCCTTTCTTTTGTATTATTACAATGAAGTTCGCACTACGGATTGTAATTATAGGGAAATAATTGGGAGTAACAGAAACGTAGAACGTATTTTAAAATATTTTTAGTATGTGAAAAAAAAACAAAAATACGGCAAGTGATTAAATTTTCAAGTAAAAGCACTTTCCACCACGAAGCTGCCGAAAAAAAAACACCTCGTTATCATCTAACCAATTAGCTGAATCGATTTTGTTTTTATGGAAAAAGTTTCGCGCGAAGAGTAAGCTTTGACCCGCTCTCCACAGAATCACACTTTTAAATTTTCGACGGACTCACGTGCACACGGAAACCGCGAAACAAAAGAAGACACACACCTTTATACGAAAAAAAACAAGAGAATCCGAATCTTGCCGAAAACGAGGGGGAAAATCTCGCACCTCCGCCTTCGTTTGTTTATTTCTCGCGTGCCTTTTTCGCCTTTTCCCGTCTCTCCCCTCTTCTCTTTTCGCCTCTGCTTCTCGCTATCATCCAGTTCGGAAACCGGGAACAAAAATCATAGGAGAAAAAATATCGCTCCCCCGGAATCCGAACGCATACGAAAGTCGTCGCTCTCTCTCCTCTCGGAGGGTTTTGCCTCCGCTGCTGTCGCATTTTCTCTTTTTCGCCGCCTTTTGTGGTTCTATTCATTTTCTGGGTAAGAGGAGGAATCCCCTTTCTTTCACTCTCTCTCTCTCTCCCTTTCGCTGTGATCGGCTTTGGCGTCGGAATGGCAAAGAAAAAAAAATAATAAAAGGAGTTTAGAGGAGGATCCCTTACTCATCATCGGTTTCTCGCCATTGAGAGGGAGAGAGAGAGAGGTTGGGAGTGAGAGACCTGACGGCAGTTTTTTTATTCTCGTTCGTCTATTTTTTTTTTGCCTTCAATCGGTCTCCATCTTTTTTGTGACGAGACTGGGGTGAGGTGAAGAGAGGATGGAAAAAAAATATATTCGGGCGTTTTCTCGCGTTATCTCTCGCTTTTTTTTCCGTCTCCATTTCTTGATTATCTCTTCTTTCTCTCGTTGTGCCGTTTTCTCCCTCTCTGTCCCCCCCCCCCTTGTTTTCTACCTTCCTCTTCTATCTCTTTCTCTCTCTCCTCTCTCTCTTGGGTTGTATTTATTCACGAACGCGGGATGCGTTTCTATGTCTTCGGCGAGGTGCAGTGTAATCCCTCGACATTCGCGGTTTTATTTATACGCGAGAGGTTTCTACGTGTACCGATTTGTCATTCGCGGCCCATAAAATAAAACGTACGATTTCTCGCGTAATTATATTCCGTCAATACTTTACCAGTGGAGTGTAACATTCGCTAAGATTTCCGAGAACCTGACGCCAGCGGACGCTGTGGGCCTACTGTATAAGACCAGCTTTTGATACTTCGATACTTATCTTGGAACGTCCTTTTGTTCTTGCCGCCATTGCTTCCGGATTCTATCCATTCGGTTCAGAGATTCAAGCCGAGTGAATGTGAAGAATTGCGCGCGTCGGCCATGTTTGTTCCGCACATTCCGTCCGATTTGTCTGACGATGGGAGTCTTTTTACTTTTATATCGAGCACCCTATTCCTGGTTGTATGATCAGGGTGCAGCCTTTAATATTAAATATGGATGGATTTTACGAAACATAAAATAAAAATATTTTTCACGCTAGAGAGAGTTACTATGTTAAAGGATGAAATCTAGAGTAAGAGCGCTCAGGTTTAGTAAACATATGGTATGTCTATAGGAATGTAATTAAATATTCAAATAACCGTTGATTGGATTAAAAAAGACTAGAGGAAGATGGAAGAGAGAGTATGTTTTGTGATGCTTTGCGTAATTTTGTAAAAGCGTGGCATCCATAATTTAGCCAGTTTGAAGGTCGAATATATTAATTTTTATGCGATAAATTTGATGAAGAGTCGGATACTGTATATCACTCTGTGAAATAATTTTTAAAGTCTAAAGAGCACGGGAAATAGATTGCAGGATGGCTAATAAGAAGTTAGAAGGGGTTTCGTTTAATGGCGAAACAACCGAGAAAAACGTTGCGTTATCACTAGTGATTAGTAAAGTTGACAACCGTAATAACTATAGTTAAATTAGTATCACCTATACATATTATTTATTTTTGAAAAAATCTCCTCTGTAAAAAGTATGCTCGCTCGGAAATTTAATTTCTTCCCCTTGATCTTATGCAACCCAAATATCACGAATGCGTGCCGCTACCTGAAACGTGGAAAGATAGCAGAATTTGAACGGGATAAATTTCGAAATTGCTTGTTGTATGAGGAAACGGAATTGCTGTTAATGATTTAAGGTTATAAAAAATATTCAATTTTTTTATGTTCTTACTCTTAACTAACTTTTAAGCCGTAATTGTGTGTCTCTCTTTATAATTCTCTTCCTTGGTTTTCGCACTACTTTTGTCTTGTTGCCCGAATTCGTGGAATTCGTGAAAGGAATGGCGGAAATTGCTCGATAACTGATGAATTGCCTTTGTAGAGGCGGACTCGCTAAGTTTTCGATCGAGATAAAAATACGTCACTAGTGTGTATCAATTGAAGAATACTTTCTCGAGAGTACATGAATACTAAATTTTATTGTTCTACAGTCGCTGATTACATTTGAAATAGTGCCATTCTTTTTGTTTACAAATTAGAATCAATTTCGAGCAGTTTCGTGAAGAAATCGGCGTTTAAGGAAAGGGTCCGTTCCTGATTTCGTCCATATAGTCAGTTCGTGGTTGCATTTTTGCGGTTTTTTTTTAAATCTGTAAGCCATCAGTCAAACACAAAACCACTTGAGCTTTATGTTGGATTTCATATCATTGAAGATCTTAAAATAATAAGCTATGAAAGCTTAGAATCTTTTTATCGGTGATTTATTTGTCTAATCTTTATGCACTTCTTAATTATTTGGTATCAAGAAAATTTGCCAATACTAAAAATGACAGTAGTTGTAACATGTGTTACGACGAACATGCTACAATCGTTGTAGCATGGTACGTAATATCGCGACTCTTTGGCTCAAGAGATACTAGATATAGAATTTTAAATGACCGAAAATTTTTCTTTTGTGTTCGTGGAAAAATGAAAAAATAAATCCTGGACCCGTTTTCTGGAATGCGCTATTTGCTTGAAGATTAAACCGTAATTTTTTTTACTAGGTCGCGCGTTTCTTGGGAGCGATATGATTAAAAAGCATCTCGAGGCTTTCCTGTAAAGGAGCAAAGCTTACGGAGGCTAATCTCGCTAGGGGATTTTTCAAAAATAACAAGAAAACGCCGTGCAACAAGGCACCGTCGTTGTTTCTTTTCTTTTTAAAGAAACTTTCTCGCGGATTCTCCTCTCGAATTTAAATTCCAGGAAAAAAGAATACGACCCCGTAATAACCACCCACGTCCGTATTTCACCTCAGGAGTCCTTTTAATCGCGTTACATCTTCCGTTTCATTCCCCTACCATGGCGTGATCTCCCGGAAAATCATCTCCTACTCGCGGCTCTCCGAGCTTTCTTTCTTTTTTTTTTGGGCCATCGTTATAATCCAGGTGCGCTGTTTAAGACCGTGAGATACGAGCGAGCGTAATATATATATATATTTTTTTTTTTTTAACTTCCCCGCGGGGGCCTTTCTCGATGTGCATTTTAATATCCTGCTCATGAGATGACGTCATAAGGAGTCGAGTGGGAGAAATGTTGCATAAACAGGAAGGAATTCCTGAAGAAGAATGAGCTATTTCTAAGTTAAAAGCTATGGTATAGCAGAGGAGGAGTAGTTAACGGGGATGGAGGAGTATGGAGGGGTTGGGAGAGAGAATGTTGATGCAGAACTTGTTTTAGCGCATTGGAGGTTATCGTGGAAGAAAAACGCCTTTTCTTTTTTTTTTTTGTCATCGGATAAGTAACACACGGGAAAGTTTAGACTGCCCTCGAAAGCACACACTGTCGTAATGCAAAGACATGAGCAGTAGGTACTTGAATAAACCGTGCGATATTTAACCTCCTTCTAGAATATTTGTGAGAATTGGGAAGTGGAATCAGTTGCTCAAGCTGCAGGCGTTTTCACCGTTTTAAGAATTTCGAACAGATGAGAAATGATACAAGTTTTGTGTTCATAACTGTTCGTTTTTTCTGAATTCCTTTGATTACAAATCGTGATATACGACTTAAGAGAGTACAATTCCTCGTGAATTGATAGAAGTTAAGTAATGATACTTTTCTTTGTAAACACACAACTCTTTGTTAGGGGTTTACTTCTTTATATTACATAATAATATATTAAGCGATGTTTTTCTTATGCTGTGTGCATTTTATAATTTATTTATTCTGCGATGAATTTTATTATATAACTGGATAAAAATAAGACAGTATAATTAGAACAAATATTTTAATAAAAATACGAAATGGAACTTTATAAACGGTTAAGAGATGATAAGGAACGACTTTGTATTTAAAGTGATCATTAAATAGACTCAGAAATTAATTAAACGATTGGCTATAATATTTTATTTTAAACGTGAGTCGAAGCATTTTTTAAGTGCTTGTCCTTATATTTTTTCAGCCATAAGACGACGTCGACAAGTTTTTGCTGAATTAATTGAGTCGAGTAGTTCATTTTATAACTGTTTTCACTTTTCTAAATAACAGTTTTGATAAAATTAAGCAAATTTCATCATTGCTCAACGTTTCAATGCGAGAGGAGGTATGATGAGATAAAACCTCATGATGTCGTACGCTTTCAGAATGAAATCGAAAATCTCGTGTTAATTCGGAGGAAAACAATTTTGAAACCGTAAACGTAACGATGCAACCAACATCCAGATACAGAGGAAGAATCCAATTCGCGGGGACATGTTCGAAATTGCTACCGCCCGAGAAGATTATTCCTTGTTAGCGAGCGACCCGCGCCTTAATTTACATCTAAAACGCTACATCCCAGAACTTTAAGCCTCTAAGGGAAGTTTGTTAATGGAATATGGCTTTGTGGCACTGTCCCACGAACGCGAGTTACCACGCCTAGGCGTTTGGTAACCCTAAGCTCATCTCGGAAAAGCAAGCGAACAAAGTGAAATGCATCAAGAAGAGAGGTACGGTGTCGTGGTTTCATCGATCTCCCCCGTAGAGCGAGTGTTTGTCCCTGCTCTTATTGTCGAAAATCCGTTGTTCTAAAGCACGGATGGGCAACCTTTTCTGAATTGTGGGCCGCATTGGTGCCGGTGAATCCTTTATGTGGGTCGCATTGGAAATTGCCAGGGCTTCGGTGGACTGGATTTAAGTTAAATCGGAAGTTATCTATAGATTTTTAGGCACATTATGAGTGTAATTCAAGTTAAAATTTTGTATTTTTATGGTTGAAATTTCATTATTAAAAATCATGATGAAATTCGATCTTATAAATACCTTTGAGAAGATATAAAGAACAAGATTAAGAATAAGTTATTTGAACTGAAAAATATTTACTAATTTCACGCTAGATATTTTAAAAGTTGTTGCAAGAAGAAAATAAAAATGAAAAAAGTTTTGAAAACTATGAAACGCTGGAGGTGGTCCGCATAAAACGGCTTATGGGCCGCAGGTGAGGCACCTCTGTTCTAAAGTGTGGTTGAATATGTAATGTATGTGTGTATATCGGCGTTTATTTCCGTCGCTGCCACTCGTTGGGATTCAAGATACAGTCTAATACGTTATTTTATCATAATGTAGCTTCTCGTTTGAAAAAATGCTCTAAATATTTAATTTAAAAAAACTAAAAGTATGCACTCAACTCCACACGAATATGAAAAAAAAATCAACCATTATAATTTTTCTCTCTATGCGGGCGCCATTTGGTAATATACTCTTACATCGTTCTTCGAGTAACATAGTCGTAGGATAACATAGTTTACGAAAGTGTCTCATTTTTTTTCAAGTTCATTAATCCAGTGATCCTCAAACTGGGTGCCGCAGTAGTTTTTTAGGGGTGCCACGAAAAACTTTTGTTTATTGAATGTCAACGGCTTGCGTATGTTGTTAGGCTATTACGACAATAATTCCCCCCCTAATAAATGTATTATGATTTATTATCAACAAATGGATGCATCCAAAAGTTGAGGTGCAAGTGTAGAAAAATTTTGTTTAAAGGCTGCTGTGCCGTTAAATTGTTTACTTTTGAAATAGTTATGTGTAACCTATTTTACGAGTTAAAATAGAAAATGTTGTCACGTTATTTCCTGAAACTGCATTTCGGAATGGATAAGCTATTAATCAAGTATTTTTTTACCTCTTTATAGAATTATTTCCCCTTAATCTGTCAAGACGGAAAATTTTCAGTTTTTAGCCGAGCAGTCGTATAATCGTGGCTACAAACAATCCCCTCCACTTAGCTGATCGTTTGATCCCCGGCCATTAAAACCCTCGTCCCATCAGTCCAGTGCTTGATAGCCTTGTTTCCACTAACGTCGTCATCCTTTCACAGTTAAACCGCCCGAATAAACTCGTCCCAGAGTTCTCAAACGAGTTTCTCTCTCTCACATCCCCCATTACACCATTTAGAACCCCTTTTCCCTTCATCTTTTTTATTTTAAAGACGCATCAACTGGGATAACACTCCATTTGACCCCTTACCACCACTCCCTACGCTCAAACAATCGCCATTAAACTCCCGCCCCACATGATGAGCAATAACAGGAGAGGTGGCTCCAATACACTCCTTAAAAACACACGGCCCTTTCACTGCCTGCTACATTCACTCTTCATTCATCCTTTGTGTGGTCCCTTCTCTTTTACCCCCTTACGCTTTCAGCTCCTCTCTCCAACTTGGTAGCTGATGCATGTTCTTCCAACTACCCCGCCAATAGTCAGTCTATACCTGGGCTAACTATGGTCAGTGGCATGGCTTGTCAAATGCCATGGCGGCCCTTGAGTTTTTCTGAATGTCATCAACCTCTCTATATAATTTGCTTGGTTATGTGTGATGGTCAGTCGGAGTTTTCATTGGTTGAATGGCAAGCCAATCAAGGTTCGGGACGTCACTCATGTCAGTGACGCCGTTTTTAGTACGTGAAAGAAACTCGAAATAATAGAGTATATGTGATGATAATATTCGAAGTTATTTTTGCCGCTAGAATTTTGAATAAATTTTTGATTTTTGAAATATATGAATAAGTTGTTCATAAGAATAATAAGAACGAGATTTTAAGTTAAATAATATATTCCTCCCCGCCATATTGACGAGCTTGTATGCTAGTAGAAAAATAAATAAAGACGTTTTTATACTAATTTCTGGCTTATTTTCCAATCACTTTTTTGCACAGAGCAATTTTAAAAGCTTTTCCTTTTAAGGACACTCCTGGTAATGAATTACTTACTGAAACATGATAGCTTCTACAGTGGGTTTCATTTTTAATTGAACAAACATTTTAGTTGGAGGATCAGCGATAATATTACGTTGCGGGCCCTTCCGCTCTAAGTTACGCCAATGCCTATGACATGCGCACCAAAAGTGCAAAGCAAAGAGTTTTTTAATGTGATACGGTAATTCGCGGAAATAAAAAAGGCATGTTAATAGGAATTTTACTTTTAATTCGTTATATAATTCTGCCTTGCATACAAAGTCTTACGTTAAAACGAAGAAACTTTGTAAACTCTATTGATAAAATTAGTTTAATGGCGACTCGTGAAGTGAATTACAAATTTTGATTCGTGGCAGAGCGACACTCGACACCAAAACGTTGCCGAGCTCCTGGTCTTTGTTTACGGTTATATATACCTACCATTATCTCCGCTGTTTTCCACTACGCTCCTCAGCTTCTGGCTATTCTTTAACGGAAGGGATTAACGACGACCTCTTGCGTGAAACCAAGGGAAGAGACGAAAAAATTCGCGACGAAAGGAGAAAAAAATCACGAATTATTTTATCAAGCGAGGCCATATTTGCTACATTCATAGCGTCTTCAGGCGACGAATTCTAAATGAAATTACCGCGAGATCCTCTGGCTTTTTTTTTCCCGCTTTCATGACGAACATTAGCCGATTCCACAAAGTTAAGCCTTCAGATTATACAGATTATAAAAGAGAAGTGAATTTCTCGCAGCGAAAAAAAAAGTTACGGCTCTTCAGATGGAGTTCCGTAAAAGTTCGCCATAGCTTTACTTACCTACTTCTTTCGCAATGAAAGCAGGAAAACGCTTTTTTTTGATAGGATAAAACTTTTGGTCGAGCATTTCTCTGTTATTCTTTCTCTTCTCTTTCCGTCTTTCACGCCATCCAAAATCTCTCAATCCCTCCTCCTCTCTTTGTCCATCTCTTTCACCATCTCTCCTTACCTCTCGTCCACGTTCTCTCCCTCTCTCTCTCTCTTTCGAACATTCCTCGTATATATTCCAGGTCATCAAAATAACGAACGCATTATGGCCCGACTATAAAAACCGCGTGAATGCGAATAGGTGATTAGGTGGCCGTATTACCCCCTCGCCAACGCAACTGGTTGGAGTTTTTTCGATTTTATGGATTTTTTATAACAGCTTCCGTCTGGTCGGTCCGATGATTCGGGAGCCAATCGTCGAAATGTGGGACTTTAGCGGAAAGTTTTTGAAGGTTTTTATTTTTACTGGAGTTGTTATACGCGTTTTCCTCGATAACTCGGAAGGTTTTTTTATATCGCCGGTGTTTTACCCGAAATGGCGCTTATATACGCTCGATCGAAAAGATCGGTCCGTTAATTGTTTATTTTCGATTTTTTTTAATTCGAACGTTCGTTCGCTGTCAGTCTATTGGTTACGTGCTGCAACTTGCCACGAATGCGCATTTAATTGTGTGATGGCGTGTGGACGAATCGGTTCCCCATTCCGATGGATCGTTAAAAATGTTAGTTTATTTAGGATGTCTCATTAAAATGGATTTATAGCAGCGTTTCGTGTAATCTTCGTGAAATCCCAATGTTCGTTTGCGTCGTCATAACCTTGTAACCCTTTAATGAAACGTTTTACGGCAAAAATAATGACACAATTTCTTTCGCTCCTATCCGTATTAATATTATATAAATAATCAGTTGTTGTTTATTAATTAATTTGGTACTTTCGTACCCATCAATGTCCTACTTATAAAACTAATGAGAGTTTTATGCAGAATATTTAACATTTCGTTGCAGTTCGATATCCGACACGCATTACCACGAGATGAATAGTTTTTATAAAATGTATTAATAGGCAGTAATTTTTGTCGATATGTTTGTTAAAAAGTAAATTAATCACCGGTATCTAATTAACGGTAACAAAATAATTATAGAAATTTTCAGTGGATATTAAAATACCGGTAACTCTCTTTCAACGAATGTTCGTTTAACGTCATTTCACGTCAACGAATGTATCGAATCTTAGAGTCCCAATTAAGATAATAGAAATTCGTATTTAAAAAATAAAGGTCAGAAATACTCAAAGACCCTCTCTTATATCGATAGAGCAGGAGGTTCCCGACCATTTCGATGTAGCGATAACCATGTATACAAGAATATCAAGCGATCACCACTATACTTACGCAGAAACAAGAATGTTCGTGAATAAAATCAAATCCAGCGTCAAAGTTACTCGTAATGTTCTCGAATGCGTTTAAAAAGAAAGCTACCGAGAAGATTAAATTATTGGTTCTAAGAAACGGGATTTTAAGTAGCGTAGAAGACCACTGCAGGGCTGTCAAAGAGTACAATCAGGCTTCCAAAGCGCACAGTGGTGCTTGCGAGCTCCGGGTTGGGAACCTCTGTCAAAGAGGGATTCGCCCGTCATTCTACGCTGCAGTCTTGTGACGTAGAATGACGACGATAAGCCGCATTCAGATTCTAGCGAACCTTAGGATTGCTAAATTACGGGGATTTTTTTACAAGCTAATCCTGTACTCGTCATGCTTCCTCTACCTGAGAAAGTTTATTTATTCGTATTTTTTTGGTTGTTGTTTAGGTTTTATCGTCGATCCAATACTTTAGGTGACTTGACGGACGATTTTTTCACAACTAAAAAGCATAAAATGAAACCAAGAATGAAAAATCTTTCGCATTGAATGTACCTTGCCTTTTAACGTAGAGGTCAGTGGAAAAATCACGGCGTTTCAACGAAGTTTCCATTAGCGAAGGTTTTTCATGAAATCTTGTCGTTCGTTGGAAGAGAGTTGTTGTGATTCATTTATGACTACTATGGAACCTTTCAAAAAATTGAAGCCTTAACCAGTTGGAATTTGTTTCTGTAAT
The DNA here is from genome assembly GCA_036926305.1 of Uropetala carovei. Lineage (NCBI taxonomy): Eukaryota > Metazoa > Arthropoda > Insecta > Odonata > Petaluridae > Uropetala > Uropetala carovei. The sequence continues at coordinate 26,393 of JAXCHB010000003.1, forward strand.
ATAATTTTCCTAAATGCATTGGTTAATCTAACAGCCATTAACAGTTTACATGTAAAAACACGATCGAATTGAGGATCGCGGAGATGGGCTTCGGCTCCTTCTCATCTCTTGGATTTTTTATATATGTAATTCAAGAACATGAGCTATGTTCCTCGAATCACTCCACTTTGCAGTCACTTATCAAGAGCATCTGATCCGTTAAGTATTCATATGGGCTTGTAAAAAAAGGGGGAATTCCTCAGACGTCTTATCAGTAGTGAGTAAAATAAAAAGTTCAACTTCTTGAATGATCGATGGTCGGGGAAAAAATAAACGACTCGTGAAAACAAAAGATCTTAGCGGATAATAAAAGACTTGCATGTCAATTCTCGAGTCGAGTGAGTGCATTTTCCTCCGATTTCTCACGCAAGTCACGTCACTCATTGCTACTCCTTTTAAGCCTTCCGGATGACTTCAAAAATATATAATTACTTCGCCGGAGACGTCAAGAAGACGCCTGCGCGAATTCGCAATTCAAGTAAATTCTTCCATTTCAAAGTACGTTCTCCTTCGACATCCCGTCGTTTCCGCTTCCAGCTTCCATACGCCTTTTTTCCTACCTTCTGACTCTTCTCGACTGTCTTGATCGGTGAATTTCCATGACGAAGTTGGTGTAGTCATAAGTCTTATCCTTTATCGCGTACTCATTGTGTTAAAGTTAGCCTCTATTGCTCCGAGTGTCGGTTGCTCCTACTTTTCGTTTTCTAGCGATGTTCGAGTTATCCAAGTTCTACTATAATTCCTCATGGATCCTTTGTAGCTTCAATAGTCTGCAATAGATGTTAAATATGGTACTTTAGTTAGATTTCTTATTCTCTAAAATCTATCAAATGTATGTCAAATTCAGCGTGCGAATCGATTATATTCAAGTGAAATAATAATGTTTCCTTGTTAGGATCGAATTAATCTTCAGCCCAATATTATAGTGCATATTTTATACTACATATTTTATATTAAATATTTCTGAGTATACAAACGCTGTTGAACTTACTTAAAAAATTATATTTTCACTAGTAAATCCATCAAGTTTCGAAATTATAGTTTCATTTGTAAAAAAGGAATATCCGAGTACTCGTATTTGAAACGCAATCTTTTAATAATTTGGGAGACCTGTGCCCAAACGGAATTAAACCAAGTTAACTTAAATTTCCGAATAAGCGCAGCTCAGTTTCAATACCATCTGGAATGGGGTGAATATCTAGGTACAAATCTCGGACGAGTTCATGACGCAACGACAGAAATCTCAATTTACCAGATTGACGGGATAGGAACCGTTAGTTTTTTCCATCGTAAAGAACGTCGATACTACCTCTTCTCACGCAAATATCCTAGAGAGAGATATATATAAGTATATATATATAGGGATAAAAAAGAAGGGAAAATTACCTAAGTAAGTTGAAAACTTATAACAGACCCACTCCAACCAATACCACCCATCATTCAATTCTCTTACCCCTACGGTAATCACCCTCCGTCCATTCATTTCGCTGGCCGGGTTAGACTGGGCGCATGCCTTCTAACCCAAAGGTCGCGGGTTTGAATCCCGCTTCGGGCATGGATGTTGTGATGTATGTTGATTTTCTCTAAGAGAATTTAGCGGTGCAAAATAACCTTAGCTGTTGACGCACCTAAAAACCTAATTACTACTACTCCATTTCTAATAGTGATCCTCTTCGTTTAACCTCTAGGTTGGGGAAACTATCTTTGGGAGCGTAGAGGAGAGAGAGAGAGGAAATTGAGTACATGAAGGCGTTTGGGTTTATTCTGTAAAATAAAGGACGTGGTGCTTAGAGAGAGAAAGAGAAACTTCCCCGTGTCGCCATCTACCTTCCCGACCGCGGACTCTAAAAAAAAAAAAAAACTTGCAAAAGCCCACACACATACAAACTCGTGGATAAAGTGCAGCCCTTTAAGGCACGGAGCGTTAAAAAAATCATGACGGAAATAAAAATGAGGATGGGGATGGAGGAAGTTCTCTCTCTCTCTTTCTCTCTCTCATTCTCCTGCCGCCCTCTTATCTGAATTTCCCCAGAGGGACTCCCCCTTCCAAGAGAGAGAGAGAGAGATAGAGGAGGAGGAGAAAGCGGAGAGGCGAGAAAGGGAATGGAAGGAGAAAAGAAGTGAGCTCACACACACACGATGAATAAGATAAGAAAAAAGGAAGGACCAATGTAGGTATGAGAGGACGGTTGGCTCTAACCTCAATTTCTAGGAGAGAAAAAAATGTTATTCTAATTCGTAAAAGGTACCCGTACACCCCTCCTTAGGGCAGGTTCGAACTGGGCTCCCCAGAGGACGCGACGGTGCAGCGTCGGCGGCGGTTTTTTTTTAAAGGAGATATGGAGGGCGGAGGGAAAATATGTGCACAAAGTGAGTAGAAGGAGAGAGTAAGAGGGGGATACACGCGCGCCTCCAGATCCCGACTTGAAATGCCGGCGTGCTCCCTTTTTTTTTCCTCGTCGGTAGGATCAATGGAGGGCCGGGCCGTATGAAAAATAGAGTGCACGGAAGCACCTCTCCTCCTCCTCTCTCTCGCTCTCTCTTCCAAACCTCTCTCCCCTATCTTCCTCCTCCTTGCTCCATTTTCTCCCGCTCTATCCCTCCCTCAAGGTGCATCACGGGAAATGGGTGGAACGAGGGCGCATGCGTCAAGGGAGATGAGTGATGCGCTTCAATATGAGAGATGGGGTGGGGGAGGGGGAAGGGGGGGCATCTCCGCGGCGATGGAAATATGAAATGCGATGCGACGGGTTCCTTAAGGAGTTCGAGGAGGAGCAAGGAGAGAGAGAGAGAGAGAGAGAGAGGAAGAGGGTTGGAGGGATAGGGAGAGAAGAAAGAAAATCTCTTTATTGGCGATGTTGAGGGTAAAAACTTCTCTTTTTTCATCTAGATATTTTACAGCTTGGTATATTTGCAACAAAAATTTCCGTAGCATTTAATTTATACACAAAATATTTTTTAAAAGGGGTTACATTTGAAAATATAAAACATAGGTGTATGATTTTTTTATATCTATCTATATCTACAGTTCACCCTGCAAGCCACCGCAATGGTGTGTGGCAGGGGGTGCAATAGCACCAAGGGAAAACGCATAATAATGAATAGTATCACTCTACGTCGGCTGATTTCTTATCGTATCTTCTGTTCTGCTCAGCTATCGTTCTAGGGGAAAACGAGCCTTTGTACCTTTCTGTCATACAGGCTATCTCTCTTATTTTACGAGGATGGTCCATTCTACCAATATAAGTTGGCGCTCTTATTATTTCTTCGACATCGAGCATGAATCCGCAGCATAAAATGTGCAATGAACTCGGTGATTACAGAATGATTTTATTCTTAGTAATGATGAAAAAACATTAAGATAAGGCAGTATATATGGGAGATTAGGGAGAAGGAGGTGGGAAGGAAAATAAGTGATGAGGGAGAGATGAAGAGAAGGTAAAATGAGGGTGAGAGAGAGGATGTAAAAGCAAGAGAACACGTTGAGGTAAAGAGTTAGCGATAGGAATAGTTTAGGAAAGGTAGAGATGCAGGTAGAGCCGTGTATAATGGGTGGTCTAATGAAGATATCAGAAATCTTATCGATTGACTAATTTTTTCCGATTGGAATGCATGTACCTGGTGAAACGGTTCGCATTTTTTTTTATTAAAAAAATGAATGATTGATGCGATCTGATGGGATTTTATGACACCGGGAAGGTTTTACGGTTGTTTTTGCTTAAGTCCTAATTTTTCCATTCCTTGACATTTGACCTCGGGGACGCTTATCTAATAGTTTTAATTAGTTATGGATCGAAAATACGGTGTAAAGATGTCGATTTTGGAGAATGTGTCCTATTTCTTCGTTATCTATATTATCTTAAAGAGATTCAGAACTCAAGTGTGCACACAAGTAAACCTCATAAAAAAGAGATTAAACGCAGCCATAACAAAAATGGGATGTTTTGAAAATTTGATTATGTTAAAATGGGTGTATGAATTTATGGCGCACCATTCAAACTATTTGGTGATAATGGCTCCAGTTTAACCTCTTTAGAAATTTCGTTTAAACGAAAGGAAATAATTCACAGTGGTTTCTTCGTCATTAATCGTATCTCAAAATCACGTTGAGATTTTTACCGCAAAGGTAAACAGCGCAAACATTTCCACTCGTCTCTTCTCGATCGGCTCGTTCTCTCTGCATAGCTTTTCAAAATTCTTTTGTTCTGTCTGTTATTCATCCAGTCTCGAAACCGTCAAGTTTTCCCTCGTACAAAATAATCGTGGACTCGATTACCGACGAATTGTTAGCGAAATCTTCAGCCGAATTCATCATTCTCTCTCTCTCTAACTCTCTCTCTCTAACTCACTCTCTCCAAGAGAATAATAATCGTCAATCACGCTCTAGGAGTTCGTTTTTATTCTGCGAACTCAAAAACTCCGAGAGATTTCTGCTAGTTCACGATGAAAGTTTCGAACCGTGCGCGAATCATAAAAACCTCGACATCTTCCCTCCCTCTCTCTCTCTCCCTCCCTCCCTCCCTCTCTTTCTCTCTCCCTCCCTCTCTCTTTCTCTCTCCCTCCCTCCCTTTCTCTCTCCCTCCCTCTCTTTCTCTCTCCCTCCCTCTCTTTCTCTCTCCCTCCCTCTCTTTCTCCCTCCCTCTCTCTCTCTCTCTCCATCAGGCTTCGCCTCGCCAAACGTTGAGAAAAAAAACCTCGGCCATTTTTACCCATCCCAGTCCGAGTGGAACGTTTCGACGGCAACCGATTGTGAAACAAAAGGCGTCGATGGAGCGAGCGAGAGCCCACTTTGCCGATCGCCGCAAATCTACGTTCGCATGCAAGCTCGCAGACCGCGCGATACACGCCGCCCATACATGAGGGAGGCGTGCGGATACACGCGCTGCACTCCGTACTTGAGAGCGCGTATATGCAGTTTTTCAAACGGATAAACGAAAACGGAGAATTCTATTCATACACTTCCTATTCCATACTCTTTCTCGTTTTCCGACCATTAAGTTCCAAAAAACGGCTTGGGATATATATATATATATATATATATATATAATAGTATCAGTTTAGGCTTTGTGGAATGAATCAGTAGTTTAAAATGTATAACAACACCCAATACAATTTAATATCGCTTTTTGTTCATTCTGGATGACAATATACTGTCAGATCCCGATGTAGTGCTCCCTATACATATAGTACCGTCCTTGAATCCTTGTGAACAGAATTACCGTTCGTAAGTCGAGAACCTATTGTACCTCGATTTTACCGCCAACCCCGCTTTAGCACCAATGTCAGTGATGGATAAACGGTGACGCTAAATCAGGGTCTGACTGTATATAAATACGACAGGTGCATTAACATAATCATCATATATTGATATGAGTAATTAACACATACTGTTATTAAGCTATGTTTATATATATATATACACACTATATATATATATGTATGTATGTATGTGTGTGTTGCTGCCCCCCCCTCTATCTGGCTTTGTGTATACACACACGCACACATACATATATATACATACATACATATATATATATACATATATATATACACCTAATATTACAAACTAGTGTTTAATTTAACAACGCCTAACCTATTTCAATGTAGAGTTTCACAAAGTCTCTGCTTCTTCCGTTAATTTTGTCATATGTCTCGTCTCGAAACCGATAACGGTCGTATCCGTTTTCCATTCGCAGTCCTACGCTCTTTTTCCTCACCCCTGCGATTCTCTCTCCACCCTTCCCCTGAACCGTGCGTCAAACGATAGGACGTTGAATGACCCGACCCTCGGTCATAAATCACTCCGCTTTGAACTCTTCTCCTCTGTCAACTGGTTTCTTTTTCCTCGCACTTCCCCTCTCGCCTCTACTCCGTCCCGTCACGTGGTTTTCAAGCGCATTTCCAGATTTTCCCGCCTCACACCAATGCCGTTCCCTGTCATTCGTAGAAGTCGACCGTCGTTATCCGCCTTTTCGTTTGAAAATTCCTCATTAACCATAATTGGAATCGTGCACACCTTCATCTATTTCGTGTTGTCTCCCAACTCCTTCATAACGAAGCTGCTTTAATATCGTGGCTACACCTATGAATTTGTGTACATTATATGCGTATTTGGAAACCTTACAAATGTGGAGATGGAGAAGAATTATGAAGATAAAATGGGCAGTTAGGGTGAAAAACTAGGAAATGCTAAGAAGAATAGGAGAGAAGCGAATTATTATATGTACAGACTATCAGAAAGGGAAAGGCTAACTAGATTGGACATTATCTGAGAAGAGAGAGAGCATGATTAAAGAAGTGCCAGAAGGAAAATTGGATGGAAAAAGAGAGGCAGGAAAAGATTTCAGCTCGTAGACGATTTGAAAGGGAAAGAGAGCTATCAAGACGAAGAACACAGAGGAAAATAGGAGTATATGGAGAACTAGGTTTAACCATGAATAATTACGGACCTGTCTACGGACAGACTACCTATGATGATGATAGTATCAGCATCACCGTCGTCATGGGTAGTCTGTCCGTGATTGTTCTTCCTTAAACCTAGTCCTCCACATACTTCTGCTTTCCTGAATCTTCTTCATGTCTTGATAGGGATATCAGCTGGAACTTTTTCCTAATCCTTTTTACTTTCTCCATACGAATAAAATCACGAATAAAATCGACTTCGAGATTTCAACGGAAATACACGTTTTGAGGTCCCTAGATCACGTTTAGAATATTTCGGAATGATGTCTTTGTGTGTGTGTGTGTGTGTGTGCATGTGTGTGCGTGCGTGTGTGTGCGCGCGCGTGTGTATGTGATTGTGGGCGCTCAACTCAAAAAGTACTTTCCGTATCGTTACCAAATTTCATATATAACACTTGGGTAAGGGCATAAAGAACAGATTTGTTTTTGGACAATAACGGTTGGTTAACCGGAAGTCGAGGTTTATTCGAAACCCGATTCGGTTTTTGCGATATTTCTCCCTTCAGATATCATTATTGTATATACAATTCTAAACTAAGGTTATAGAGAATGTAATATCCTACAACTTTCATTTGAAAGAGTTTTCCATAGCAGTTATTGTTTAGGAATTATAAAAAATAATCGGTTTTTTCTGTTTTCGTCAAATATCTCCTTAAAAACGTCGTAATTGGTCATCTTCATGAGGACCAAAGTTGTAGAGAATAATATTTCTTCCAAGTTTTGTTTGATACAAATTTTCGTAGAACCATCCATTTCGGAGTTATTCAACTTTTTCTGAATTTCCAGTATACTGCGCCACCACCATGTAGCGGTGAATTTTGTAAACATATTCAGCATATAATTTACAGCAATAAGGACGACTATTCTTTTACGATACGAAATAATAATTTTGCCTTATAATGCTATTCATAATAATTTAAATAACTATACCTCAAATATGGAGAAAGTCATGTGTTGGCCACTTCAGATTTTTGCGTAATCCTTCAAGTTAGCACGTCTTTAATCGTGTTCACTCTCCTCTAATAAAGTCGTTCGTATGTCTGTCTCAGGTCAAGTCCGATCCAGTTAGCCGTCCTCTTTATTATAGTCTCCATAATTTTCGCTCTTCTCCTGTCCTTCGTTTTTTATCCTCTTTTTTTTGTCTTCACCTTCCGCCCTTTCCTATCATTCTTAGTCCTAGCTAAACCGCATTTTTTTATTCTCTCTCATTCACTCCATCCCTCTCCAGTAGTCTCGAGGGCGATAAATCATTCGGCATCGTTGGACGTTATAGAGGGAGCAACAGGGGTCGGGTAGGTCCATACCCGCGAGTTTGAGGATCGCGACGGCAATGAATTTGCGGCCGTGCATGTGTGTTTGCGCGGGTGTGTGTAGGCGAGGGGCCTCCCATCCGACCCGCCGTGACCTGCCCCGCATAATTTCGCGTGGGCGGGGAAAGTAGGGGGCGCGCGAAAGGGGACACTCATCCATCAAGGGAGTCATTCGTGACGGACGAGGAGAACTTATGGCGAGCGGCGCGGACTGTTTGCATGCGTCCCAAGACTGCCAATTGACGTTGCCGCGCGTGCGAACTTAAATGCGATACAGCGTCCCGATGACGTCGACCTGCGATAGAAATGCCGTTCGTTTGAGCGCCTTTTTAGAGGGCCGAACGTCATATCGGGTTCTGTCTCCCTTTAATAGGCAGCCCTTTCGAAAACCCGCTACTTTACTAAAGTAAGTATATCTTATAATGGGTAATTTAGTCGATTCGCTGTATTTTCGTCGCGCTGTTAACGGTTTTGGCGTATTTTGACACATTAAACCTGTCACGTCCGATTAAGTTGGTATTTCAGTAAAGTACTAAGTTGCTTTTAGTCATAAAGTGGTAATCCAGATAGTATTCTAAGTGACTCATCTGGTTTTATGTATTTTCTTTATCCTCCTTCAAATGAAATTTGAGGAGGTAGATTGGATGAAACCTGCTCCGTATTGATTTATTTAAATATATCTTTAAAATAATGGAACGATTTAATTTTTCTGTCTTCTTTTATATATATCGGTAAACTGCATTAAAAGAAACGCAAACGTATTTACGAACTCTGCTGGTACACGTTCGAAATGGAAAAATTGGGAACAATGGAGTACAAGGAAGAGTTTTTTTTAGCAGAATGTATTTAAGAATTGTTAATCCGGGCGAGAACTTACGAAGGTTCGAATTTAGACTCTGATTTGGAAAATGAAAAAAAATGAATGTTGATGGGCGCCGTGAGCAAGGTGGAGACGAGTGAGTGACATGGTGGTAGACATGGTTTCCAAAATATGTTTGAGGTATAAATGAAAACATTAGGCTTGACAACACGTCGGCAATATCTTGTAGCCAAAAATTACTGAGTAATTAGCCAAAATAAATTCCCTTAAAATCTTAATTAAAAAAAAAATTTTGTCGACGATTGTATAAAATTTCAGCTTTGTTGCTGATTTTAAATTTCTGGATAAATGTCACTATATTGTCATGAATATACTGGGAATTTCCTGTCATTCAAATTTACTTTCTGTTTGAACGTAAAATATCGTTTATGTTTAACTTCAGATTCATGTTTTCTCATAAATTTGTATGTCGTATTAAAATCAACATTACAGACCTTTTTTGAGATGAATTTGAATCCTGCATGCGATAAAATATTTAAAAGGTATCTAATATTCGTGAGTCGATAAACGATTTGATATGGTTCTGCACAGTATCGATATGGAAATTCATATCGATTGAATTGTCTGTAATATTGATGGAGAGGAGCAGAAATAGATTGCATACGGAAGCGTTCGAGGCGTGGGAGAATGCATAGTATATGAGGCGTTGAGCTTTGCAGGAAAGATTTATAGTTTATTTGGAAGGTAAAAATAGATTTTCGTCGGATAAATACTGCAAGCAAGAGGGTTTTGCAAAATGTATAGAGGAAAATGGAGTTAATACGAGAAAGTTGCAATTCAGAACGTAATCAAAACCTCTCGGTTATTTTTTTTTTAAATACACTTCGTATGAAAGTGTATAATAATCAGTCGTGGTTTGCAACACAACCGCTGATTATATCAGTGCGAAGGTGTATTTAACGTAAAAAATTATTGACACGGTTCCGAAATTTTATATTTTTCTTCGCCTTGGCATTAGTCCCCAGATGACGCCATCGAATTCATTCGATTATCCGGAAAAAATAGTAAAACCAAAATGTCACGCATTGCATTTGGAATTTTTTCAATGTTTTCGTCGAATCGAGCTGAAATGTAGTTTAGAACAGTGGTTCTTAACCTTTCTAAGCGAAGACCCAAATTCAGTTCGGTGCAATATGTGTCCTAAAGCAGTTCACTTACGAAATCGAATAAGCGAATTGATTTTTTAGTTTACAATCCATTAGCATTTAAAGAGACCTTTAGAAGGAATGGTAGGTTTTGGTTGAGACAGCCACGGAATAACCTAGGCCAGTGTTTTTCAATGTACGGATCGCGACCCAATAATGGGTCGCGAGGTTCACGAGGAAAATCTGAGCACTCCATGAATAAACAGCCGAAATGTGTCAATAATGGCAAGTATCTGAATGCTCTATTTCTATAGATGCCAATATTTTAGTATGAGTTACTTTTTATCGAGAGTCAACGAAAACTCGGCCAAGACCGTATTTCTGTCCATGTTGCCTTCCCTTCGACTGGGTCGCGAGACGTTTCACTAGGTTACTATAGAAAATGTTTGAAAAACAATGACTTATGCGACCTATCGAAAATTGCTTGGCGACCCAATTTTTACTCGATGATCTAGGGTTAAGAGCCACTGAAATCAACGGAAGAAGTCTTTATTTGGTGGAACTCCATCATGAATAAAATGAGAAAAATAATCACTTGGTATTAAGTTAATACCAAGTGATTATTTTTTCTCATTTTATCCACCGGTTTTAAGATATTTTTACCGTCATTCTTCTACGTCGGGAACGTGGTAAATTTGTGACGAATACGCACCAATTTGAATCGCCCAGACATGATCGAGAACTCCCTTTTCAAACCCCAACTTCAAATAATCGAAGTTAACTTGATGCGCAAGTCATCCTATTTCTCCGAAAGCGGCAAATCTTTTCCTCTAACTTCAAGTTTTACCATTGGTTTCCGAGCGTCCTTTTACAGGTTTCGCAACAGATGCAAATACGCACGTAGATTGCAATTTGTTTTTTTTTTACCAGTGAAAATAATATCCTTTCCTCTACCTCTCCTCCATTAAGAGTATAAGAGGCCAGGAAAATTGCGATATTCATGTTTCCTCGCTGCCCGTTTACTAAAGAGAGAGAGAGGAGAGGGATAACTTTTTAACAAATGTAAATGCTTGTCGAAACCGGTCATCTCCCTCTCTCTCTCTCTCCCTCTCTCTCCCCCTCTCTCCCTCTCTCTCCCTCTCTCTCTCCCTCTCTCCCTCCCTCTCTCTCATTCGATGGAAGACGAGCATCTCTTTTGTCTCAAAACGAACGTACGCCTATTGGATCAGCGCCTCATTTTCCCATCATTCCCTTTTCCCTCCAGCCCATTTCAAACCTTCCCTCCCTCCGCGATTCTATTCCTATTTCAATGGCAGCTATCTCTCCTCCCCTCCCCCCCCCCTATATCCTCCTAATCACCTTACCCTTTCTCATCCCTTTCTCACTTTCCCTCCTCATTTCCCACCGCTCCTTTCTCCTCTCACGTTTTCTCCCTCCGTTTCTCTCTCATCTCTTTACCCCTCTCTCTTTCTGTCTCTCTCCCCCCCTCCCTCCCCTCTCTCCATCTCCCCCTCTCTATCCCTCTTCCTCTCTCTCTCTTCTCCCCTCTACTCCCCTATTTCTCATTCCTCTCATCCCTATTTCCCTCTCCTCCCTACCGCCTCTTTCTCTCTCCATATCCCCCTCTCTATCCCTCTTCCTCCCTCTCTTCTCCTCCGTCTCTCTTCCCTCTACTCCCCTCTTGTGTCTCCTCTCTACCGCCTCTTTCTCTCTCTCTCCTCTCCCACTCTCTCTCCTCTTCCACTCTCTCTCCTCTCCCACTCTCTCTCTCTCTCTCCCTCATCCAATACGCAATCCTCTCTCTCTCTTCGACTCGTTTCGCTTCCCCATAATTGTCTGTTGGTTTTTTTAAGGATATTAGTTCGCTTTTCCGCTTCATTGTTTTTTTATATTTTTCAACGAGCGTACCGGGTAGGATGTACTTCTCTCAACTTACCCCTTTGTCTATTAACATCATCCCCTTCCCCCTCTTCTCTCTCCCCTTCGCCTTCCCTCTCCCCCTCTCTCTCTCTCTCTCCCCTTCTCTCTCTCCCTCTCTCTCTCTCTCCATTTCTTTCCTTCACCACTTTTAGTGGAGTAAAAACCTCACATCCCTCTGCCTCCCAACTTGCATGCACATTATTTTCATTCGCATTTCGTCACTCGATTGTTTTTTCTCTCTCTCCCTATTTAATATATCTCCTCGCTTGGCGGCGGTATTCCTTCCTCCCCCCCTCTCTATTGGTTATATATCATTCTTTTTTACTCCTCTGCTCAAATCTTTTGCAGGACTGCAGTATTTTTTTCTTCGCCATTCAGACTCACGAGCAACCGTCATGTTTTTGTCCTCTGTTTTCCGCCGTGTTTTGTCTTTTGTTTTTTTTCGATGAAAATAAAACGTTTCGGAACGTCGCTGTTGTTCCGCTCATTGTCTTTTTTTTCTGCGGATGAAGTTTTCCATAATAAACAATACGGTCGATTAATGGACATTGCGAAATTATGTCGCTGGATTCGCGTATCGCGGCGCTTTTTAAACGCTAGCACATAAAGTCCGCCGTCGAAATTGAAAATATAAGGGATTAACCGCGTACGAGGATCCGATGAGATTATAGCGTCCGGGTCGAGATTAGCGTTTTCTCGTTAGTTAGACTCCGAAAAATCGGTTAATAAGGCGCGTAATGAGTTTTCGGGAACGTGAATGGAAAATTGTCGTGCCGACCGTTTTTCATAAAGTTCATGAAAGGTGCCGGTAAGTAGGATCGGTTATTTGACGGGACGCGAGATTTTGAAAGATTTTTGTTTCCGGATTAGCACCATCTGCGAAGTTTACTTTGGCTCTGCGATTATGGATTAAGCATTCACTGAAATGTTTTTTCAATCGAAAAAATCCAACTATCAGTTTAATACTTGTTATTTGTTTTTATTTTATCGTTGGACACGTTTGAGTAAAACAAGGAAAGTGAATGTAAAATTCAATTTCGACGTACCCACGAGTTTCTCTCTTATCCTTTCTAGCGTGTTTCGTATCAAAAATGTTTGTGCTCTGTCTGTTTGTCCGTCTGTGAAATTAAATTAAAATAGCAATTAAACGGTAAGAGATACGACTGAAATTTGCAGGGTGCATGTGATCTATGGTGCCATATTATTACCCTGCGAAAGAAATTGTTGGAGAAATCGGTGTGCGTCAGGGTGAGGAGAATGTTGGAATTTTTTAAAATTAAGATTCTGAGCAAATTGTTATAGATCGAAAGTTAAATTTTTCGTTATTTTTGCTATGTTTAATGCCATCTATGACATTGTGAAATTTTTTTGAAAAATCGAGTAGCGTCAAGAGGGAGGGGGTTTAGCAATGATATATGATTATCATAAGCCAATAATGTACTTTTTATTTTATTATTGCCTAAATTAATTTGTCGTATAATTTTATGAAGAATTTTAAGTTGAAAATTCCAACCGAACCTCAGTAAATAAGACGCGCTTTTTAGTAGCAAATAAAACTCTCAATTTCATTTTTTTTATTGTTTTACCAGTGACTGCTTCTATATTTAGTTATTGAGTAGATTCTCTTAGCTCCCAAAGGGTGGATTCGGTCATACTGTGTTTATAAAATATGTCAGATTGACATGTGTAACGCGGGTGGAATTCCTTAATACGTGGTCACGCGAATGAAACACCCATTTTACTCTATACCTCTGACGCGTGGTTTTCAAGAATGCATCGTAGAAGTGTCTATTGGTATCGAATTTTCGGGGTGAATGATTGGCAATAAATTAAATCGTTCTGTTCTAAAAAATTTAATTTCTGTGCTTTCTGTTCTCGACATAGTGTCGTTGTTTAAATACAGGGTCATCGAAAAAGAAATCCGGGTTTTCAGTGTTTAATATTTCGGTGAATTCGGGACATTTAAACGTGAATTTTGTATTAGAATGTATAAAATCTCTCCAAGTTTTATCCTCAAATTTCCCGCACAACATTAGTGTCGCTGTGGTTGCAGATGCGCATTATTAGTTGCATTATGGTATTCACGTTACGTGCCAGCCCCAGTCAGTGAGATGGCGTCCGTTCAGCAGAAAGCTCAGTGCGTGCTATGGTATGCCAAGTTCAAGTAAGTTATGACCGTTCAGCGTAATTTTCGGCGTACGTACAGAATAGAAGCGCCTACTGACAAAACAATTACACGGTGGTTTAATCAGTTTAAAGAAACGGGAAGTGTTGAAAAGCAGAAATCAACAGGAAGACCACGAACATCCGAAGAGACCGTGGAACGCATCAGACAGTGATGTGGACGGAGCCCAAAAAAATGTATCGCTCGTCGCAGTTTGTAACTTGCTGTGCCTAAGACCATCATTCAGAATGCGTTGCATAAGCACCTAAAATTACACGCGTACAAAATTCAACTAAGACACTTAATTAAAATCACCGAACATCCAAAACTTGTTGAATTTGCTAATTTCATGTTAAGTGAAATTGATGACAATGAAAACTACTTACAATGGGTAACGTTCACGGACAAAGCTACTTTTCGCATCAATGGCTGCGTCAGTCGTCACAACTGCAGAATTTGGGGATCAGAACAACCGAATGAATGTTGTACGAACGTGACACCCCAAAAGCGACCGTGTGGTAGGACCTTTCTTTTTTTCGGAAAGAACCATTACTGGGGACGTTTATCTAGATGTGTTGGAACAGTTTGTTTTTCCCCAAAATGAAGACATTGAAGTAGAAAATGCCACTGCTGTTATTTTTCAAAAAGACGGCGCCCCAGCTCATTTCAGTCTACAGGTTCGTCGTGCTCTGGATGATAGGTTTCCTAATCGGCGGATTGGAAGTGGTGGACCGATAGCCTGGCATCCAAGAAGTCCTGTTCTAACGCCAATGGATTATTTCATTTGGGGGTATGTGAAAAACATTGTCTTTGCTGAAAAATTCGTGACTTGGACCATCTACGACAGAGAATCTCTGCAGATTTAACAACAATCACACCGGACATGCTTCGCCGTACCTGGTTGGAAACGGTCTACCGCTTAGATGTTTGTAGAGCTACAAATGGTGCTCATATCGAGATCTATTAAAGTATTACCTACATTAAATTTTGTCAGTTTTTACACATTTTCTAAAAATGATAACCGAGTTTTATTCTGTAATTAAAGAAAGATTAAATTTTGAAATCCCGGAATTCTTTTTCGATGTACCCGATAAATGGACAGCGAGAGAGAATACTCAACGAAACCAAATGCGTGTCATATTAAATTTTACCCTCACTTACTCGTAATCATAAAATTTAATCTCTTCCTTTCTTTTGATAAGGCAAAACGTAAATTTTAATAAAGCGCGAAAGACAGGTGGATGGGCGTAAAAGTTAAACCGTGAGAAACTTTTTAAAATTATTGTTTAACTATATTATATTAACAAACAGTGACGTGAAATAGGGAATGGTAACGTTGGTCGTCGCCTGGGTCACGGTCGAGAAGTTTTTCCCTCTTCTAAGTTTGTATCGCCGAGATCAATCAGTAGGTACGTTTTCCAATCGGACGAGACTGTTATTTCTCACTCGAACGCGAAATATCGCCGTCAAACGACGCGGTACTTGTGAATCGCGCCGTCAGAGGGAAGCATCGTCGTGGAAAAACCGCTTCGCGTCTCCAGACTCTAATACACCTCGGTTTTTAGTGCTTCGCTTATTTGTTTTCGTTTCTTTTATTTTTTTCACCGTTTCAATATACCCGACGACTTTGTGAAAGGTGGCTGTATTGTCCTTCACGTTCCAAGGTTGTGTGTACGTTTGGAGTTTTTAAACATGTCCCTTTCCGATTACGGTAAAAAGGCTCTTCTCTCTATCTCCCTTTTTCTTTCTCTCTTTCCCACTTAGCGTTTCACTAAAACTCATCTCCCTTTTTAGCGCTCGTCTCACAAGCGACGTTGCACTCGAGGTACTTCACGTATGCTCGGTATTCTTTTGTTTCTTTTTTAAAATCCTTTCCCTTTTGCCCCTTTACTTTCTCCGCGCTAATTATTTCGCCGCCTTTGAGACTTTCTCGTCTTTCTATAATAATTACAACGACAACGAGCTCTTTTGACAGAAGCGGCGCTTCCCTTAAAAGAAGTTTTTTTTGTAGCGCCGCCCAGCGGTGGGCAAGGCAAACACGTCGGATGGCGCGTAGGGACCGCATTGACGCAGTGGACGCTCTAGGCAAGCCGCATCGTCGTCATAAGTTCTTTTAGAATAATTCACATATTAGAAAAAAACTATATTACGCTGTTGCGATTGTGCGCGTAGTTTTCGGTGACGGACGATTTTTTGGTATTGGTTCATTAATGGGAAAATAATGGTCGAGTTTTTAATAAATTGTAGTAGGTAATTGTTGTCAATGACATACTTTATTTTAAAATAAATTCTGTAAATCTGCCTTGACGGGGAATCGAAACAAGATCTTTCGCTTGCCGCTGCAGTGGAAGATCAGCGTTCGACTCCCGGTCAAGGCGTTAGCTTTCTTCCTGATTTCCAGATTTTTATTACCTGTGAATAAGTTAGCAATATCTGTAAAGCAATCGCACGGACTAAATCTTTAAAAGATTTATCCGATTAGGAATAGCCCGTTCCGCGATCTTCATGGCGATTGATATACTCTCGGCCAATCAGAAGACGTTTGAGAGATATTAATGTCTGCACCTGATTATTATTATCGACGCGCAAGGTTGACCTTTAACCTTTCAAACCGTTACTGCTTCTCAAATCTGTTAATGCTACGGCCAAAGGGATATGCGCCATCCGCAGCATCCCACGCACGCCGGTTGCGAGCTGCATAAACCCTTTATTCTTTGCATCTTGGCGAAATGCGCTGCGCACGGCTTTACGCGTCTTTCAGGAGCCGTATCTAGTGACGTCAGCGAAAATTCGTCATGGCGCTTGATTACGGAATAGGATTTGCAGAAGTAGACGTCCCAAAACCATGGAAATTGGAAATCCATCGACCACCATCGCTCTATCCTCTGCCGTCTGTACTAATTGTAAGATAAAAAACGGAAGCGTGATTGTTTCTTGTTAGATTTTAAGGAGGTGGGAGATAAATTGTCTTAAAAACAACTTATTTCAAGATGGTATATGTTTGAGTAATACGAAGAATGTTTTTATTTATTTTTTTAGAATCATTTCGCCTTCTCGAAAGTTGTGATTATTGTCACGCAACGTTCGAAGCTTTCTCCTTTTTTCGTCAATCGTAACCCGAACTGAAATAATTTTCTGTTTTCGATGAATGCATCTTTAAATGTTCTCCGAAGTTGAACGACCATGACACCTATTGCGCTTGAGTTGGTCAAGATTTCTGACTAGTCTCGGTCAAAACATTTCACGGCTTCTGTAGTTGAATCTCCTTCCTATTTCTTATATACCTACCCAAAGCACGGCTGAAACATTTACGTTAAGTTGTTTATAATGTAATACATAACCGGTATTGATGTTAAAATTTTTTAAAAGTTATACAGAGGGTCCCAGCTTAACGTCCTAGTTACGTTCCAGAAAAGTTGGACGTTAAGCGAGGAATTTTCTCCCATATGGATCAATGGGATAATGGAGGGTTAGGTTTTACGTCCTTCTCATACGAAGTACAACATCTTTGTTACATTTCAAAACAAGCACTTTATAAAACACATTTTCATCTTACCTTACCATTACTTTTAACTTTTAAACCACCTTTTAATAATTATCTAGACTAACTTTTAAATGTTTTAATGACGTGTTTTGACGTCACGGCATGCGAGTTTTGCGCCCAGTCGGAGGACAAACGTCTCGAGGACTCTAAAAGAACGGACGTTAAGGTTAACCATTTAGACGTTAACGAAAAACGTTCCTCAATAAATTTTGGACGTAAAAGCGAAACGACGTAAAGAGGGACGACGTTAAGCGGGAGACCCCTTTAACATTGTTTGTCAATTGGATTTCAGCCTCATGGCGAATCGCGAAATTATATTCTTTTGAATTAAATATAAATTAGCTTTATTTGTCTCGTTGTTTGTATGTACGTAAATTAGCCACCCCATGATAATATTCTCTCGTTTTGCATCGTTGGGATTTTAACTCCCCCTTCTACACGCTTCCTCTTAATTATTGAAGGCATTACTTTAAGACAGTTTCTTGGAAACGCTGTATTTTCCAAAATGCGAGCACTCTGCTATGGTCTCAAACGGGAGGTGGAATCCAACTCTGGCTCTAACATCGTTTCCATTTTATCTCTTCTCCCTACAAATAACATCACTTTCGGAAAGGAAATTAGGAAATTCTGCAGAGAGGCTTGATGTAAATTACCTTCGTACTTCAATACATCGGAAGTACTTGAAGAACGTATTCTCTTTGTGATCAACCCGATGAAGTCTACGCGTGCATTGATATACAAATTGTATATAAATTAACTGAGTGATAAGTAATTGTGCGTTAATGCATATTTAGCGATAATGTAAGAGAGGGATACAATCTTATCTCTTAGTATCCATGGATTTTATCTAGTAAATAGTGATATCAGGTTTTTACGAAGAGCATCGTCATAATTCTGTTGTCTGTACGATTACTCTCCGTGCTTGATGATAACGTCGTACGTCTAATCTGTTGACACTTCTCATTAAATAAAATCCGTTGATCCTAATAGATAAGGTTTTTCTCTATTTTGAAATTGTCTCCATACGAACTGAGTGACTTCTAACAGATATCATGAGAACACGTTTATTATTGCTGTGACATGTTGGAATCAAATAAAATACTTCAGAACTTTTCCATGTGCAGGAGTTCAGTATTCGTGCTTAGTCTTAGGCAAGCAGAGATTATTATGAATTTCTTTTGTCTTCGCTTTAGCGTTGGCGTATTACTATAGCTATATTGCATATTCCCTGCCATGTGATCATGAAGGTCAGACAATATGAATTATCTACTTTGAGCAATGATTTTCGCACCACTAACTCTATGTGGAAGTAATTCTTCAACTTAACGGAATGATAATAAATTTTCCACTATATAATTCCAGGCAGATTGAAAATATTCGAGGTATTCCAAAAAAATTAATATTTGTCTTCATTCTAAAATAATCCCTCATAGATTGAGCGACACGTTTATAGAAACCTAAAAATTTTCTATCTTAGTGCGAAGTCATATATTTCTAACGTTTTTTAGCAAAGTGCGTGGGCCATAAAAAAAGGGAAAATAATGTGAGACTAAAAAGAGTTTTGGGACAATCAAAAAATTCTTTCGAATATGGATGCAAAACGAAGATAAATAGGGACACGGGATTACTATCTTTCGATGTAATGCTAAATCCGTATCACTTGACGATGTTTTCCTAAAAGGAATCATTAATTTCAGGATGGTTTTTTTATCTCAAATTTTACTGTAACTCTCTTTCTCGGCTCTGGAAATTGCTTCTAGTTGGCATTTTAGAGCGATAAATGAATGGCAGGTAAGCGAGAAAGTTTTATTGCTGAGTTGTATATAAACAACGTCCCACTGTTCTTGTTTTGGAGCGAATTTCTTAAGAGAGGGCAGATCATTCGATAAAGAAGGAGTTTGCAAATTTGTGTCAAAATATTGGTCCGACTAAGCAACAGATTCATTCTCTTTTTAAAATTTGCATGGAGCTAACCTTAAGATGATGCATAACATCATAACCAATATATCGTCATCATAATAGGCAGACTGTCCGTGGACAGGTCTGTGATTATTCATGGTTAAACTTGGTTCTCCATATATGTACTCCTATTTCCCGCAGTCTTCTTCATGTCTTGATAGCTCTCTTTCAAGTCGTCTATCAGCTGAAACCTTCTCCTATTTCTCTTTTTCCATCCAGTTTTCCTTATAGCACTTCTTTAATCAAGCTCTCTCTTCCCAGGTAATGTCCAATCCAGTTCGCCTCCTCTTTATATATATATATATATATGTATATTGAGAAAGATATGAATTTGAGGTCATTTATTTCTTAAGGTTCGCTTCGCCGCCTTTGAAAGCTCATTTGAATGTCATCGGGCGTTAGAAACATCCTAACGGTAACTTTTTAAACATCTTTTCCGCGTTGCGTAACGCTTTATCGCCGGAAATGCTAAAGAATAATTCCTTCAATGAAAAAAATTTCAGGACGGCTTTTATCTGCGGACGATAAATTTCTCTTATGCGCTTCGCATGACCTCAAACCTTAAAGAGGGGTTCACTCCGCAAAACTTTCCTCAGTAACGGTAGAAAAGCGACGGTGAATTCCTCGACCGCACGTGTGGAGTATTCTGTCGTGTCGCTTTCCCGCAGGTTTTTATTTCGCTTTTGCCTCTTCAATTACCACTTCCTTTCTTGCGCAGTCCGTAGCTCATCAAGTGTCTGGGATGCTGGGTGCAATTCCTCGCTTATCGATCCGTACTCTGGACTCGTTCTTGGAAAAGAACGGACCATTCGCGTTTACCGTAATTGCAACCGCTACGGGAATATCCACAATGAAAAATACGTGATATCTAAATTTGGCCATATAAGTTTCACATGGTTGTTATCGATATGAAAATTCTGTGGCTTTAAATTACTAATTTTGAGATTGTCTTTATTCCTGTGAAATTATTTTAGTGACGAATGCGTAATTTTTCGGGTATTTTTTTTTAATACACCCTCTTTTTCGAGGATGATTCGCTATAAAATACTTGTGAAGACTTACGTAATGTATTGTAACTTAAAATAAAAGCCAGGAATGCCTTCCCTTCTGACGTAAATACCCTAGTTGTAGTTAGTTTCCAGACAAATTCTTTCCTTACAAACACATAGGCGCCTAAAAATTCATTTTCAGTATTCATCGAGGTTGTTTTGGATATATTTCGCGACATTTAATCTTATTCGTACACATCCCATTAGCATTATCTCGTACTTAGCTATAATAAGTAAAATATAATGAATAAAAAGTCGATATAGCATTTAAATCTACACAATTTCTAGTTAATATACGTTACTCGATAAAGGTATTGTGATGAAGGGATCAGCGATGTATTATGGCATCCAAACGTTTTCACTTTATTAGTGATTATGATTATTTTAAGTTGTTAACTTACCTTTATTTCATGCATCTACCTATATAAATAAGCGTATATATTCACATTCACGCACATGTATGCCCTTGCCTATGTGTCATTTTTACCCATTTTCGGTTGCATACACATATACATCTATGTGTTTGTCTTATTTCAGAAGAAAGGAACAATTAAGTAGTTGTTCCTTTTTTTCTGAAATATGATTATCACTTACCACAAAGTTAAGCCAAATTCCATAGATTGCATGTGCCTTCTTGGCTCGATATTAAGACAATTTATTTTTTCTAATCCGATAAAGGTACACTCGCCTTATAATTGCGTACGAAGACATTTCCCCCTTCCTCTCATTTTCATTCCCGTATCTGCAATCAAGACAACCTACCGCTACTGAAAGGCTACATCATTCATATTCACCTAAACGGATTCCTTTGGTATTTCAGTTGTTTGCGTTTACATTTGAAATCAGTCGCAACCTTTAAGGCGTTTTGAAATAAAAGCGAGGAGTCATACTGCCCCTAATTTCTTTTTTAATTCACGCGACTCCTAAAAGTAAAGGTCGCCATACTTAAGAGTCTCCGTCCTGTAATCGGGCCATCACGGCGCAGGCGCAGAAATTCGCATATATTAACATAAATGCACGTAGTACTTGCATGGATAAACCCGTATATGCAGGCGGGGATAGCAGAGAGAGTGACAGCTGCGAAAATGAAGCCACCCATCTTCTCCGCTTTCTCTTTCGTTATAATGCGCGTTCTCCGTCGTAAAAGAGTGCGGTTTAACCGCCCTTAAAAGATCATAATGCCCCAATCCACCGCCAACTTTGCACCCATCGGCATCCGCGAAGGGAGAAAAGCGCAGTGTGTCGCAATCTCTTTCTCCTTCGAAAGGAATAATATTACACGATGCATTTTTACCTTCACTTTTTGAGGTTTCCAACCGGATGATGATGCGCACCCGCTTAACTCCTCTCGAACACACGCATCCAAGACTTCGCTTATTGCTTAAGCGCTCTTTCAATTTTTCCTTAACGGTGAAATTTCAACGCCTCCTTTCGGTTCTATTGTTGGAACGTAAAACTTTTAATGCTGGCTGCGGTTGTTCCGATTAACCACGGCGGTTTTTATTTATTTATTTTTTTTGGGCGTTTAGAACAATGGTAGTACGTCACGCGTGCCACAAGTGGCACGCCATGCTTTTACTTGTGGTCCGGCATAAATTTGTCAAACTTATGTGTGTGAACAGACTTTTTTTTAGCGGTGAACCTCGTGAAAAACAAATAGCGTACTTACTGATAACTGATACTTTTAATATTAATAACTATCACAAATTTGCAGCCGCAAATTGAGGTGTTGATGGGAGTTAAGCAACTCGAGGGTCGATCAATGAATTAACTGTTGTTTCAAATCATTTTTAATATAAATCAGCTCCGATTGCAATTAACATAATGTGTTATTTTCGAGAAATTCCAATTTAATGTAGTTTTTCATCTCTGTTTATTTTCATGGAATTATATTACAGTTTTGTATTCACGTTTACTTGTGGCAAGTCGATAATTTTCCCATTTGAGATTGGCCCTACACAGGAAAAGTTTGGTCGCTACTGGTTGGAAGTTGCCGTTCTCTTTCGATTCCTCGTCGGGGAAGAGATTCGCACGATAGGTCGTTTTTGCCACTTATTTGAAAAATGAATTCTCGTGCTTTCGGTTTCTTCATCCATGAAATACACTCTGCGGTGTGGCGGATAAAGGCTGAGGGTGACAAGGTAAAATTTACCCAATTTTGAAACCTTGATAATGCGTTTATGACGTAACATTAACAGCAAGATGCATCCTTGAATTTTATTGCCAAACCCTTACGTATACATATTGTTTATGATGTGGTGCCCAGCGAAATTCTGTCTTATATTCGAACTGGCGCTACAGTTATTAACGTTTAGAGTCGATACTGTAAACTAGGGCTGTCCAACTTCTTTGGTGTGGCGGGCCAAATATATGCTGAAAGCCGCAGACTAGCGTGGCGGACTGGGATTTTTTTAGGGCGAAGATCGGAGATAGACCGACAAGCATGCTCCCCTAAAGTGCATCGTTATTGTATCGCCCATGCCCCGTTTTACTTAGTCTGTTTAGGAACATTTCCAAGAGAAATATAGAACCATAGTAGATACCCTTGTTAGCGGGTATGCGGGGAAAATCTTTTGTCTGCTTTTGCCTTCCCGGTTTTCCCCATCCGTTTTCGCACATGGTGGTAAAAACTTCGGAAGAAAGGGGAAAGAGGCATGCAGGGGAAAATGTTTTATGACTGTTAGGGTTTAGGCAGCTTACCAGTAATCTATAGATACAAATGAACCAACGGGCAAGCACCCCTACAGCTTTGGCGCCCCGGGCGGCCGCCCGGCTCGCCCTTACCTCGGGCTGGATAAAATCATGCCGCGGGCCGGGTGTGGTCCGCGGGCCGCCACCTGGACAGCCCTACTGTAAACGATAACTCCCGTGCTTTAGAGATTCCTCCTCTATATATTCCGTCCGCTATTCTGCCTGACCCTGTGGGAATATCAAGGGGGCTGACAAGTAACTTGTGAAACAATTTCATCGTCTCTTGTTTCTTACGTTTGCTTTCGCCCGTTGTTAAATCTTCGTATACACGTTCCCCTTATTGAAATGCAGTTTATCGCGCCTCAAATTCATTTCTTTTTTAACATTTCCCACTGTTATCCACATCTTTTCTTTCCTTCCCCCCGACTCGTTTTATCCTCTTGGGAGGAAAATTACCACCGATACTCGAGTATACGTCAGAAAATCGCTCGTAAAAATGGTTAATTTATGTATGAGGGCCATGCACCACGAATAATGTTTTTTTAAGCACCGTTATGGTAAATCCTTTTTGTGATGAATGCGATGCGAAACTGAATTATTTATTCATGCATTAACGGGACGGTGACGTAGAACATGTTGGTAATTCAATTTCCGAAAAAAAAATTACCGCTTCATTATTCATTAGCTTTTTTTGTTTCTCGAATTAAAGCGAGTTCCAGCACGGATGAGAGGAATTTCGCACTTCGTAGTCATGGAGATCATAAACCACGCGGCGTCGCTGCAATTCAGCGTCCGTGCTGTTATAATGGATGCCGTTTATCACGTAGGTTTAGTGGTGGACAAGATTTTCTTGATTGGTGGGCCGCATTGGTGGCGGTGAATCCTTCGGTGGGCCGCATTGGAAATTGCCGCTGGATTATAATTAAATCGGAAGTTACCTAGAGATTCCTAGGCACCATCTGAGAGGAAATCAAGTTAGAATTAGCTATTTAGAGGTAGCATTTCAGTATTAAATATAATGATGGAATTTAACCTTAGAAATATATTTAAGAAAAAAATCAAAAACAGCAGTAAACAGAACTTATTTGAATTGAAAAAATGTTACTAAGAAGTCGCAATTTAACGTTATGTATTACAACAGAGTTTGATACATGTAGAATAATATTTGGTAATTAATTGAAATAAACGAAGAAAGTTCTGATAACTATGAAACGTTGGGGTGGGCCGCATAAAATTGCTTAGTGGGCCGCATCCGGCCCGCGGTCCGCAGGTTGAGCACCCCTGATGTACGTGATTCACGCTGATGAAAGTCAAGAACGGTAATCTTTTTCCAGGACTTTGAAAAAGATAATTTTTTATTCGAGAATATTCTTCTAAATTCTGTTACCTTGTAACGCGGTAGTTTGTACACACATATTTATTAGGCCATAAGCTGCCATGAAATCATTCGACTTTGCTGAAATATTAAGAAGCTTTCATTCGTTCCATCACGACCGCATACCGCGGCGAACCGCTGTTCATCATCGTCCACCAACGCATTACAGTTTACCGTCAATTCTTGCGTCTACGGAATAATGAAACGAGACCGTCTCATTAATAAGTGAAGTTTTGACCTGTTGATGCTATGATCTTAGCGAAACCGGTCGTGTTGAAATAAATTTCATGGAAGATTAATATTTGAATTTTATTTTTATCTACAATAAATGTCGTTAAATTAGTGTCTTAGGCAAACGTAATCATTTATGCGCAACGGTGGTTACCTTTTCAGAGAATTGAATTCATTATTACTTCAATTCGCGTCGGGATTTTCAAGCAACGCAGTTGTATTTTTTTTTTTTAAATAATACCATTTCGAGTTGATAAAAATTCTAGCTTGTAATCCTCATTGCGAATGTTCATGTTCGTGTTTTGCTTTCTGGAAAAGCTCATTCATGACGATTGCCCGGAGAGTATTTTTTTTACTTCAATTGAGCGAGACGTAAACCTATATTGCCAACCACAAATCGCCATCGCCGCCGAAATAATTAATATCGACCGCTAATCCGTGAGATTTGTCACGGAAAATCTGCAGTGACGGACGTTCAATCCACCGGATTGGTTCGAGTTATTAAAGCGCTCCCCCGGTCGTTATCGCCCGTTATATTGTATGCCCTTCGGCCTGGAGACGATTTAATTACTACTGTGTGTGTGTGTATATATATATCATTTCGCGGGATTAGCTGTAGGTACTGTCTTCGCATCTCTATATATATATATATGTATCATTTCGCGGGATTAGCTGTACTGTCTTCGCAAAAACAATTTAATGGTTTACCGCAATATATTTCTTCCTGTAATGCGCATGGCTTGATATTCTGAAACGTCAAGGATTGAATCCCGTTTTGTAAGGTTGAAATCGAGTTACCAAACTGTGTCCCTAAAATAGTGGTAAAAAAAGGTTTTGAAAAACCAGATACGCGTTCCGGCTTCGGAGCAGTCGTCATCGGAGGTGATTCGAGATTGTAATATCGATGAATCACCGCCGTTGTCAGTTGCTATGTAGCCGAAATTCTCCTGTGGTTTTCCCAATCGTTTCATACGTCGGTGAGATGTAGTTTGAGGAAAAATCACCATTCGGCCAATATACAGGGTGTCCATAAAATGCATACGTGCTTTAAATCTTGATTAAAACTTGTAAAAGAAATGCATTTAAAAGACAGTTACTTCGTAATAATTTTCAGTAATAGTCCTAGATGGCATAGGTATAATTATCACACGGTAATAAATAGTTCGCCTCTTTAGTCCTATATAGTTTAATCATATTTGTATTACATTTCGAGGAGATATCACCTCTGACAACAACGCAGGCAATTACCTCCATAATCCGCGTGTAAACGGCTTCAAATCACGTCTTCTGTCTCGTATGCATCGCGAGGGAGATATACGCCAGAGGAGAGAGAGAGAGAAGACAGGTGGTCGCCCTGAGGAGAGAGAGAGAGAGAGGATGAGGAGAGAGGGAGATACAACGACCGCTGGCGCACGCCCGGTCACGTGCCGAATCTCCATCATCCGCGGGAGCTATTAATAACTTAATGCGAGAGACGAGAGGGAGAAAGAGAGTGAAAAAGCAGGATGAGGGGGAGAGAGAGGTGATGACACTCACCCCCGTTTTCCACCCCACGCTTTTTAGAACTCTTCATCCATCTCCCTCACCGTTTCCTCCAATTCTTCGTCTCCTCCCTCTCTCCCACATTCTGTCATTCCGTCCTTCCTCGTTATCTCTCAACTTCTGCCTTCTCACTTTTCCTTCGCCTCCCTACTCCTACTGCGAATTTTAAAAACAGCTTTTTCGCGTTCCCCCTTTCTGTCACACTTTCAATTCCAATTTACAATTTCTCTCCTCACCTTTCACCAGTCATTTCGCCCCTCCTTTCACTCTCCGCTCTCTTTCGCAATTTTCTTTCTCCTCGTCCCTCGCTTCTTTTCTCTCTCTCTCTTTTTCTTGTGTCTCATTTTCTTCTCATCTGGTTTTTCTTCCATTTTCTCTCACCCCCTTTCCTCTTCCATTCCATGTCTCTCCCCTATCTCTCTCTCTCTCTTCGCTCTGCCTCCCTTTCCCCCTTCTCCATTCCTCTGGCCCCCTCTCACATTCCCTCCACCTATTTCTCCACTCTCTTCCCACTTTTTCCCCTCCTCTCTCTCTCCCATTCTCCCATCATTCTGTTCTCGTTGTATTTATTTGACGCAACTTTTTATTTTGTTCTAGTTCTGTTTTCATATATATATATATATACACACATACATACACACACATATATACATACATATATATATAAATACTACGGAAGAGGAAAGATAAGTAAGGATATTTAGGGCAACTAGGCGTTGAAGGAAACCCAGTGAACACTTACCGGAAGGAGAGCCGCTGGGGTGTTGGAGAGAGACATTTGTAGAGGTTAGAGCTTTCGGGATGATCCCTTCGTCAGCACAAGAGAGACACACATATGTGTATGCGTGTGTGTGTGTGTGTGCGCGCGCGCGTGTGTGTGTATATATACTTATGTTATTATCTTATGATCAATAACGAAGGGTTAAATGGAAGAGGGGACCTTATGGTCTCAATTTCGCCCTGAAAATAAAGGCAATTATCTATCTATCATCGCTCTCCTCCTTTGGCCCTCTCTCCTATTCCCTCCATTTATCTTCTTCCTTCGTTTCTTTTCTCATCCCCTCAACTTTCTCTCCTCTTCCCCTCCTCTCCTACCTCTACTACTGTGCGCTCTTTCCTCCGTAAACTACCGCCCTTAGCTCGGACGAAAACCGAAAGACAGACCCATGAAGGAGTTGGTTTCTCACCCTAAGTACGCAATCCGCCATTCTCGCAAAAAAATGGCTGCGAGGAAAAAAAGGAGCGAGAGATTATTTCTGGTCGAAATGTTGATGCAACATGACGGTCTTTTCGTGTAGGGTGAAAGGGAGGTCGAGGCTAACAGGGATGCGACGGCGGGTGAAGGGGGGAGGAGGGGGGAGGGGGGGGAGGGGGGGGGAAGAAGATACGTGTGGAGGAGTAGAGGGGTGGGAGAGGGTAGTATAAACTGGATTCCTGAGGAGAAGAAAGTTGTCAAAGAGGTTTTGAGTTTTTTCAAATGAACACAAAATCCTTTGGGAAAACGAAATCCTGTGTAGAAGAGTCAAGTTGCGTGTGCGTAGATGACGACAATATTTTAATTTTTTTGTATTCCACTTCTTCCTTTTTTTTTCGTTTCTATGTCGTACGGTTTTTATGTGTATATGATGTAACGCATACGGAGTCGTATATTGGTTAAGCATTGATATAACTTATAAACTGGTACTGTGGGAAAACTATCTCAAATTTCACTTTTTTTCGTTTCTTGTACGAGTTTTATACTAAACTTGTGTTGCGCAAACGGACCGTTTTGTGGTGGAACATCAATATTTAAAACCTGTTACTGCCGGGAATGTGCTTCGAAAGCCGGTCGTGTGCAAATTCTTTTATGGTTGCTTATCTATAATCGTGATTTTTTCCAAATTCGTTAAAGTGTTCCATATTTCGATTGTTTCCTTTGTTCTATCTTCTCGCATTGCTTTACCTAAAGCATTTCTCATTATTTCATTTTCAGAAAATCGGTACAACATACATTGTACAAACTTTCTCGTATACTAATGCGTCGTTTAGTTATCTTTAAGAAATGAAAATCGTACGAGCCTGTTTTTAGAAAATCCTATTTTTGTTAAAGTTGCCCAAGAATAAACTAGCCTTATATTCATTCATTGAGAAAAATGAAATACGTAGTATTATTATAGATGTATACTCAAGTAACTGTACGAAATTTGATCAAAATCGTTGGATTGTTGTTAAAAATGCGTAGAATAAACTACTCTTAATTATTTATCAATGTCAACCATTTCTATGTACAGTCTGCTCAGTATGATAAAATGCCTAATTACGAGATTTCATTCATTTTCGCTCTACCGTTTAGGCTCCAGAGCCAGTAACAGACAGACAGACGGCATTGCGAAAACCACTTTTTCGGACTCTGCTACACCTAAAACGTATATTTCCATCAAAATCTCGAGATCGAATTTTTTCGCGATTACAATACTTTCTCAATATGCTTTGTATATGAGAAAGTAAAAAGTAAAAACGACGAGAATAAACCTCTACTTCCGGTTGAGCAATTTCAGCCAAAAACCTTTTCAGAGACTCATTTGCTAATAAAAATCTCAAGTCTAAAGTTTGGTGCCTATCTGATTATTAGTTTCTTAATTAGAACTCCCACAAAATTCTGTCACATACACACGAACACACAGATATCATCGCCATAATATTCAAAAGGTACTCAGGGGACCTCAAAACGTGTAAGTATTTCCGCTGAAATCTCGACTTCGACTTTTTTCACGAATACAATATTTTCTCCTGCAGTACGTATGAAGAAAGTAATAATGCATTATATTTCCCTTTAATCGAAAAGTAACTTACGCACGTGCTAAAAACTTGTTTCTCCTTAAAACCTAATACATATATAACAAAGTTAAAAAAAATTATCAAGTTTTTCCTCGTTGATTGAATTTATCAAGCAGAACTTCACTCAAAACTTATATTGGTCCAAACTTTTATACAAACTTTTTGTTACGGTAAATCAACATTGAATACTTGTTATAAAAATAGGCGAAAGTTATTTTAGCGAAATTTCTTGCTCCTCGGTGTTTTTACTTTCTCATATACGAAGTATATCGAGAAAGTGTTGTAATTTTAGGTGTAGCAGAGTCAGGAAAAGTGGTTTTCGCAATGCCTTAGAGCGAAAATGAATTCAATGGAAGTTTATTCTACGCATTTTTAACAACAATTTGATTTCCTCAAAAACGGTTCGAACGATTTTGATAAAATTTCGCACAGTTACTTGAGTATACGTCTGGAATAATACTACATATTTCTTTTTTCTCAGTGAATGAATATAAGGCTAGTTTATTCTAGGCAACTTTAACAAAAATTGAATTTTCTAAAAACCGGCTGATACGATTTTCATTTTCTAAAGATAACTAAACGACGCATTAGTATATGAGAAAGTTTGTACAATGTATGTTGTACCGATTTCTTTTGGAGGGCCTTACTTTCCAAACGAGGCGTTTGGGCTGTAAACGATCTTGCGGTTTTAAAATGGTCGTAAATATGTCGTGGTTGACTCGTTTAAAAATACAAGATTGCATAATAGGAGATCTGAAACGCGATTTTTTTCGATCAGCTTCCGCAAACTTTCCATTTCTTTTTCTTCGGTGAGAGCGAGTTCGATAGATCGATTAATATCGCTCGGGATTTCAATAGCCGTCGTGCTATTAATAATGCGCGTGGAGGAACGAGTTTTGGGAAGATCAAAAACAGGTCATTAAACCGATATCGGGTATGAAATTGTACAAGCGTTTTATACATGTTCTTCGATTTGTTTCTTATTCGAAAATATCGATTAGCTGGATAATAACTTTCAGATGGTCAATGGATGCTTATAAATATGTAGCTCCTGGAGGTTGCGCATTTAAATCGATCGTAATTCTTGCTTGCTTGTACTCTTTAGTAATACTGTGGTTAACGCGTTCGCAATGTAGCTTTTCTGTTGGATATTTCATATTGCTCGTGCATTGAAACGAGGTAGCCGATACGTCCCAGTATGTGTTAACCGTGAGCTTGCGATCAAAATTTTATAAAAATCTGCATTCGTAAAATTCTAAAATATATTCATTTATTCTTCTAAAAATTTGTTACAATCGGCGAAGCTTTTGATTTTTTCCCTAGCTGTCCCTAAACAACGCCGTTTTACGCGTTAAGCCACAACTTTTTAAGCTCAAATGAATGTTTTTCGTGGGAACTTTCTGCTATTTCTAAAACTTGTTCAGTTCCCTACTCACGGAGACTACGGTTATGCTTTTCTTTCTGCCGTGCAATTTCGAAAAGATAATGTCGTCTAAGTTTAGAAATTTAGAAGACATTAAACAAGTACTCCGCAAGGAGAAGTTTTAATGATATAGGAACGTCGTTTTTGTTCAAATAGAATAAAACCAAAATTTTCCACGGTAAACAAAGACCGTAACTATGGAGATATCAAACAAAACGAGAGAAAATAAAACGATCATTATCTTAAGCGAACGAATTCGTTCCTTTTATAATATTTCGGAAATTTGTAAAAGGAAAATCTCATTCCAAGGTTCGCCACTTGGATTTTTTTTAGGGGATATATTCAGCCGTGTGGGAGATGAGCTAAGTCATAAAGACGCGTATTGTCGCTTGTATCACGGCCGTATACGCCCTCCATTCATCCTCCATGAGACGCAATCAACTTTTACGACACACTTCGCGGTTTTTATTGGACCGTTTTTCGTATACTGATGCAATCACCGGATTTTGCATTCATGCTTTCGTATGGACAGCATCCAATACACACACACACACATATATGCGTGCGTGCGTGTGTATGCATGTATGTACGCGAGAAGTTTTTACCTTGTTTAAAAGCGCGTCCCCAATTTTAAATTTCAGAATAATTTGTCGTAAACATACGGATGCTAAATTACTCTTATAGGAGAAAAGTTTTGTGGTCTTTTTTTTCTCATTCGCATTCTTAATGTAACGGCATGGAAGCCATCTCCTTTGATAAAATTGACAAGACATTATCCCTTGGAAACATTATATTTTTGTGTTAAAAATAGAATGTTGAGATAGTATATCCAAACTATATAAAAGACAGTGTCACTTTGTGTGTAACGCTTTTTGAAGCTTAATATCTCTCAAACGACTGAACCGAATTTGATGAAATTTTCAGGATAGAATTATGATATAATAACAAAACGTTTTAATGTATCGAACTCGAGATCAAAGACCCGGGTTCGCCTCCAGGGGATAATTTCCATTTCTGATAAGATAACACGTAATTTCACGTAAAAATGAACTTTTCGACGCGAAGGCTTTCATTCTTTTTGAGATTAAAATTAGAAAGAGTTGACCTACGAACTTCGGATGTGAATCATTTTGGTGAAAACATTACAGAGGTTCTTATTCTGTTCGTCTTCTTCCGCCCACAGTTCGAAATCGCTCAGTTTAAACGTTTAATTCACACAGTTTGAGGAAATCTAGCCATTTTAAGGGGATGTTGCCTTACCTACCAATTCCATTGTTAGACCTATATATCCTATTGTTATTTCAATCCTTATGGGTGTAAACGTGTTTTGATTGCTTTTAATACGAGAGAGAGGGAGGGAGAGGACAAAGGGAAGGGGAGGGAGGGAGGGTGAGAGAGGGAAGGAGAGGGAGGTAGAGGAAGAGAGTGGGAGAGGGGGAATGAAGGAGAGGGAAATGACTTTCAATACAATTTATGTTTCTGATGCCAATTTGATCTCCATAATCACCTTGAACGATCGAATCTTTACTCCCGTCATTTTTGACGGGCTATACACTAGCATAATATTAATTAAACTAATTTAAGAAATATGGAATAGAAAGTTGTGAAGCATATAGTATATAGTGTTTATATACTAACTGCATATTATTATTATTTCGAGTAAGTTTGGAAAGCCAGAGATTCAATTAATAAGGATAAAATGTAAGGATAGGTTGAAATTATTTTTTTACATAAACGTGAATGCACATTGTTTTTCTGTGCGAATACCTTTTACCTCGGAACATTGACGATTTTTTCATTCCATGACACGAAATGGTTTTTAGCTTGGATGGTAGCCAATTATATTTGTCTAACAGCCCGACGTTCTTCCAATATGGAACAGTCCATATCACTTGAAGAACTTTTTCGATGTTAGACAACCATTCCCATATTGTACGAATAAATTCACCTGATTTTATTATTTCTGATAATAATGCCAACTCCGACTATTATACGTTCATATTTGTAATTGTGAAGTTGCTGGAGGGGGGGGGGGCGAGAATAAATTCCAAATATGAGCGAATTCGAATGAGATTGAGTATTTGACGGTAAGAATAAGAATCCTCATTCATTTTGACGTGTTTTAGCGCAAAAATGTGATTTTTAAGTGTTATCTTATGGGAAACGGCATTCATCCTCTGGAGTCGAACCCGTGACCTTTTTTCAAATTTCTTATATTCGTAACGTAAAGATTCATCAATCAATCAATTCTGAGAAATTTCAGGCTTCTAAATTTATTTCTATTCGAGTTATTCACAAAATTAGAGCGTTACGCATCATGATGACCATCGCGATTTTATGATCTAGAGAGATATGGTAATGAGTACCTGATGGATACAAGATGTACGTGAAAAATGTAAATTACTTATAAAGTTAAGATCCGCAGTGTTTCTTGCGTTTCCTGGCGGAATTAACTGTGGCAAACCGGAGGAGGAAATTGATTCGCCATAAATTAAACATAATTGATGCATATTGAATAAACAAGTAATGTTCGCCATGTATACGCTCTTCCCAATTCAATACCAGCGAATAACACAGGCGAAGCGTTGGGCAATTTTACAAAAATAAAAGAACTTTCTATGGCGCGAATCGTGTCATCGAGTCTCAATAAAGAAGTACCTCTACAAAAAATAAAACAAAAGGACGAACCGAGGAAGTAATTAGCATCTCAGCCACGGAATTCTCTTCCACCTGCCTCTCTCGCCCTCTATCTCTCTCTCTCTCTCTCTGTTCTCTGAAAAGTCGGCATAATTAGCAAACAATCTTGCCGGAGAGTGTAAGAGAAGAGGTCTTTCCGTCCTTTATTGCCGCTCCGCTGATGTAGCTTCATGAATAGGAATGCGGAATTCCGACGAGCTTGAGTCCCATATCAATAAAAGCGTTAATTCGTTAATTTCTGAGAGAGAGAGGGAGATGGAAGGAAGGGACGTCCTATATCCTTCATGTCTCTCATTCCCAATCTTCCTTCTCTTTCTCGCCCTTTTTATAACCCCCTCCCCTTCCAAATATTCTGTTCTCTCGTAACAATGATAACACCGAAGTGGATGGGAAGGGGGAGAGGAAGGGATGAGCGTTGTACGGGAGGAGAGAAATCATCAAAGCGTTAGTCTTTTGTCACGGAGAGAGAGAGAGAGAGAAAGGTGTTAGCGCTTCGAGGATCTTAATTTTAGATCACGGGGTTTTGTCGTTGTTGTTATTTCGATTATTATTTTTTCCTCATACTTATTATTTTTTTGTCCCCTTCTTTGTCGTGTTTCTCCTCCTGTATTACTCCCCCCCTCCCCCTCATCTCTGTATTTATTTTTGGTATCTCTTATTTTTTTTAACTGAAAAGAATGCCGCGTAGCATAAAAATAAAGGGGAGGCTTAAGTAGATGGAGGACGACGAGAGAGTGGAAAGGGAAGGGGGGGAGGGGGAGAAGAGGTGGGGGATAAGAAAGGGCTTTAGACATTATGTCGGAGTCGCTTTTTATTAAGATTTTCTCGTCCTAATAGCCTCCTGAAGAATCGCATAAAAAAGGCTCTCTCGCGCTACGCTACTCTCATTTTTTTGTCTTTATCCATGCATACGAAGAAGCTGTGGGTTTTTTCAATGCATACATTCTAAGAAAGGGATTAAAAGTGCGATTTTATATATATATATATATAAACTCAAACACATATATACAGACACTACGTATATTTTTTTGAGAGGACGGCAGGGTCACTGAGGATTTTGTAATCAAGGAACATGGCTATGCCCGAAATAATAACGAAAAATATAGTCGAAAAAACAACAGAGATGATCAGCGATGCGAAGCTAATGCCACCTTTTTCGTTATTTTTTTTTAGAGGCGAGTTTTATGAGAACAAGAGAGATGGAGAGAGTCGAGGGGATTTTTTAGCGAATGGCAAGAGAGAGGAAAGATTATCTCCGGTAATAATTCTTTCTCTCTCTCTCTCTCTCTCTCTCTCTCTCTCTCTCTCTCTCTCTCTCTCTCTCTCTCTCTCTCACTATTAGCATCTTCCCTTCGCCGCTCGGTTGGTCGAGAGATATCGACGGTATCGGAGTCATCGTCGATATTGATGGAAGGTCGAACAAAACTGCGATTAATCGACTTTTCCTCTTCGATTGCACTGTAATGTGCCTTTTTCTCTCTTGCGGAATATTTAATGGTTTTTAGGAAGTTTGTCCAGCTTAACGAAAGGGTTTGTCGTCTTGCTTTTGTTCAAATTCTGCATTCCATCAGAAGTTCTTCAGATCCGTACTTTACCAAAATTAATGGAAAATTACTCTTCTCTTTTATATCTAGCGTATAGCTCCGTTGATTGAATGACATTATTTTGTTTCCGTCGAATTGTGGGACTCATTTCATATTTTAAGGTCACTGAACGGCAGTAATCAATTAATTAGTCACCCAAATAAAAAAATTGTTGTAGATTAGTCATGGTTAAAGATGTCATTACGAATGATTAAAAGATATTTTTATAGCAAGAATTTCACAAACTTAATAATATCCTTTCGCTTCTGCTGTATAAAAAATATCGTCTATATGGAATCGAGTTTAGTTAATTTTATATTAAAAATCGTTGAAGTCGTATTTGGTCGCCGGGCATCTTATGAAGTTGGACAAAAAGGAAATTAACGTTCCTTGTTACGCGATATTCTTCTATTGCGAGTGATATCCTATATACATTAAGGGTTTCTTAAGATTCTGATAAACTCTTTCTCACATTTAGTGTCGTGAATACGACAGGGGTGCCAAAACCTTTTCATATCATGGGCTACTTTCATCCTGGTAATTGTCTTTCGGACTACTTATTTTTTCAATATATAAAAAGAGATTTTAATAATGAATTAGACTACAAATTTACCGCAAAATGCATTTATCATACATTATACATCAAACAACATTATACAACTGATTAATTTAATTTAATCTTGATTTGCGCGATAATGGGCACGTTTACACTGCATATCTTCAGCTAGTGAATGGTAATTGGGCACGTAACTAGAAACAGAGAGAAGTAAACAGTCTTCGAGATGTTAATTGGTGAGAGCATTTCTGGTTTTTGATTTAATTAAGTTCATATTAGAAAATAGAACTCCTTGCTCAGGATAACAAGCTTAATGCCTGGATGGATGCGTGGGCGACACAGACCCTCCTAAAGGGCGACCGGTCGCCCATGGGAGACGTAATGAGCACCGCTGGTCTACAAAGAGAGAGAGATAATTGCAAAAACCGCTTTTTTTCGATTTCGTGAGCGTCTAAAACGTTCGTGTCCATCAAAGTCTCGCATTAGAATATTTTCGCAATCGTCCTATTTAATTTCCTTCGTCTACGAGAAAGTAAATTAGAAAAGTTTAAATGTAAATACGATGAATGCTAATGAAAGACCAATGCCGACTTATACATATGTACGGCGTTCTCCATTGGAAACTTGTTTGTCCCTGCTTATTTCTCCTTCTCAACCAATTATGCACCTATGTGTTCTGCTCATCTTATCCACTTTCACGCTGTCTCCCATAACATCTGCCCATCACCTTCTCCCATGGAAACCGAGTCTCCCGGGGAACGGTTTTCTGTCACCCGCAAACCTCACATCACCCTTCCTTCCTCTATCTCCTCTCCCCTTCCCTTTACTAACACCCACGCGACCTTTAGCGAGCCCTCTCATCTCTTCCCTCATCCCCCCACCCCCACCCCGCCCCTCCATTCCTTCCCCCCCCTCTTCGAACTCATCCGCCAGCAGGATCTCTTGACGAAACGGCCGCGTTAACGGGCGACTTTCTCATCCTAACACTTCTTTCTCCCTTTTACTTTCCCTCTCTCTCTCTCTCTTATCCTTTCTCTCGGAGCTGTCGTGCAGAAAAATTACTAACGCTGCTAAGAAAAAGAAAGACCTACTTCCTTTCTCTTGGCAACCATGGTTGCATCTCGTCCTCTTAACGTATCCTCATCCACACATCTCTTGTACCGTACCGTATATGCCTCGATTGCCTTCTTCTCCCGTCCCTCTCTCTCTCACTTCCCCTCTCTCCTATATGGTATGAATTTCGCCCTCATTGAAGTCGTTTGTCTGTCTGTTTGTCTCCCTCTCCCTACCCCTCTCTCCTTCCCCTTACCCCTCTCTCTCCCTACTGCCTATCTCCCAATTCTCTAGCATCCCCCTCCCCCACTCTCTCCCTCCTCTCCTATCTCCCTCCTTTCTCTTCATCCTCTCTCGCTCTCTTTATCTCTCTCCCTCCCCCCTCTTTCTCCTCCCTCCCTCTCTCCTCTTTTTTCTGCCAATCTCTCAGCGCCGACCCTTTCGAGTGCCATCGACGGTCCACCGATTTAAAGCGACCTCTTTATTGGTAACGCACTTTCTCTGACTGACTATTTTATAATAGCAATTTATCTCTTAGGAGCGGCGGAATGCAAATTGGCGCTTTTCCCGCCGTTTCCGCTTACGGTTCCACTGCGCAATCGCAATTATATGGCGGACTCCAGTTGGAAGAGTTTTATCTCGCAAAAAGACGGAATCGGTGCCGATATATTGAATTCGGCGAGAAAAATTAACGTTGTTT
The DNA here is from genome assembly GCA_036926305.1 of Uropetala carovei. Taxonomy (NCBI): domain Eukaryota; kingdom Metazoa; phylum Arthropoda; class Insecta; order Odonata; family Petaluridae; genus Uropetala; species Uropetala carovei. The sequence goes on from JAXCHB010000003.1 coordinate 63,473, forward strand.
GAACTTTCGTCGAGCTTAAAATTAAAATCAATCCTTAGAGGTTAACTGGTTTAAATTCTTCCTGATGTTGGATTATTCCCTTTCTGAATGAGACGTTTGAATTCTTCAGTGTGTCATATTTTCTATACATGCAACTATATATAATATATGTAGTTACTGCGTTAAATATTTTTCTCTAAAATAAATAATACACGCATTCTGATAGTAAGTTTTTGTATAGATGATGTATTAGCTATAAAAAACAAAATCCAACTACTAATTAGTCGACTTTATCGGTAATTCACTTCTAGCTTTTTTCTCGAACATATCGTTGGCCTCTTTTTAAATTAATGATTCAATTAACCAAATAATTAATTTGCATACAGAAGAAGGGCGTGATAACACGAGACCCAGGGATCGGAAATAACATTCACATTGTGGCAAGTAAATATTCTCTGAGTTTGAAAAAGAAATGGTAGGTACGTAACATGTTCCTGGTTTAAAAAAAAGGCACTCGTTTTCTCAGTCACAATATCTGCTATATATTTATGAAAGTTTGTTTGTTTGTTTATTTCCACACCGTTAAAGCTAGATTAATCAGACTTTCAACAGATACTTTCTTCACACATAGGAAGGCCGTAGGTTAGGTTTTAATCCTAAATGTTTTATATTAATTGTACAAAAAGCAAAATAACTTGGTATGCTAATGGCACAAGATTTGAGCATTACAAAGGTAATGCCACATTTAATTGAAGCAACAATTTTTACTGGATGTGCAAAAGGAGAAGACGTTTTCACACCAAGAATTATAATGATTCCCACGGACTTGCCATTTGAATTCAAGAGATTTTTCCAGTTCGGCTTTAATTTACTGTGTCAATCAATAAAGCACAAGGGCAGTCACTTAAAGTTGCAGGAATTGATTTACGGGAAGATTGTTTTTCGCATGGTCAGCGGTCAGCTGTATGTTGCTGCATCAAGAGTTGGGTCCGAAAAAAACCTATATATTCTTAATAAATAATCAAAAAACCAAAAACATTGTTTACAACGAAGCACTGAAATAAAAAACTAACTTTTGTTAGAACATATTTTTGTGTTTTTTCCCCGGGCAACGCCGCTAGTTTTATGATAAATTTACTTCACACCAATTTGTCGTGTGCTTCTAAGTTTTACTCAGTTGCAACGAAGTATCCAGTTATTTTCTTCTGACTTTATTGGTGATGTCTGTCCTATACATGCCCATCGACGAAAGAGGTCATAATCATTTTTTTGCTCACACCACTCTATTATTTCCTTAATGTTCATAAAAATTCTGATTATTTTTTTAAGACTTTTTCTTTGGGGATATGATATGACACGTGTTGCATCCGAATCTGCGGTTTAGCGATCCGCGTCACTGCGAGCTTTTACAGTTTATAATTTCTGTAGTAGATGGAATAAAGTCGAACAAGGTACTTAAAACCGCGTATTGCCTACACTGCTATGATTCATAAGGTAGTACTTAGCGTCGTATGGCATTCATCGCTTCATTTCCTTCATAATAGCACCACCATCTTACACCTGGATGGAATATTACAACACAAGAACCATGAAAGCTCTCTTCTTCTTTTTTCTTACGTTTCCCAATTCAGCGTAAAAGAAAACCGTTCTTCCATTTTTCCGGGGATAAAAACTTCAAACAACCCGGACGCGAAGAAAGCCTTTCGTTTCGGAGGTTTAATTCTTCATTTCTCCGCGAGAACGTAAGCGCGGTCTGCGCATTTTAACGGACGCCTCCTTCGCGTATTTTTTCGTTATTATTATTTCGCATTCTCGAGGCGAGATATTCTTTTTAAAAAACTCCTCCTTCCTGAAAGCCTCGGCGAGACCATTGTTCCCGAACCATGGATGACTTTTTGAACATCGTCGCCGTATTTATTTTAATCCCATTCAGTCGTTCATTCATTCCTTACACCGGATTTAATGTTTTAGGAGTCCCACTCGAGATTTTCATTCGCCTCCATAGAAACGCCTCCTGGCCATTGTTCTCGTTACCCACGACATCACGCCAAAACGTCTCACCCTCCCCCCCTATTCTCTCCCCTCCTCCCCATCACCCTTCCTCCGACACTTTTATGTAATAAGCCTACTTATAGAACGTAGTTGGCAACACTTCCAAAACAAGAGACGAGAAAGTGGCCTTATTGTTTTTTTTATTTAAGGAGGCGGAGGAGGAGGGTGGGAGAGGGAGGTGGAGGAATGAAAAAAATAGGTATGCGGAGTTTTTGAAGTATCCGAAGAGGTGCCCGGAACGTGTTCTTACGCGCCGGAGGTTCGCGAGCGTAAAATATAAAAATGAAACGTGTTAGCGCGCAAAGAGAGTTCGTGGGACATCAAAGGCGTGTCGACGCTTACACGTGATGGTCTAACTACGGGGAAATTATGCAGACTCTTCGGCGAATAGGCGGGTTATTAATATTTTTTTAAGCGAGTGCTTGGTTGTCGTCGGCACATTTAAAGCTCGCGGCGGGATTCTGTGGTCGTCACGGATAGGGAAAGAACGAAGTGAATGGATATATTTTTTAACAGAATAAAACTATATACAATCTCCTCGTAAATAAAAGTCCCAGTCGGTGTTCATAATGCGAATTTTAGTTCATCATTATTTTATTATATTTTTTCGTTATATTATAATCATTCGTTGTGTATTTAGTGTCGCCTGTAGCATCTATGAAATGCAGTGTCACTTTGTCCCTTTGTCTTGTAATGCTTTTTGAAGCTTAATATCTCGCAAAGGACTGAACCGAATTTGATCAAATTTTCAGAATAGCATTATAACATAATAACAAAACGTTTTAGTGTATCGAACTCGAGATCAAAGACCCGAGTTCGACTCCAGGGGATAATTTCCATTTCCAATAACATAACTTTTCGACGCGCAGGCTTTGTGAGATTAAAATTAGAAAGAATTGACCTACGAACTTCGGATGTGAAGCATTTTGAAGAAAACATTATAAAGATTCTTATTCTGTACGTCTTTTTCCGCCTACAGTTCGAAATCGCTCAATTTAAACGTTGAATTCACACATTTTGAGGAAATCTAGCCATTTTAAGGGGATGTTGCCTTGACTACCAATTCCATTGTTAGACCTCGATATCGTATTGTTATTTCAATCGTTATGGGTGTAAACGTGCTTTGACTGCTTTTAATACGTGGGAGAGAGAGGGACGGGACAAAGGGAGGGGAAGAGGGAAATAGAGGAAGGGAAAGGGAAAGGAGAGAGGGGAAGAGAGTGGGAATGAAGGAGATGGAAGTGACTTTCAATACAATTTATGTTTCTGATGCCAATTTGATCTCCATAAATAGCCTGAACGATCGAATCTTTACTCCCGTTGATATTTCAACGGGCATTACACTGGTTTCAAATAAAGCGTTCAATATGTTTGTATGGGGATGTTTGTTGAGTGTTTTTAATAATTGGTGCGTCTTTTGTTATTCCTTCCCGGAGTCTGACGAAATCCATTAATACATATTTGAAACGTGTTTTACTTTAAAAAGTTTATATAAATATATCACGAAGTGAGCGCATGATAGGGAGATTGCATCTGGCAATGTCTTTCACCATAAAGGCTGAATTTGCCTCTTTTATGGTATTTCGTATGAGAGGTTTACCCTACATATAAATATGCCGAACGAAAAATGTCTTCGTCCATATAGTCCTGTTATAGTATATCTTTGAAATTCCGAAATTAACTTTCTCTGACTATAAACCTACAATTTATAAGAGGAATAATTTTGGCGCTTAACTTTGATCGAAAATTTTCCTTGTTTTAAAAGCATAAATTGTAACAGTTGTAAGGAAAAGTTTTATTCTAGATTTCATCATTGAAATTACGAAAACAGTGCTTTTTTTTACGAATCCTTCGCCGAATCGCAAAGATCGCATTCGAAAACCCTCCACGACGGCATGGGAAAACGCCTTTCCAGCATCGTTTCTTTCGCGTTTCCATATTATTTTATGCAATTTCGTTATTATTCATTCGATCTCGGCTAAGGCAGTAACCTCGTCATTTTCGGTAATCGTTCATTTTTCGGCTTCCAATTTCACTATCAGAGATAAAATCCGCGGTGTATATATATATATATATAGCGAGAGAGAGAGAGAGAGGTGACCTTTCTCGTTCGCACAACTACTGTTTCGTGTTGAAGCAAAATCGGAGCAGAGGGAGCGCGATCCGTGTTGCACTAGGTAGATAGCGAGGGAGAGATTAGTGTCAAGGCCTCCGCACGGATGAGACGGGCCTGGAAGTCGTTTAGAGGAATAGACCCAAAACAGACCATCCCCCATTAGGTAAATTAAGAACGAACGATTTCAGTCGCGCAGCCCCTGATTTAATTGGGCCTACCGGACTATGTAGGTCGACGATTTCGCTATAGGACGAGATTTAAAGGGATTGCGCCTAGGGATCGATCTCGTAAAAAAAGTGTTTTTTTTACTCTTTAAGACTAACATAAGCTGTAGGGATGTAAGCGAAATTGGACGGTATTTATTTAAAATAAAAAAGCGCTCATCCTCGAACACCGGCACGAATGGCATAGATCACGTCACTCTACGTGCTGTTATTATTTATTGCTGCCTCAGCAACGGAACGGAGAACTCCGCTCGAATCAAAGTTACATTTATTAGGAAAACCTTTTGCGAAATTTTGCGAAGACAATTTCCAGTGAGAAATTACAGGGTCTACCAATAATAAGAAAAGGAGACCCTACGCTATATGCCATAAAATTTATAGTTTTGAAACTATTCTAATTTAACTGCATCGTATTAAAATGTAGTACAGCATGTAGTAATTGCTTTTGGTGGATTGATGAGAACATTGTAATAAAGTAAAATCGACATTCAAACAAAATCGGGTAACACCTGAATTTAATTTTCGCGTTATTCAGCTATGGTTATCAAATTAGCGCTTAAGGATGACGGTTAAACATATTTTCACGTACACGAATTAAATTACAACATTTTGGATATTATAGCACATAGTATTCATACAGGGTCTCCTTTTTTATTGGCAGACCCCTGTATAAATGACCGACCAAAGGCGTGGCACGCGGTTGAAAACAGAGTTTTAAAAAAGCGATCGGATAAAGCGAAAAAAATTGTTCCAGCGAATTGAAGGCTTTAAAAATGCCGTTCGATGTATTTCATGGCGGACTGATTTACGATCGGCACAATTCGGGTGCCAATGAAGGACTTTTACGCAATTTGGATTGTTTCCTGGGCGATCCCGTGAAGGAATCGTGATGTTTTACAATGTCTATACGATTATAATACCATTCTTCGGCGTTTGTATTATTATCTATAATATATATCTATTTTCCATAATCGAGTAATTTTATAAATATGACCTTATCATCAAACGATAAAATACTACCATTCGTAATAGGTTATACTAAAGGGAGCCCCTGGCAGCGTAGCAAATAAAAATCGGTTTACGTGAACATATACTCTATTAATTAAAAATAAATAAAAATATTAAGTGCATAAGTTAAGTTACAGAAAAAAATTCTAATGTCCATTTTTATCCTCTATTTGTTATTCAGCATGTTACTGTGAATTGTTAGCTCAACTCTACAAGTTCGGTACTCCGACCTTCATCTGCTGCGCAGTTTTCGCAGGTGATTGATTGATTGTTTTTCGACTTTTCCACGGGCGTAGCGCTGGCAACAGGTGAAAATGACGTCCGTCTTGTTTAACTTATTGTATTTTTTTTAGTGTAAGATGGTTGCACCCAAGTTACGATCCCTGCCGAGGGAGTGGTACTCCGAGGACCTAACGTCAGGTTTTGTAGCAAATGTGTATTTAGTGTAACATATTTGCGCAAGGAAAGGATACGATCCTATATTAGCACTTGTAAGTGACAATAAAAATTTCACAGCATCCTATTTCCATTGTAAACAGGCGAAAAATCGATAATTAATAATTGGTGGGCACAAAGTAAACAACGTTGTACATACTTCGAGCGTTAAGTAGCCGGGAAAGGTAATAATTCTGGTCATAGTTCAAGAGCAAGCACATAAAAAAGTATTTATCTCAGGTATCTCCAATTGCCACAACAGGGTTATGAAAAATCAGACTCGCATTTCGGCTACAAATCAGCCGTCTTCAGTGGCAATTCACTGAAAGTGGATTTTAAAATTTATTGTCATAGCAATCGGAAAACGAATTCCGGCTCTGTTTAAATGCCCAACGAAATCAGTCGGGCATTGTTTCCATGTCGTTTGCTTCACGTTATATTTTGACCACTCGCCATAACTATTCAGCTGCGACTGAATTCGACGTGTATTTGGAATTTGATCGGATTTCATGCCGAGCCAAGAAACATAGCTCTCCTATTGGGTTAATTTTCGAGCTTTTTAGTGCGGCTAAAAATCAACAGCAGTATCATTCGCCTACGGTGCGATTCATTTCGTATAGAGGAGAGAATAGGTGAGATGCGACGTCGCCGTTAACCGAAGAAGGGAGATCTCATCGGCGGGACGTAACACGCTCTCGTAGGAATAGCATAGTGCTGCACTAAGCCGTCGCGGAGATTCTACCTCCGAAACGACGATCTCGTGTACTTCCAGCACGGTACGTTCGTCGAAATTTATACCGCGTTGGATCTAAAACACGAAGGGATTAACGGAAAGGTAAAAGAGAATCTTCCATCTCGCCTTTTCGTTCGACGCCAGCGGAATTTCCCGGATGAGAAACTCTTGAAGCGCTCGGATGAATGTCCCGCTGCGTCACCGAGTCACGCGGGCCTGTAAAAATGAAAAAAAAAACTTTGAATTTCATTGCCCCGACCAATGAGACACGCCCTTATTAACATAAACATGTGCCACGCTCTGGGATTCGTAATTCCCGAGGAGTGAGAAACAATGAACCCGAGATAGAAATATCTACGTTGCGGGCTGTTTTTTTTATTTTGTTATATTCGGGATGAATTCGCCACTCGCCATATTTGAGCATAATTGAAGCCTCGGGTGACGTCATCGGTTCGTGAATTGATAATCATCAAGCGGCATCAATTAGCCGATCGGTATAACGGTAGCGACGTATGTAAAACCGTTTTTATTAACGTATTCGTTTGGCCGCGAAATTAATGTTATTACTGTTTTTATTTGTTTTTTTTTTAATTAAAATGTTTTAATTTGACCGTTTGGCTTACACTTATTTTCCACTATCTTTTAGTAAAAGCTGTTTTTTAAAGAAAAACCGGACCTTTTGCAGTATTTGTCCCCCAGGCTCTATTCTAGCTTTTATCTTACGGATTAAGTTTTCGTTTTATAATAAAAATAGGGAAAAACATTAAAACAAACTAATAAAATGAGAAATTGTCAAAAAAACTTTTTATTTGCCTAGTAACCGAGGATATAGGCAAGCCTTCGGCTCGCTTTGTTTTTAGATTATAGTGCCCTTGATATCTGGTGTAGGAGTCTCCGGACGCCATCGTGCCCTTCGCCTCTCTGGAACGAAGCTATCCCTCACCATTGGCCGTTGATCGGGTGGGTAAATATCGCCACGGGCAGATCCGTCATGGGTTTGCAAGCTTTCGTTTTGCGTGAAAGTTATTAAATCTGAGTAATTAACAAATAGCAGATCCAGCAAAAATAGTATTTAGTTTAAGAATTCCATTTCATATCACGCACTATTTTTTTAAAAAAACATTCACTAATATAAAAGCTAGAATAGAGTCTGCGGGACAAATAATGCAAAATGTCCGAAAAACCTTTAACATTCAAGCTTTATATGATTAGATATTTGCACATTTTACGTAGTTTTGTCTTTGGATTTGTTTTTAGATTTTTATTATTCTCCTTTTATTATTTGTGCCTATAATCATACATAAACTAGGATATGTGTATGTTTATGTACATCAGTATATCTACGTCACAATTGTACCCCTCTAAAACCTTTATATCTTTCGTAGGTTTATGACAGTTCCCTTCTTGTTTCGATGTTCTTTTTACTGTGCGGCTTTGTCCCAAGGTATTTCATTAATTATCGTTTGTATTTCTCCACGAAATAAATTAAACAACCCACCGATGAATATTATTCTTGCGTATAACCTGTTATTACGGAACTCAGTCGTTAAAATAAATTTTATTTTATTATTTCGCTTCTTCGCATTAACTCGAAAATGAGCTTTATAACGAAGCATAATCGCGATGCTACGTAGGATGACGCCACTTCTTATTCAAGCGCGGAATTCCATCTTTCGCGCATTTAAAGTCCTCTCCCAAAGGACTTTCACTCCGAGACCAGACGAGCAAAATAAACGGACCCGCGAAGTAATTTCACGCGTCCTAAAAAAAAAACATTTTTGCACGCTTCTGGACGGCTAATGATGACACGCATTTAAAATTTTTAATAAGTCTCCGCGCAACCGGCGGATTTGCATATCATGACCCAAATCTTATTATTTTATTTTTTTATGCACCTATTCCTACCTCAAATCCGCCTCGGGTGGCATTTAAAAAATCATCCTCTTCTTATCCCCTTTCGCCTTGAATTATCGAGGCACGGTGGCCGTTAAATAAGAAAGCGGAATAGGAGAAAGTCGTCTCCAGAGACTTTCGATCCGCCACTCACATTAAGCTCGCAACAATGCAAGACGCGGTTTTTTTTCACTTCCTAGATGGCGCGGAGATAGATAGATCGTCATCAGGCACGGTAATTCCGAGAGATTTTCACCTCAAGAACTTTATTGGATTTGCGCACGAATAGGCTTGCATTATGTGACTATCTTCTGCGTTTGAATGGCGTGGCAAATGTATGCAGATATTTTCTAAACGGTGTCTTCTATTAAATGAGGTAAGAATCGTATTGAATATCATGCAACATGCTCGGACATTTACGGGAGAAGAGAGAGCCGTGGCGTAGTGGTATTGGCGCTGGCCTTCTACGCTTAACTCAGTGCGAACCCCCCCTTTCAAACTCCCTCTTTCAAACCCCCCTCCATTTCATACCTCCATTCAAACCTCCCTTTTTAAATTCAACTAGAAACCAGTGTTGCTTATTTTAATATGTTTAAGGTTTCCCCAGGGAATTAAAATCTTTTCGTAGGTAATTAACCATCAGTATTTACCGTTTTGTCAGGTTAGAATAAAATTCCGTTACTGCAAGTATTATTACTCGTTAATTTTTTTAGGCTTATAAAATGTAATTCAATGCTTATGTTTTTGGCTCCTGACAAGTTAGCGTGGATAGTCTTAATCGTTATTTTATCTTTGTCCAAATCACCTTCATTTTTTCAGAAACGGCCTAAAAGTGTTAACTTTGATGCACGATTCATGTCACTTACACCACAGATTTAATTATATCTTATATTCGCTTCTAATGAGAATTTTGGAAAACTTTTGTGATCGACGGTTGGTGCGAAATTTTGCACGAAAGATCCATTTCTTTAAAAACTTCGGTAATCGAACTGTTTTGTAGTTGATTACCCGTTAAATACACGTAATGTATTTTTTTGTTTTTTCCTAGTATGCTGTTTTACCGTTCCTCGGTCTTTGTTTTCCCTTATTATACTGCACTCCATTCATTTACATTGCAGAAAATTGCAAAAGTTAAAATAGCCGAAATCAGAAATACCTGGTGATGATTTAGGCCAGGCCTGAGCAACCCAAATCACTCAATGGGCCAATTGTGAGAACAAATATTTTGGGCAGGCGGCAGGAGAAAATTTTTTAAAAACTTGATTTTCCATAACAACAAAATTTAATCAATGGGAAACTTGTTTTTCTTTGCACTGGCTTAATTTATCAGAGTTCACTACAATTTTTGTAGTAGAAATTCTTAACTGATTTTCCAACTTAATATCTTCCAAGGAGTCACGAGATTTATTCTTCGCGAAATTCATTTTGTAAAAAATGTCTCACAAAGCGAAGTACTCCCAAAAGCACCAACTATTTTTGCAGCACGATTTCCCAAGTTAGGGAATTTTGATTCTTCAACGTATTTGTTGTAAAATTGAAATATATCATTCTTCTTTTCAAAAATGAATTTTAATTCAGTATTGCGTTGCAAATAAATTATCTCCAGCTGCAATAGTGCTGGTGCTGTGCTTGCATCCACGCCAATCGGAAATAGTCGACTTGCGAGAGATGGGCCACTTTTGTGTGGAGAACCGTAAGAAGTTTGTGGGCCGCATGCGGGCCGCGGGTTGCGCAGACCTGATTTAAGCAATTAGTCTGGACGTACTCAAATTGATCCCACGGATCTATAGTTTACCATAAACCTCTGATCACTTATACCACACTAGATTCCGAGGGTGCTTCATCATTAGCATCCGAATCGCTGAATATCCTCTAATCCTAGTGTAGAGAGAGAGAGGTTTGCTGTCTCGGCAGACGAATCAATCCGCGCAACCATGAGGAAAAATGGTTATATCCGGGGTCGAGGGGCGGTGTTTTTTTGTAAAAGGGTGGGAGGAGAAGGGAGAGGTGGAAGGAACGGGAGAAATAGGAGAGAGAGAGAGAGAGGAGAAAAAGTTTAGGATCCCACTCGACGAAGCATTTTTTTTTAAATAAAAACTCTAATCGCGTGATACCCAAATTGCATCCGAATCGACGATCGCATACGGATAATGGACGCCCAGTAGGGCGATCTAATTGCATCGCAAGAGAAATGCATCACGAACGACACGAGATCGAATTCGCGCGACGCCCTCCCTCCCCCGTCCACATTAACTTCCCCGAGATAATAGAACAGAATATGGAACGGAAACGACACGTAATCCTCGGCACACTAAGGAAAGAAAGTCGGGAAAAACAATTTTTTAACATCGCAATTTATCTTTGAATATTTTTTCTATATATAGTATATATAGGTATATATATATATATAATTTATATATATCGTGGAACAGCACGGACGCACAGTCGCGGCGATTCAGAAAATCATTTTGTCATCGTAGGGAAACGTGCGCTGTTGCTTTTCTTTTTTTTCTTTCTTTTACAGCGACGGGACATCCAATCCATTATCCCCTTTCTTTTGTTTCCGTAAAAGAGGCGTAGGTGGGAGTAAGGAGGGAGGAATAGGATGGAAGGAGGGAGCGGGAAGAGAAGGGAAGGGAGGAGTTGGGGAGGGGGAGGGGGGGGGAAGGACGAAAAGGAGGAACGAAATAATGGAAGAGAGGGGATGGAGAAAGGTAGGAGAGGGAAGAGGAAATGGATGAAAGGGAATAATGGAAAGACGTAAGAGAGAGAGAGAAATGGAAAAAGGAGCTGGAGAAATGGAAGGAAAATTATCGAAAAAATGGAAGAAATATAGGAAGACGTGGAAGGAGAGGGAGAAATGCAGGGAAGAGAGGGATAGATGAAAGAAATGGAGTGATAAATGGTAGGAATAGTGGAAGGGAAAGAGGGAGAAATGGAAGATGTGGATGTAGGAATGGGTGATAAATGGAAAGAAGAGGGAGAAATGGAAGGAATAAAGGGATAAGAGGGAGGAAGAAATGCAAGATATGGAGTTAAGGATGTGCTGAGGGAGGAAGTCTTTAAGTTTGAATGTAGGAAGGACATGGTTAACAATACTTTGCGATCCTCTTGAGGGCGATAAATTATCGCTGTTTGACGTGACCTCTTTAAAGAATGAATAAAAATTAAATCCATCGCCTTCCTCCCTCCCCCTCATGTATCTCTCATCCTCCCACTCCGCCTTTATAAGAAGACGTGTGACAACCTTCCGTTCAAAGAGTTCAAAGAGACATCGGTTGTCACGCGAGTCGAAGAAATCCTATTCCCTTCCTTCCCCTCCAATCTCTCTCTATCTCGGCCTTTCATCCCTTCCCCTCTCCTCCCCCCCTCCCTCCTTCCCCATCCATCTCCCTCTCCTCCTCTCACAGTCTTAAACTCCCGTCATCCTCGCCTTCTTCCTCTTTAAAAACCGATGGGACCCCACCTTCGAGAGTTTCGTGAGCTAGAAATAAAAGGTAATTGATAGAGAGACCGATCCCTTCCTCTTTAGGAGCGACTGACTCCTTCCTTCCGCCCCACTGACCTTAATACACAGAATCCGAAGAGAGAAGAGAAGCGGATATTCCCATACTGCTCCCCCGAGATACTTCGCGCGCGTGTCGCGAGACGCTGCGAGAAATCGTTGTCGCGTCGTCGTGTGGATGCGCTACCGAAGACTTGCCGTGTGCGTGCGTGCGTTGAGCGTCCGTATAAGGAGCTTCGTCGTTAGGTTGAATCGGGACCGGTTTTCCTCATCGAGTTAGCGTTTGCGTCATCGCCGTACCGGGTCGCAAAGGGCGCGAGTCGTTCGGTTCCCGCTAATGCATAACTCTTCATTCTAATGAATTGTATAACCAGTGCCGAATTGTATGGACCAGAGTAAATCCGGGACGTTTCGGGTGTCTTTCATGTGCAGATCGCGGTTTGAAAGCGTAGCGTTTTCGTGTCCATTTACGCATTCGAAGGAACGTGTCAGATGACGTTATTTTTCGTTTAGTGTGGAAAAATTACGAATCGGCCAGCACCGTCGCACTGTCGATTATTTTTGTAGGCATTTTCACTCCCACAACTTTTTGGTGTTATGTGTATTCTATGGTCTTTTGGACAATTGCATGGTGCAATTCGTGTCTCACTCATGTTGTGTCAGTCTGATCTGGGGAGCTCTCTGGAGCATTTATTTTTGTATACGAATTGAAATTTCGGGCACTTAATTACCTTTTTATACTCACATTAATCGGTCGAACCAATAAGTTATTTTCCCGCAGAGATATATTCACGCAGTCATCACGATTTAAGGTTTATGATCATTTATAAATATCAGATTATTTCAGCCGCCACCCTTTTACATCAAACTGACTCGATTTAATTGGATACGTGCCTTATTACTTATAACAGCGAATCTCCATTACGATTAATCCGTGATTTTCATCAATGTTCTGGTAAGTCTGAATGTATTAGGATATATTTTACGTTTCCTAATAATCGCATCAAATCATAATTTTCCCACTTGGTTCCAATAATCCGAATACAATATGTGGTAACTGTTTCCGTGAGAGTTGGAATGGTATGTTTTCATAACTTCGTGCAATGCTCGAATACGACATCTAAACCTCAGTATTTTCGATCACAAAAAGCCGAATAGAAACTTTCGATTTGAATTTTAAGAAACTCGTTGTGTTATTATTGACAAACAGACGCCACGCGCCGTTATATAATCGAGGTTCGTAGTTTTCTTTCCGTTCATATTCCGCCGAATCGTCCTTCACACAAAGGAACACTTTATTTCTCTTCTGGGTCAGATGATTTCACCCAGATTATTTCCTGCGGTCTTTCAAGTCGGCGACTTGGTCGAAAAACTTTGGCAAATGCACTCGAACCGCGGAATTAAAGGTAAAAAAACGCCTTTCGTCCCTCTCTTGTTTTTTCTCACCTTTTTCTCCTTTCAGCACCGGGGATAAGATGGCAAGATTTTTTTACCGAGACACTGGCGCCGTGCCGGACCGCAAGAGAAATAGCATTTTCGACGAAAAAGCGAACGAGAAAAATGGTTTTAAAAAAATAAGACGAGAGAGATAGAGGAGTTTCACTGCAGCATCAAGGAAAAAATTTCTTCTTCTCCTCTCCCGTACTCAACCACCGTGTTCCATACTCCGAAACACTCGTAATTTCCAGGGATGTCGAGATAGAGGGAAAAAAATAACAAAATGAGACAAAAGAAGCGCGGTCGAGCGCGCTTTCTTCATTGCGGTCCGATGGCGTCCTTGTACCCGTCGTGCCATTTTATTTTTTTATTTAACGTTCTCGTTTTTACTTGTCCGTAATTCATCCTTGGGATAATCCCCCTCATAATGCGCATTAAAAAAGAAAATGTCGTGCTTCCCGATATTTTTTTCGTGCGTCTTTTGTTTTCCGCTCTTCCTCAGTTGTCGGTGTGTATCCGCGTTGTAACTAACGTCTATGCATCGTTCATTCTTTCCAAGGACGTCTGTAACCGTTGTTTTGGACGCTAACAGAGGGATAGGCTCAGCCAGAGCGATTAACAGCACTATCTTCCCGAAGAAACATTTATTATTTTAGTTCAAGGAGACATATGCGTTTTCCGTCTCGCGTTACCAAGTTCGAGTTCGAATCTCCAATTTTCCTGTGTCATTGTTACTTGTCGTAAGCCCATCGCAATTTCCGGCGAGTCTGTATACGACGCGATGGAAATAAATCGGTCACAAATAAATCTAATTTGTTCGTTCGTGCGCATGCGCACCTTCTGTTAATCGTAATATTGTGAAACTTTGTCTGAGAATATGTTCTCATCTTCAGTTTCGCAACTGCCAAGGAAATGTTATTTATGGAGATTTTTTTCAGGTAATCTTTTCATTTGCACCAACCAGTTCGTGTTGGTATTCGTCCTCGACCTCGATGGAGCTCATAAATTGGTACCTTTTCTACTTTCATGAGTTTTATGCGTTGACGAAGAGTCACACGAAATGTAATTGATTGATTGCAATATCTTAAATAACGGCAGTGCGTATCCGCTTTAGAAGGTGAGAATTTTGCAGGAAACATTGCGCTATTGCGTTTTGAAAACATATCATATCTAAAACCGTGCGCGTTATGTTTAGAGTTAAATTAGGATAATTTTAGGGCCTTCGCTTGATAATTACACGGTAATCCAATTATTTGGTGCTAAATGTTGCTATTCAGCTATATTAATCATTATTATTGTGTAAAGTTTGGTCTCCCAAATAATTAAATTAACGAGGACTTTATTTCTCTCAGTATGTTTTCTACAATCTTCAGTTCAGTAACTTTAATTAAAAGCTTTTCATCGTTAAATTGCTCTCAAAGCACCGCTCTTCGGAGTGGGAACGTGTATATAAAATATGATTAACTTTCGCTAATTCCTACGAGGTGTCAGGTGAAACCAGTCGTGGAAATTATTAAAAGTTAATTATACTCCCTGTGTATACACGTTTTCTAATCCTGTTTTACGGAATGCCACCTGGTGAATTACGACTGGCGTATACATACAAATTCCATTACAGCTAATTTTTCTGTTAGAATCATCTTAATGTTTTAATTTTAAAGGTATCGACTTAATTGACTTGAAAGCGGTAAATGACAACACATTCAGTGTCAGAAAGATATCGAAAAATGTGCTGTTAAAGTTCCGAGAGTAAACTGAATGCGCTACGTAATCGAATGAAAAACAAAACCATCTCTTAAATTCATTTAAAGCCCTAAGCGCCGACTGGGAAGAAAGTAAATGGATACGTAGGTAGAGATATGCAAACGATACTTCTCAAAACCTATGTTGTCGCCAACAAATAAAGCCGATCTAGAGAATTTTCTTATTAACGTATATATATTAGATTCATACGCATTGTTAGAGAAAAAAAAATAAGAAAAAAATCGTCAATGAACGAATTTAATACCTCCAGAAGTTCAGAAGAAATTACAAAGAATACTTTAGGGAAGATAAGAAAACATAAGAGTTTGCATATGCGTGCCACCTATAATCAACTGTTGCTGGCTTACATTTATGGGTTGGAAAGAAGTTATTAGGAATAATTAATGATCCCTTAAAAATTACAGTCACCTGCCGTAACGATCCGAAAGCGAATATTTCTAAATAAACGTTGAAAATAATAAGTTTTGTCTGATATTGTGCTAATCCAATGACCGTTCCGGTTCTCAAAGAACATCTTCCATTACGATGGATTCCGCGGCCAGAATACTCTTCTCTCGCAACTTTTAATTCGTAAAAGGCGTTTTAATCCTGAGAGAGGGAAAGGGGAGTCCTTTCGTAGGAGGCATACACCATTTCCGGGAAAATGGATCAATTTTTTTTTAAAGAAGAACGCATTAAGGATCTCTCAACCACTTTTCCATTAAATTAGACGACCATCGGGACACGAATCACTCCCTTCCCTTCCTCTTACACGAGGCTCAAATTGAAAACGAAATAAACTCACGAACTCCTTTATCTTTATATCTCGACCGAATGGACGAGAAATTCTTCCTTTAGCTTTCCCACACCGCGTCTATGCAGTGACTGCGCGGGACTTTTCCCTCTTTTTTTTTATTTTCTTTCGCCTCCGATGAACTATCCATTATTAAAGAATCTTCTTTGGAAACCCATCTCCGACCATCCGAGACGCTATTTAAGAGTTGCCTCACTCGTTTCCTACCCGTGACCATCGCTTTGAGAAATAAAATACAAAATAGAATCCGCCGTCATTCTATTGAAGCGGTAAATGCCACGGTCTCTTGCGTTAACAAAAAAATTCGCAACATCCTTCTCGTCTCCCAGCGACGACCTCTCCCTCTTTCCCTCCCCCTACCTTTAACACATTCGACATCTTGATTACTATGTCGCGTTTTCATCACACCATCTCCTTTTCACGTCACCTTATAATATTGTGATTAACTTACTCGAAAGTTTCGTGGAAAGCTATGAAATTTATATTTCGGCAGTTTTAACGTAGCTTTCGCGAAAATTCTCGGTTGCGTTATCTTCTTCTCTGTGTGAACATTATTGGCACATCGTGATCGACCTTTATGGTATATTCTTTTCGTAAGATGAACGGATATTTTGGAGTATCCTTTAATATGCTCGTAATCTCGGATAATCTAATGATTATGGGGAAGGAATTAAGGCAGAGAAAAAGAATAGCATGAGTTTGAAAGGAACAAAGCTGAACTCTCTTAAGTGAGTCAAATAATAAGAGAAATAGGAAAATAAATTCGGAAATATATATTTCAGCCATATGATTACATTAATGATTCACTTCACATTCCATTATAAAGGCCGTGACTTCGCAAAAGCCGAAATTTGTCGATAGGTTATCCAGGCCTTACTTTCGACAGCAGACCCTAATTATTTTTCTAGGATACGACCAAAGTATTATAGGGTAACAAAAATTTCATTTAAATCTGCGAAAAAAGATGGAATTTTCCCCGATCTCGTTATGGATAAAAGAGATGAAACTTTAGCGACTCAGAACGATCTGAAATGACTCGAGCGGAAAATGTATAATCATAGTAATGGTAGTCTTACGTCAGATAGCTCTGTGATTATGGGTTAAGTTCATATCTCCTCACCCTCCTGTCCTTCGCAACCTTTTTTTTCATGTATTGATATCTCCTTTCTTCAGGTGGTCTAATAGCTAATCATTTTTTCTTCCCCTTCCATCTACGCTTCATAACATCCAATAGGTTCGCTACTAACCAGTCTCCAGTCGGCCATGTATATACGTGGCAAACTGGTGCTATTAATCAGTTTTAATATTTTTCTTCCAATTTTGAAACGATATCCAAATTTTACGTTTTTGTCGCCTTGAAAATATTTTCCATAGTAAACAGTTTGGAGTCTCATATTGACCGTACCTTCAGTTAGCCTCTTATGTAAGTGTCTTGAGTGGAAAAGTACTTAGGTCAACATTTCAAAATTCATTAGTTACAGTTGGTTTACTGTACACCGTGTCAATCTTGGCTTACGTCGGTTTATAACCTCAAACCTACATTGGGGAGCATCGGAATGCTATTGGACAACGTTGCCTTAAATTTTTTCTTAAATTGCGCCTTTAACCGAACAGACTCTTTTTTCTCAACAGTTTCTTTAATTTTCTTTCATCTCATACAGTACAACACAAAGTAATTCTACCTTCCGGTAGGTTTTAGGCACACACCACCAAATGCTGGCTATCCAAAACCTTTCTCTTAAAATTCTCATATCCCATCCCTTCTTTCAACGAAACTAATATGCCTATCCTATTCCTCTTTCCTAACATTCTTCCTTCTATGACGTCTTTCAGTCAACCGTTTTCTTTCAAAATATTGACCGTAAATTTGCATATTAGGAGAAAAGGACGTGATTTGAGTATAGAGGAGTTTTAGGGCAATGCCAATATGGCTTTAAATTCGAAAGGAGTTATGCCGCGAATCGTAAAGTAAACGAATCGGCTTTTGGATGGAAAGGAAGTGAAAGGATGTTTCTTTTGATCGGGTGACGCGTCTGCTGACGCACATCGCTAAGAGATTCTTTTAAGACGGGAAAAAACTGCGAATATACGTGATATGGTCATTGAAAATCTTCGCAGCAAACACAAGACACGTCGCCGTATCTATTCTCAAGGACGACGTTTTCTGTTGTCGTCGATGAAATCACTCAACGAGTCGAACAACTTGTCCGGAGATAAATCGCTCTTCAAGATAGCGAAGTGGCGATTCTAATAATATCCGTTGCGGCATGCTTCAGCGTGCTAAAGGCCCAAAAAAAAAAAGGTTCCTCTCCGAATAAAAGGAACCGACCTTGGTTGATTGGAACGGAGAGGAATCCCGGCCGCTGCCCCCTCGTGAGGGATCGAGCTTCGGGAACTTCCATAGGTCAGCCCAGAGGCTCCATAGGTCAGCCCTTAGGCTTTCAGTATCGGGGCTGTTTTTTTCCCTACTCATCTCGATCTGGAAGTCCTTGATTCAAAGTGGATAAGAAATTCCAAAGCGTTAATAATCGACCGAAATCAACTCTGCGCGTAGCAACCGTCGTGGTGTTTAAAACAGCTTACAAGTCCGGCGCGAAAGAAATACATTTTTCGCGCATTTTATTTTCGGCTGTAATTCCCAAAGAAAAAATGACGAAGGTTACTTTCGAGAGATCTCTTTTTTCGCTATTCCATTTCACCTTTTTTTCGTGAAATTTCGGAGAATAAGAGGATACGCGAACGTTACCTGCGTGTCGGACTACGAAACCCTGCAATAATAATATAAAAAAAGAACGAACTGTACGGTCGGGATGAGGATGAGGAGGAGAAGAAGAAGATCCCGCAAAAAAAAGGACGAGATCGTGTGCAGACTCGGGAAAAAAAATTAGGAATCCTCCCCGTCCTGATCCCAGACGGAGGCAAAGGTCAAGGGCGGCCGTAAATTATTTCGACCGTTAAGGACGGGCTGGAACTCGCCCTTGTGAAAAAGCTCTCCGCGAAGCATCCGGCGCATCTCCCAGGAAAAACAAAAAGAAGGATCCCGAACGTGAATTACGCAAAAATAAAACCGAATCTGGCGTCAAATAAATTTCCCTCCCGGAGGAGAAGAAGCGTGGTCGAGGAGGAATGTTTCAAACGTTTTTTTTTGTAAATCGTTTATGTCGTCCGCGTAGGCATTGGGGAGGGAGGTCAAGAAAAAAGCTGCCATCAATAAATAATCATCTGTTTGTATTTCTTTCGCCCTCCTTATCCATTAAATAGGTCATTCGCACGAGGGTGCAGTCGCCTCCCCCATTGCAAAGTATTAATCGAAAAAATCAACGCATTAATATATCATAAAGGATATTCCTCGCTCCGCTCTCCTTCCAGCCTCTCCCGGAGTCGTCTGCACTAATCTTCGGCAAGATTTTTTCAACATTCGCGTGACCTTTTTAATACTTTCACTCTTTTTTTAACGTTACTTTTTTCGTCGTCGGGATTAGGGAGAGTATTCGTTAATGCCTCATCCTCCAGGAATGGGGAATATTTCCAGTTTTCGACCACTAAAACAGAAAGGCCTCGACAACTTCGTCCGGGTCGAGGTTTTCTTTCAAAGATGACTTTTACTCGCCAGAAACCTCAGTTAGTATCTTTTTTCGCATAAAGAATCACGCGTTGGATGATTTGCGGTCGGGGGTCACTTAAGGTTAAGGAAAACGTCAATGGAACATCAATGGTTGTTTATTGTTAATTATGTTTAAAAAGGAATTTTCGCAGGATCGCTCGCGAAAATTCTTGAGCTCTCTCTCTGACGGGATTTGCGCGGTTTACACTTTCACTTTAGGTTAAGGAAAACGTCCATGGAACATCAATGGTTGTTTATTGTTAATTATGTTTAAAAAGGAATTTTCACAGGATCGCTCGCGAAAATTCCTGAGCTCTCTCTCTGACGGGATTTGCGCAGTTTATACTTTCACTCGACGCTGTTTATATCCCTTTGTTCTCAAATTATTACTGCTAACAATCCCAGCCGAGTGCGATCAAGGTAATTTGCGATGGGGAATATTTATCGTTGTCCATCAATATGTGCAAGCCTAATAATTTTTATTTAATAGTTAGTGTGCTTATGAAGACATACTCGGCTAATTGATTCCATCGTTAACTTACTGTTACCATTAGCTGAATCTCTGGAGAAATAGAGAGAGTTAGAAAGATTTTTCTAGGAAGGAAAAGATCCTTGGAGAAAGTGGCGAGGTCATTTATTCCCGTGGTATGCTGTCACTTATACTGGAAGCTATTCTTCTTTTGTCGCACTCGTGTGACAATAGCCTGACAATAAGATCCGCGCGTGTCGTCCTAAACACGTTCTTCACAGTAAAAAAAAATGTTTCTGGAGTGGCTGCGTTCCATGGAATTTTTACCGTTTAACTCATTTTGAATTCTTGAATTATAAATTTAATAAAATCATGTGTAGTAATAATCTCGCTCGAATCCGATGCTGTGTTTAAAAATCCCTTTGTTTTTCTCTCAGTTCAATTAATTTTCTCCAGTCTGCGCCACACATCTCAAACGCACGAATCTTCTTTCTTCGCAGTCCACGTGCCTTGACAGCAAATTCAAAATCTTTAAAGAGTGCACTCGGGATATTTATTTCATATTTTTTTTTATATTATTACACATTATTTCTTGTGTATAGTTATTTTAAATCTTATGTGGCTATACCACCTGTTCGGGCCGTTGGAAGACAATATGAGATTCCCTCAGATACGAAAAGGACGAGGCAGAGTCCAAAGGGCGGTGCGTAACCGATAGAACTGACTTTTAGTGTAGCGGGACTTTGAAGCTAATGCAGCGCTGGCAGAGATGCGTGTGTGGTTCTGGAGATTTAGTGAAAAAATGGCTACGGTCTGAGACCACTTTATTGCGTTGCATTTACCTCTTGTTCGTCCGTAAAATAAACATGCTCATTTCTTTTGTTACCATCTTCGTATCTGATGGAAAAAAACGATAAATACGCGAGCATAGAGATGGATTCGATTCGCGTAATTAAAAACACCCACTGCAGATCGCGTTCTCTTTTTCCAGTCGGCGTTTTGCTCCGCGTCAGCAAGAAAACCGGAGCATTTAAATGTTGACGCGGGGTCTTCGTCATGGCGGATACTTAACACGGCAAAATGAAGCCATTTGGAACACGCCGCGCCGTTAAATGTTTGTTTGCGAGTGTTCGCCCGCGTGTTTGTGCACGACTTCAAACGCTATTTGCCCCGACGGCCCGAAGCGCGCCAATTTTGCTAAATTTCACTGCGAACTTTGTATTCGCGCGCTCGTGTCCACACACACACACACACATGCGCGCGCGACCCATATTTTTTATTGTGTTTTTAAAAAAATCGCTCGTTCGGAAGATTGGTGACGGAGGAGATTTTTTTGTAATCATAACAAATGTAACGCGTGCTATTCCGATGGCGGAAAATGCCGACTCATCATTCGTTTAGCTGAAACCATCCGACTTATCGTGCAACGGAAGCGCTTTCTGTAAATAAACAGAAACTTATTTAGTTTTGAACAGGAAAGATCGTTAGAATGAAAGAATTTTGTTTTCGTTTGCCGAGTAATTAACCTTAATTTTATTTTCGTGCAATTCATTTTTAACTGCGTACGAATCACGCAGTAAAGCATTTGTGATCAATCAGCCAATTATAGCGTTCGTTTTATCATTTAGCAATCAGTCCTTTATGCTGAGAGGGCATTGCTGAGTCCTCAGGATACGTTGTTTATTGACTCGATGATAACGAAAAAATCTCTAATTTTTCAATAAAGTTAGCCGCTATTAGTATTTTATGTGTACGAAACTTTATCGATTAGTTAATTCAAGGAAACATCAATTAATTCCAAATGAATTTTGCATTAGAGCTCATTGTTCTTGAACTTTGACAATTTAATATTTTTTTAAAATTATCATGGTCCATATAAAGTGAATGTACCGTTGCATTATATGCGAAAACGCAAGTCACGGCAAGATTATTTTTGAATTCTTTTGTAGAGGATGAAAACTCCTCCCCATTAGTCGTAGCGATTGATTCTCGCGCTAGGGAATATCTCGAAGGAATAACAGATGCGTGGGAAGTGATGTAGAACAGAGGTCGGCAACCTTTTTCTATATGGCGGGTCACACTCGTTGTTGCGAATGCTTCGGAGGGCTGCATTGGAAATTACGAGAGCCCCTGCGGGCCGGATGGGCGTTGAAATCAGAAATTACCTAGAGAATTTGCGGTCTCATATTAGTGAAAATCAATTCTAATTAGTTCACTAGCGTTAAAACTCCATCAGAAAAGGTTCTGACTATATCGATCACTTTTTCGTCATGGCTTCTCGAGCCGCATAAAACGCTCTCGGGGGGCGCATGAGGCCCGCGGGCCCTAGGTTGCCGACCCCTGATGTAGAAGGTCGGCGCTAAAGAGACGGCTTGCGAGGGAAATTGGTGAGAGAGGAGTCGCAAATGTTCCCATAAAGTGGCGAGTCCCTTTAACTCGATGTTTACGAAAATGCGTGTGTGTCAGGGGAGAGATAATGGTAGAAGTGGCAAGATACCTATATAGTTAGGTCGAAATCAGACGTTCCGTTACGCTCCCCTTCCTCCCCGGCGCCACTGTTCCCCGATCTACTCCTCTCCCGTCTCTCTTCTGCTTTCGTTCCCCGACCGTTCCTCTTTCTCGTTCTTTCCCGTTCACCTTCCGTTCCACTATCATCCCCTCCCCGCTCTATCCCTCTCGCGCTTCCGCGTATTCCCTGTGTGGCTTCATCAAATGCTCGGGCCTTCAGCATAATTTACACTCGACGCGCTCCGTGTATGTGTGTGTGCGAGCGCGCTAATTTCGACATGCCTGAGGCTCGTGTGTTCTACTGCCCGCGCGCTCACATACACAACAAACACACGTTCTATCCTGTTAGCCAGGTACCTGCAGGTCGAAATGGGACGAGATGGAAGCGTGGTATTGCTGGGGCTATATCAGAAGCGCACATGTATAGACACACACATGCATGTTTTACACATATGTACGCCATGCCTATTTCTGCCTCGCTCTCTATGTATAGCTCTCGCGCCAGACAGTGCAAATAGAACTGGATAGACCGTATCCATCTTCCCTCTTATTGGCGGGAGTTATGCGGAGGGTTTCTCCCTGAAGATGAAGCCGGGATAATGTACGTTGGAGGCAGCATCAAGGTTACGTGTGTGTGTGTGTTTGTTAGCATTCGAGCACATATCAGAGGGAATGATAGGGTAGGTAACTCCCCGATCTCGCCTAGGTATCCAAAGAGAGAGTAAATACAGGTCGATTTTTACAGGAAAAAAATGACAATCGAAGGATGCATATCGCTGCGCACTTATTTCCCCGGATGTTTCGTTGTGCTCCCGCTACGGCGTTGCCGCTAAGAATTGAGGCGGTTGGAAGTGTTTGAATAAAGTACATACGTACTCTTGGAAAATGGCACGGCGCGGGTTATTTTTTTCCCTCTCGCAGATAGAGGTACGTTTCCCGCTTTCCCCCGGAGGCGAAGGATTGTGGATAGCGGCGAATAGGCTCTTATTTCCCACCGTAAAAGGTTTGTCTGGAAGCGGATCCCCCCTTCCCCATACTTTTAAATTTTACGTATACGTCCTTTGTTTGTATTTTTTTCCGGATCGCAATATCGCGGGATTAAATATCACGGATGCCGGGAGCTTGGGATGTAATTTCAAAGTAAATTTCCGCTCTTCTCGCGTCGTGCGAAGGCACGGGAGACCTTGAATCGGCGGCCCTCTGCGATTTTTTTTATTTCGGAGGGAATGGGTTTTGTTTAAGAGCCGTCAAGCTTCCAAACAAAACAACTGCGTTGAGCACAGAGAAATGGTGGATTGCGAAACGCTGTGTCGAATGGCGGTTTGCCCGAAAAAGTTCTTAAGGTGTTAGATTTTTCGGCAGTTTTGTGATGTCAATGCGATTAGACGTGCTTAATCTTCCACGTCGAATCCGTTAGGCACGGCGTTGCCGTTGCCTAAGAGATTATTAACAGCTTAAATCAATCCGTTGAAGTGCCGATAACCCTACCCTCCTCCCCCCCTCCCCCATGAAGCAAAAATTCACAAGAGAATTATCGAGAAAGCCTTTTGGCTACGTTAAAAATTGACAAACTTCGTACACGCATTTCGGCGATACTAGATTATGAAAGGCTTTTGTAGAGACATAGTTTATCAATTCGTAATCTGGCTGCTGACGCACACGAACATCGGATCGATAAAAATAGTCGACGATGTCAATACAGCGATAAAATCGCCGAAAACTGCGACTCGAGAACAACCATCCCTAATCCGGGAGGATTTTCGTTATTCTTTTGTTATTTTTCCCCAAACGCTTTTCACAACGAATTAATGCGATTACAAAGAATAGTTTTCGTTTGCGACTGTCGTTTTTTTTTTACCCCGGCGATGCGAGCGTCGATAATTTTTTCTCCTCTTCCGAGATCATGTGCCACGCGCGTGTTATTCGTGTTTCGCTTCTCTCTTTCTCGCTCCTTCGTCCCACATCTCTGATTGTTATCAAATTAAACGAGGCGAACCATGTGATGAGGACGATGAGTCTCTCTCTCTCTCCTCTCCCCTCTCAAACGGCAAGAGCTAAAAGGGTTTTTTTTTTAATGTAAAGCGATCTCTTCGCTTCGCGTTAATTTGCACCTGGCCGCGTTTCGCACCTGCGTCTGTCCCGGACGAGTTGAGGCGATTCGGAGGAAGGTGACCAAAATGCATTGACCCGAGCGACCTTGGGGATTGCCTTTCCTGGCTGTTTTTTCTTACGACCTATCCCCTCCCTCCCCCCATCCTCCTTTCCCTTTCTCCGAGCTTATTATCTACAGCCTTTGTTTTCGGATTGAGTCGTTTAATTATGTAAAAAAAGGGTAACGTTTGCGTTTTCACGAACGGGATGAAAATTTACTTCAAAATATATTTTCGTTATTATCGGTTGTCCACTTCCGACCGTGTCCTCCTTCGTGACTCCTCTCTACCTCGTCCGATGTTTTTCTTCTCCTTTATCTCGTGACTACGTAGATATTTCGGAAGGCACGATGATGAGGTTATGATTCGCGAGATATATTGTGGAAAAGAGTGGATCGTTCTTCTCCATGACGATTAGGGATTACAATAATAGAAGGATAAATGGGAAGGTACATTTCACCCCCTGCCATCCACCGTTTGCGGGGTACGATGTAGATGTTTCTCCCTCTTTTTGAACTATTCAAAAAAAACTTTCCTACCTCTCCGTATTATTGTCTTTGGTAGTCCAATTTCTCTCAAAATTCGACCAGACCATTTCTCCCTTTCTGCCTTATTTCTATAAATGAAGTTTTTTCCTTTCTCCTGTTACAGTGTTAATACCCCGTTCTGTTTATTCTCAGTCCAACTACTTCTTTCTTTAGTTTACTCTGTATACGTATACAATACGAAGTGATTTTACTTTCCGGTAGGTTTTAGGCACACACCACCAAATCCTGGCTATCCAATGACTTTTTCATAAAATTCTCATCCCATCCCTTAATTCGACGAATCTTATATAACTTTCCTCTTCCTACCTCTTTGCCTCTTTCCTAACATATATACGTATGCCATTTCGGTAAAATAGAAATCAATACCATTACCAGTGGCATAGGCATAGCGAACCGGTTCAGTGAATCAGGGCTCCCAGTTGAGGAGGGTCCTACAAAAAACATTTCATCAAAAATTATTTGTGTTTTGTCACATTAATTTTTTAAACTGTCATTTTCTGTCATTTAGTCTTAACCGTTCCAACTCGTATTTTTGGATATCCCCAAACTCGCCGTATTGTCTTCGAGCGCTGCATGTAATTGTTTTCAGTGAACGTAATACTTCCGGCGAGAAATTTGCTACTACCGTGTCATATTGTAAACTGCAAAGTGTTGCTCTTATCGATGGATAGTAAGTTGATTTCTAATTGAAAGGTCGTTAATTTTCTATAAAAAATAATAATGCGTAAGACAAAGGAATTTTCCACTCTTGTCTTCAAAAAGTTTTATACGCCACTGATCATTAACACACTTTTCTTTATCATTACGAATTATGGAATTTTTTTAATGCTCGACGTTGAATGTAATGTTTGAAAACCAATAACATGTTATGTATCTTTTGTTGCAGATACCAGAGTCCCAGCGACATCAGCCTACTTATTGATGACATCGTGGATTGATCTTTAGGTGAGTTTTTGAAATTTTCGCATGATATATTAGGATCATAAAGTAGTCCTTTAATGGGATTTACATTTATGAAAAATTCACGGTTTCGTGCTCTGCAGAGTTGTGGAATTCCAGAGTCGCCGTTGCTGTCCTGCTGCCTGCCTTTTTTTATTTATCGCGTGCATCAAATGGAAATAATTCATTAGTTCGAATGCACTTGTCCACACCCTATATTGCATATCTTTTGAAGTTAGGCGTGTAACGGAAGAAAGAATAGGGAGTAAATAAGACCTCTTCTGATTCGCTTTCGAAGCCTGTTTTCCATGCAAATTCGCTGCGCCATCAATTAAGCCCCTTAGTGTGTCATGTCATGCCCATAAATTAGAGACGATAAAAGAATGATTTTATGCGGAAAAGGAGTTATCCTTTGCCACCGAGCTCATCGAGGTCGTCAGTTTTTCCCATCTCACCATTTCGCATTCTGGGACGCGAGGATGCCTCTCCGAAGCCGAGACGTCGGTCCTAATTGGCACGTTTTTACGCGGCATTAGCGTCGCACGTTAATTTCTTCCTCATATTCGCGTTGGGCAAACATCGTCACGAGGATCTCCGCAAGGGAAAGTTTTAAGTCATCTCTTCGCGACGTAAAAATTTTGCGAGTTCGAACTTCACTCACAATCACGGGGTCCACACGTTTAGATGGCGCTACCTTGCGGACGTTTTGCAAACTAGAAATTGCGTTCAAATTCGTAATTCCAGGATTTTAATCGAGTAATCGGTGGATATCGGAATTTTTTTTACAGTTGAATAAAAAAAAAGCGGAAAACATCGATTCCTGAAACGACCGCGGTAGGCGATGGTCGATCTAATCTGAACTCGGTGCGGAGACATATAACGTACGACACGTACGCATTCGTACCGCTTAACGAGATGCAGGAATCCTACTTACATTTACCACTGCCGAGGACAACTTTTCATCTTTATGACCGATTGACCTTAAGGGCAAAGAGTGAGGTTTTTAAGCATCTTTACCTTCCCGGTGAATCCATCGTGATCGCGCGCCAAGAGATGACAACATGCATTTGTCCGTGAGAGAGAGTGATGAAGAGGCTCGTAAAGGACGCATTCTTCGTTTCCCTTCTCTCTTCCTTACACACACATGCATACATATATGTATATATATATATATATATATAATTTTTTCTTCATATTTTCCGGCTTTCTACTCTCTCGTCGCCCACCCACGAGCGAGTGTTATGACTGAGAATAATGCTGTACGTTCATCCGTGAACGCCTTGAATTGCCTCGTAAACTCCTGAACCGTTTAAAGTAGCTTTTTAGTCCCATTTTTTTGAGGTACCATGCAAATCTGAAGCTGAAAAAAATTAGCTGGAATTTTTAACCGGATTTCCTCCATACAGGTCAGCTGAGGTAGAAAAGTGATAAAAATTCGTGGCAAACTCCTTGTAATGGCAGTAGTAAAGTCTGCAGATATGACGGTCTATTGTCAGACAAGACGTCAAGACTGGGCATCCAAATATCAATCCGTCACATATCAGCACAAAAAAACGTAGTTAGTAGGTTTATGATGCATGTAATGTTTTGGTTTACAGATATGGGTTTCAAAATCCAAAGCTTTTAAAAATATTTTAAAGCTTCCTTCAGTTTAGATTCCATTGTGTAATTAATGGTAGATATAAAGTTGCAAAAATAAGTTATAAGGGCATAGTTTTTTCCATGAGCGTATGCTGACGATATCCGAGAAGTGATAATATTATTTCCGTAACCATCTGTGCATTTACGTCATATTTACATAAATTCATACATTTATAAAGTTACAAAAATAAGTTATAAGGGCATAGTTTTTTCCACGAGTGTATGCTGACGATATCCGAGAAACGATAATATTATTTCCGTAACCATCTGCGCATTTACATTAAATTTACATAAATTCATACGTTTATATACAGAAACACGCACATTTTCTGTTAAATTTAATTATTCTTGAATTTGTTTGTTATCCGGGAGCTTATAATAGCAGCTCCTCAACTATGTGAGTTCATACTTTGGTTTTTGAGTCATCTTTTCGAAATTGTCCCCTCTCTCTTTTCCCCTCCCTCCATTTCCCCTCTTTTCCTCGTGTCTCTCTGCCCATCTCTCTTGGAAAGAGCCCAAGTGAAGCTCCGCTCACCTCTACTGCCTTTCCTATAACTAACTCCTCGTTTTACCTCTCTCTCTCTCTCTCATACGCGGAGGTGGAGTTGCTAGAGCGTTGGCGTTCAACGCAACGATTCCGGGTTCAAATCGGGCGGAGGTAGGAATTTTCTAACTGGGATCGCCCCGTTGTTTGTTTGTTTGTGTGTGTGGTTTGAGGAGACCGCGCGAGTCAGCGCTCCGTCCTTCAGAATCAGTCGTCCCCTTGGTGTTTTTCGTAAAGAGTAAGCTAATGCCAGCACTGGTTTTTTTTTATTTTGTTTGTGTCCGCTGTAGGAGTTATTGGTTATAATAGTCCTGATTAACCAGAAAAAACAAACAAAATCTCTCACCTAGGCATCCAATCTCTCTATTGCTACAGCTCCTCTTTCCCTCTCCCCCTCTCCTTCCCCCCTCTCTAGCTCCGCCCCCTCCAATCTCTTCCGCTCCTCATTCCTTAACCTCGTTATAGACTTCCTACATTTTCTCCTCCTACTCTTAGCTCCTTTTCGCCGTCTGGTCCGGTGGGTTTTCGGTATTTTGTCCCCGAAATAAGGACCGGCGGGACAGAGGGAGGGAAAGAGAGATTCTCTCGAGGTAACGTTTTATTAAATTGCGTAACGGGATTTCCCCATATCGTTTTGCTTTCTCGTTGAAAATTGGTCCGAATCCAGTCGCCGCGCCGGTGGCGTTAAAAAAAAAAGAAAAACCTGAATGACGAAACGGTTCGACCCATCGTTGCGAAGTCGATTATGTGTGGTCTCAAATTAATTTGTATCTCTGCTCCTTTTTTCCGCTACTTAAACAGAAAAAAACTTATCTGGGGCTCGGGGTGATTGAGAAAGTTGAAGCGATGACCAATGTTCCTATGACCTTTACGATTAAAAATCTTTTATTTTTTCTTTGGCATTAATTTAGTTTGAATGCCGGATCGCAGCGATGTGTTTTTAACGTTCTCGAAAGTTATGGAACAAGCGAATTGTAGGATGGAAAGCAGTTTGATTAATTATGTATCAAAATATTGAGATTTTCCGACAAATAAAATTGTGTCTGTAACAAAGTTTGAAACCTTCAGGGGACTCGGAATCTTTTTAAACGCAAACCTAGATTTGTGTTTTGTTTACGTGTTTCACGACGTGTGAACCTTTCTATGTTGCCAATTTTCTCGAGGCACCTTGCCTAAACGCTGCAGCAGAGGAATTTCTTCCAAACGTTTTTAGTTACATCCACTTGCGAAATCATAACTTTCGGGGATTCTGTTTCAACTTCGAATAAACAAAACGCTGTAGTGGGCGGACTTTTACATCGCGTTGTTATTTCTCCAGTCATAGCTCGGTAAATTTCTTCCCAAACCGTTTAACACTAGAATGCCCGGGAAGCGAAGCGAAGTCAAATCCCCAGTTTTCAAGACCACAGAGATCGTAACGGTAAGTTTCGGGAGCCATTTACTCCGCGGGCATAAAGTATTGCATTGGTGCACAGAGTACGCATGTCTACGGATAAGATTACGATGCGAGACGGGTCAAAATGACCCGGTTGGGCATTCTAGGTAAATCATTTTTTTTCCTTAAAAATTAAATATATATTACTGAAAATGTGTGTACTGACTTAAAATCTCAGACGATGAAAAGTCACAATATTTCGACCACCTGCTCCAAATAACAAGCGAAGGGCGCAGGCTCAAATTGGTAAACGGGTCAAATTGACCCGCCCGGGCATTCTAGTGTTAAAAGACCCGACGTTTTTGCGGCTCTTTGCTATTTTGGAATCGCTCCGATGAGATGCAGTTAAATATAAGAGAATCACCGGATCAGAAAATTACGTCACACGCTGCGGGAAATAAATTTGGCCAAGGTCTCCGGACTTGCAGTCACTCCTGCCGAGAGGATCCGCATTGATTTTGAATCCGACCCAGGAATGTGTCGCCGCGGTTGATTAATTTTGCTTTTTTATGCTCGCGATACAAAAGTATTCGTTGCCAAATCTGTCTATTACTTTCATCGGTATAAATTATTATCTTTAATGATTCTCATTTGTCTATTTTATTTAAATATCGATGAATTATAACCCTTTCTAGGATTATGACTCCAACATACACAGAAAATTTTGCGGTTAATGCACGAGTAAGACTAAAATTGGTATGATTTGATCACATTTCGCTTGTTTTGGTCGGCTACCAATTAATAAAATACGACGAAAATCATTCTAATATGTAGCGATAGAATGAATAGGTAAAACAGACACCAAGAAGCATTTTCATATTAGGTACCCTAATAGTTTTTATACATATGATTATAATACGCGAATCCTAAACACCTTTTATAATTTTAAAATTTCGTCTCCGAGGAAAGAAAAGACGGCGATAAAAAAAATTCTATCGCTTAACGCGTTTTTTTTCGAATGCGACAAACGCATCTCGGACTCGCATCCATTACGCTCGAATTTGGGGGAAAAAATCGCGAGAAAGTTCGCTTTGTCGTGCCTCGCGTCTTAAATGTCACGTGCCACTTGTGGAATCCTCTCCATCTCTCTCTCCCTCCATCTTTCTCTCTCTCTCTCCCTCCGACTCGCCTATAAACTCACCTCTCTTCCGCGGCGGTCGGACTACACGGCGCATTCCTCGAGATGTCCCTCTTTCAAATCTTAATTATACGCGTGCTCGCTTCTCTCGTTCGAAGCAGAGAAATATCTTTTCGGTTTTTTTTTCTTAAAATATATCGCTCATGTATTCGGTTAATCCGTTCTGTCTGTCTGTCTGTCTGCCCGTGTCGCAAGCCCATACAAACGCCAAAATTCCAGGATAGACAGATAAATACATTAGAACCACATATGATAAAATGCTGGTGTATCCAGGATGCGTTGCTGAGGAGTAAATAGTGGGTACGAAAGATCAATTTTTAATAACAGGCTTAAGCTCCGAATTTGACATCACTTACATTCTATAAAACAAATGTTGAACTGCAAGAGCAGTAAATAGCAGTGGTATTTACCGTTTTTAAGTGTCCCAATTTATGGAACATAATTTCTCTAAAATTCACGTGATATACCTATCAAAAGCATAGTTTTTCGTTGTTATGTAAACAATCAAAAAATTAGCGCGTTTTTATATTTTTCATGTGGTTATACAGCCACATATTCTGTCACAAAGGAAATTATAAATGCCTATGATAATTGTAAACCGGATGACGCCATTTTCTGTCAAATTCATCCCTACCATGTACAACGTTTAATTAACGAATCTCTGTTTATCCATCATAAGCCTCTCAGTGTTTAGATTAATAAATCGTTGATAAACCCATTTCCACACTTATTTTTTTATCTAACTAAATCCGGTTTCGTAGAGGAAAACCTTTTTCCTCACATATCCAAAGCGCTCGCCACTCTCAGAATCGCCTTTTCGATCCCGTCCCGAAAATGACGTAGCCGTTTAAAAAATACTTCCTCGACCGCCGTGCGTCTATCCTTCTCCTCCTCCGACATCTCTTTCGTCCTTCACCTACCTTCCTCAAGAGCTTCTTTCTCGTAGCCTCACACCGCTCACCTCCTTCGAAAACTTTTCGCAGGCACACCAACGCCGCATACTCTCGCTTTCCCCTCTCCTCCGTCGTCATCTTCTAACCACCTCCCCCGCCTCCCCTTCACCCCCCCTCTCTCAGCTCCTCCCCCTCTCCCCCGGTCGCCGTTCTTCGTAGCCCCCGTGGCCGCAATAAGGATCTTCTCCCACCTTCCTCCTTTCCTCCCCCTCCCCCTCTCCATCCCTCCCTCCCACTCCCACCCTCCATCCCCTCTGCACCTCCCTAACACTACGCAGACGGCGTGTAGAAGGCCCCATCCGTTGCCTGTGCCCGGCCAGTCGTCTTTTGTTTGCTTGCGAGTAGAGTGTAGTCGGCCTGTGTGGCGTGATCTGTTCGCGGTCCAGCGTATTGCCCGGAGCGAGAGATCGGACGCAAATCACGCCGCCAACTGTATTAATAATAATAATAATAATAATAATAATAACACGAAGGAGAGTGAATGTGTGTGCACGTGGGAGTGTGCTTGTGATCGGACCGGCTGGATAAGAGAAGGGGAGAAGAAGGGAAAAAAATAAGAAGCTACGGGAACGATCGCGTTCTCCAAAGCGTTCGTCGTTGGAAGGAACGAAGTTTTCCGGAACGCAGGTGTGTGTTTTATTCTGCAGAAGAAAGATCGACTCGAGTGTGATTTTCATTTTGTGAATTTTTATCGAGTTCGTGCCGTCCTTCGCGTTAGGATACGACGGCCTTCGTCCTTATAAGCGGAAACGAATTACCGCGTTACGTTCGGGGTGATGGCGTAAAGGAACGCGGCGTTCCCGACGCTCCTCGCCCAATAAGAGGAAGGTGCTTTTGTCCTGCGGTTCGACGCCGGTCGCGTCGTTTTCTTTTTTCCCCCCCACCAGCTGGATATTAACCGCGACACGGAGAGAGCGGAGTAAAGGCGCGTCGTGGACGGATGCGGTCAGCTTTGCGTATTTGTGCCTTGAGCGTAAGTGTTGAGTTTGTATTCGTATGTGTGTGTGTGTGTTAATAACGCCTGCCTTTTGCGCCCCACAACCTAATTTCCCTGTGGGATTGCTCGGTGTCGCATTCTGTATCCCGTCATACCCCTCTCTCTCTCTCTCTTTACATCTCTATCCATCTCCTTCCCTCTCTCTTTCTCTCAAAGGAATGGAGGGAGGGAATTCCGGTCACGATGTCATTTCAGCGCCTCTTTTGAAGTGGCGTTGCCATGCGACGACGTATTCGACGTTTTATCCGGCGTCTCTCTCTATATCTCTCCCGAACCTGAGCTCTCTTGGAGTTGTTTGTAACGGGCCGCATTTTTTTAAATAATCTCTCCCTTCCTCTGCTCCCGTATTCCGTTACGCGTATCGGGGCTGAATATGTTATCGTCGTTTAGCGTCTGTTTCTGGAAGAGTGAGGAGTGGTTCTGATGGTGTGTATAGAGAGAGAGAGAGAGAGAGGAAAGGTGGAGTTTCTTCGCTCCTCCTACTTAAGCGAGGACGGTCCTTGCATAATTCGGTTTTTAAAGCGGCTTATGCGAGGACGGTCCTTGCATAATTCGGTTTTTAAAGCGGCTTATGGCTGTCTTTTTTTTTTAAATATGTAAGGTGAGGTGATTTTCGTTAGCGTTGCGTCGGCGTCGATCTGTAAATTCGCGCTACCGTGAAGAGGCTGCTTCGAGTTATAGTAGCGGGAGTCGGTTTAATTCGTTCCAGGCGTGCGGACCACGTGGTAAGGAACGAATCGAACTTTTCCGAGTATTCTCCCATTCCCGCCACCGCTTTAAAATGCTCGAGATCACGCCTTTTTAAACTTTCATTCTGTGAGCACTTGAATCACTTTAAATAACTGATTAAAGGTTATTTTATGCTATCGTACATACATGAAAAGAGTTCGTCTTTTTTCGATTTGTGTATACACGATTTTTTTTTAACGTGCTATAAAAAATTCACCCGACTGGATAGAAGATTGAGATTTGATAGTAATCAGGCATTGAAAGTAAATTAGGAAGAAAAAATATCCCGACGAAAGACTCGAATCCGGGGGGCGTTATTTCTTACCGTTTAAATAACATATGAAGAGCTGAAACATAGCGCGCAAACCTGTTTTTCTTTGCGATTTAAAATTATTTGTGATCATCGTTCAAACTCGGAACGTGAGCCAAAGAACGCCTAAAAGAACATAAATGAGTTTTCCTGCCGTCGATTTCCGAAAGTGCGACGAATCTGACCAAAATTTCGCGTTTTTTTTTTTTTAAATCGTTCGCGGTCACGGCAACAATCGTTAGAAGATTTTTCTCGAAATTACGTAATTCTAATGGGACTGGAATCGATTGATTATACTTATTTAGAATTTCAATATTTAATTGATTGAACTAAATAGCCAAATTATTAGGTGAGTAGTGATTGAAAATATTTATAATTATGATTACCCTTTTATTGATTGATTAAAAACATTGTTTTATATAAGACAAATTCCCGTATTCAACGAGATTTTAGCTAGTTAATTAAATCAATCTTACCAGAAAGAAAATATGTTTTTGCCTCGTGGCTATTTCAATATGTGACGCTTTCAATTTATATGTAAAAGTTAATTGTGAATTATTGATTCCGCTTGTGCTTTTTATTAAATTTTTCATCAATTTTAACGCAACTATAAATAACTAGTTACTTAATATTCAGCAAAAGTTCGTTAAAAAAAGTCATAATTTTGTTCTATAATTTTTCATACGTCCACGAGGAACCTCAGCTAATAACCTCTCAGAGCTTTAGGATTTGATTGGCAGGGTTAAATTTAAGCATTTTCTTTAGTTAGATTTATGGACGTTCATTTTAATCGTGTCGCTTCGTTAATTTTTTAAATTAATTACGTATATCCTTCATCATTAATCTCCCACCTTCTTACTCGCTCGGTCAAATCAGCTACTTCCCATCATTTTTCAAATTAAATCCACTTCGCCGGCGTGAAAAAATATAGCCTAAATTGTCATTTATTTATTCATTTTGTTGCGTGACTTATGTGGGAGGAAAATTCAAATTATTGACTAATTTCATAAAAATTTAGCTACATTTAATAAAATTAAAACTACATAGTTTTAGAAGTGTATGATATTGATGATACAAGTAATATTCAAGATCTTACAATCATTGTCTGTAATGGCCAGATCAAACACGGAGAATTTTATCATTAATTTTTAGGGATCGCGTATAAACTCGCCCAGGTGTGCGCTCTCTAAACGTTAAACTATTCAATTTTGTTGCTAACTATCGAACATCGGTTGTTTGCCTTTAGGCCGATTGTAAATATTTTCCGCCGTCGCGACGGACCAATTTCCGAATCTGGAGCGTCATTTCTGCGGCGAGGATCTATTAAGCATTTACTGTAGCACGTATGAAAATTGTTTATCGGCAGTTCTTTTTTACTACTGCAAAGGACAAAGCGAAATTGTCAAAATGTAGGCGTTGTAAACGCATACCGCGAATCCAAAATTTTACGTGTTTCATTAGAAGTATTCTCTCTTTTTGCAGTTGGTCCTTCGTCATCAAAAATGAATAATTAAAACTGAAAAAATCAACATCGTTTTAGGAAAATGTATATTTGTGAAAAAACAAAGGTCACCCTTTGTGACCTCATTAAAATAAGTTCGTAATATTAATGGTAACCATCTTTCATGAGTTAGATCTTTTGTGGACGAGTTTTTTAACAATTCACCATAGCGTAATTTGATGGATTTCATCTGATTTTTTGCCACTTCTAGCATAAAACGTTCAGCATTATCCTTATCTTCTTTTAGGTTTTCGTGGCATTTAATTGTAAGATCTGCTGCCGAAGAATGTCTTTGTGTCGTCTGAGTCCGTAATATATACTATATACTGAATCTGAATTAATTTGCTGTGTGACAGGGGGAGAATATCACCGACCTCTCATGTTATTCTCCTATTATGTCTCTCTGCCGATCCGCGGGCCGCATTCCTTACTTTCCCAGTCTTCACACCTTTTCGTGTTCTTTGTATTCTATTCACTCTCCCTTTCCACAAGAGAGGAATCGCTCTATTACGCGTCTTACACGCAGTCTTACAAAAATACTAGATTTGGCGTCCTTCTGATACGCAAGAAACTCGCTGGCAGTGGGATAAACATTCTTTGGTAACTCAACCGTGCAGGCTGATATAAATAGGAATGATTTGATACACTTCTTAGATTATTTAGAAATATTTGCGTGAAATATTTTATAATAAATAGATTTGAGTTCGGGTCGCGTAGTATAAAGTAAATTGCCTCGTGCGGCCCGCGGGCTGCGTGTTTGAGGCTCCTGCTTTAAAATAAAAGACGTAAATAGCTCCTTTCACCGATAGCGCGTACTACATCATCGAAAAGCTCATCGGGCGAGAAAACCCGTTAGGTCGTCCTTGAGGCTATATCTAGCGACTAATTGGTTTCCTCTCATCCATTCCTTCCCCTTCATACACTTTCCTCCTTCCCTTCCGCTCTCTCTTGCTTCGGACCACCTCGTTCGAGTGTTTTCCCAACCCTTTACAGAAAAATGTCTTGGCAGGTGTGTTGAACCGTAATTCTAGGGTTCTGGGGCCGCCTGTTTCGGGACAAGAGTTAATGTGATTTGGGGGTGCGAGGGATGAGCACGGTCCGACAATCACTCTTCACGTCCGAAAGCTGTTCAAGCTCCACGACGCATGGGACCCTGTGTAATAAGTAAATCATACGTTCCACGTGTCACGTACAGCTCGCACTAATGGGAGGAATATCCTTACGGCTATTGCAGTTTCATAGGGCCGATCTAATATAGCGCCTTTTAAATTCCCTTCTTTACAAAGCTTTTCTCTTAGAGACACGATGTTTACTCCATAATGTATGAAAATATATGTATAATCTTATATATAATACCAGTGTAATTGCCCGTTAAAACAAATAATGCTGTTCCATGTCTAACAATAAGTTCAATTTGGTATACTTAAAATCACCCAAATACGGTTGCCCTTAACGACGACTGCGTGGCACAGTGACATAGATAGGCTATTATATTTACATCTACATGACACCCTGCAAGTCACGTAATTGGTGGGTGGCAGGCGGTTCAGTGCACCAAAAGTCCCTAGAACGACAGATATGCAATATATGGTGTGTTGTGCCCAGGGTCGCAGGTTCGAGTCCTTTCGAGAGAATGGTCATACGTACTAATATTTACTCTCGCCGATATGCCCATTGTAAAAGGCTAGCACGCGCTCTTTTTGAGGTAGTTAAAAATAAATATGCACACGTCTTTTCGTCTGTTTATATAATCCCGATGCGCTTCGTTAACAAGGTGCATGAGGTGCACCCGCTGCGCCGTGGTCAATTATTCGAGTTGCGTATCGTTTTTGAGCCGATCCTCCATATCGCAGCTATCATCACGTTTCTCCGGGCGACGGTTCGAAGCGTTGAATGTCAATAAGTTTCTCGCTCGCAAATGTTTGAGGACGAGGCGGCATTCCGCTCGTTCCCGCCTTGATTTAGTCAACTCCGGGATCGGTAATCGCGCGTGGCTGGCGTGGCGATGAACACGTCCGATTATCATTCAAAAACTCACCCCGTGTAAACTATGCATCCAGGCAATTACAGACGTGTCTGGCTGTTGTTAATTATTTCCCGTTACGCTGGACGACCTGCCTAACGTTGCGTGGAAACTTATTAAAAGAACAAGTGCATGAAATTAGATGAATGATCGGTTATCACGTAATAAAATAACATTCACGGCTTACTCAGAAGTTTAATTAAATGAATTTGTATAAGAATTGTTTATTTAGTTACGCTTTTCAGGTCATTATATCAGTCTTCTCATTAAGAGCATCCTCATCTTGCTAATTTAATTCTTTACTTTTATAAGCTGTAATATATATGCAATTTCAATGATGAAATATAATGCAGATAGTTACGGTAGCAGTATTTATTCGTCGAGCTTTCACGGGAAGATTAATTTTTAGGGACAGATCAGAGAAGATGAGGATTCTGCGACATGAGACGCGTAGTTAATAAGGAAAAGGCGAGGGGAAAAAGTACAGGGTAGGAAATAACGGAAGGAACATATTAAAAGAAAAGAGAGAGAGAGAGTTCTGTTATTTGATGGGATGAAGAGCCTGGAGGAGTAATAAAAACGAAGAAGGCGTCTTAGGATTGGTCAGATCTTTAAAGAACTAAGAAGAAGAGAGAGAGGTGGAAGAAAGGACACTTAAGGAAGAGATAGAGGAGCTAATGCCGGGCCAATTCTTGCGTGTTTTCACTCCGGCTTCTCCTTATTTCCTCTCCGGATTTTTTTCTTAATTTTCTCGGGAGAAGAGTCTCTCTTTCAAGGAAGGAAAGCCGATTAGAGCAGGACAAAAGGGAGACTTGTGTGACCAAAAGATGATTTTTTTTAAAGGACGGGGAATTATAAGAAATTGAAAAACGTGTCGAGGCGTTGTTGGTGGGACGCGGACAGAAAAATTAAGCCATTCCCTCCGCGTCCTAAGTCTGAAGTTGTTGCTGCGAAAAAATGTGATCCAGGTCGACGAGAAAGCGAAGGTGTCCGGAATTTTCATCGTAATTTAATTATAAAATTAAATGTACCTACTACCTGCGGAATTCGATGCCGTAAGAAATTTTGAAATGTCTCATAGCGTTCGAAACTAAAGTTGCTTGGCCCTACTCATTTTGGAAAATATTTAATTATTCGTGATGGCGGAATGAAATATATCACTGTACCTAATAATGCTACTGAATTTATATTGTAAAAAGTTTTTGTTTCTTATCACGGTTATATTTGTAGAATTAAGTATATCATTAATCGAAATGTGGGTGTGGAAAAGAATGCTGAAGATGAAATGGACAGATAAGATGAAAAAGGAGAAAGTGAGAAGAAGAAAGAAGAGAAGCGAATGATCTACCAGAAAGAGGAAGGCGAACAGAATTGGGAATTACCCGAGGAGAGAGTATACATATGAGTTAGAAGGAAAACTGGGCGGAAAAGGAGAAAGATGTAGTAAATATATGTACATACAGCACGTTCTTGATCCACAGGAATGATCACGTTATTAAAAATTGACCCGAACGTTAAAATTTAAGCGTTTCAGTTAGACTCTTTTCGGTCGAATGCAGTCTGTAGTGCTTAGCAAACTTCGGGAACGAAACGGGATCGCAGCAACGAAACTCTTGACGTATCTCCCGTTCCGTTATCAAAAATAAAAATCCCA
This sequence comes from Uropetala carovei, assembly GCA_036926305.1. NCBI lineage: Eukaryota > Metazoa > Arthropoda > Insecta > Odonata > Petaluridae > Uropetala > Uropetala carovei. The sequence goes on from JAXCHB010000003.1 coordinate 102,555, forward strand.
GCCATTCAACAAATCACCCGTTCGAATTAATGGTAAATATTAGTCGAATCCAAAATGGACAACTTCTGTCTCGAAATCAAAGTCTCGCCGCGCGTTTCGGAATGCACGAAACCGGAAGGAATACTGATTGAACGTCGAGGGTGTTTGCTCGTTCAGACGCGCCGGAACACAAAAGGAAACAACGGTCGCCGAATGCGTCAAAAGTCCAAGAGAACGGCGATAATTATTTTTGTCAGCGGCTCGACTCCGTGGGCAGTATTCGGAGGTTGTCAGTCCACTAAGGATATGTCTGTTTTTTTTTTGTATTCCGAGAATGTCGAAAAGGATTGGGGAAAAGATGGACTCGGAAGAAACGGTGTTTGCGACGGGAGTACTTCGGTTGTACTAGAAGAACATCGCCGACACGTTACCTCTTTACGCAGGTATTTAATTTTTATTTTATTACTTTTCGTTTTAATTTTAACTTTAGAAGCGGCAACTGTCTTTTTTCGACTATTATTATTATTTTTTTTAAATCCTTATTTAATTCTTTTTTCGTATGTGTACCGATGGCATGACATGCTTCTATTTGAGATCCTAATGGATACGTGTGCTATGCATAGCATTTTCGTACTCCTACTGTTTGTGTTTTTTGGCTTTTAGACGGTATAATGAAATGTATTCATAGATATTTCGTAAGCATAAACTTAAACGTTTTTAGGAATATAGCTAATCCAGGATAATTAGTTGTGTTGGTATTTTATCTGGTGTATATAAAAGGCATTTATGACATTTTGCGTATCTCGGATTTTTTTATAACATGTTTTGTAAATTAATCATCTTTCGTTCTAAAGAACGGCATGTAAAAAATATATAATTTACGGGATAAAATTTCTGACTAGTAAAAATATCAATAAAAATGGATGACAGCACAGGATTTAACATTGTCGCTTCTAGTTTTAAAAAACCCTAGGACAAATGAATATTTTTTCTTATCTCTCGCGTTTTTACCTTGTCATTTTGTCTTCGAACTGTTAGCAGTTCGGATAAAAATGAAGGAATGCTGAAAGAAAGCCCCGGCGCTTCCTACGGAGATTGTTATGCCGGTCGTCATCGTGATAACAGCGAGCAGACGCACGCTAATACCGGCGTTTGACGCAAGCCACATCTCTGCCGACTCTGTTTTAGGAGTGGCTTTGCTAAGAGATTACTTCTTTGCCGCGTTCCTTCGGAAGGAGAGTGAAAAAACTAGTCGGGAAATTTTTCAGCGTGACACGTGGAATCACTTCGACCTCCGTATCTGGCCAATGTAAAGCCTTAAGGGATTGGAAAGAAAAAGATTGTTAGAATAGTCACGATGATTCTTACTGTCTTCGATAACGATGTGTCTTACAATTAGACAAGCATGGAATTTATGGAGATGTACGTGGCTTCTTTTTTTTTGGCTTAGCCAATGAAGATGTGGCAAAGATATATTCTGTAGGGAACAAAACAAATCGTTCGTTTGCGTAAGGAAATGTGGTTCGATCAGTTGTGGCAAGCTGCCAACATCAGTGATAGTAGTATGGAGAAAAACTTAAAAAAATAATAAAAATTGGCAAAGAATAGTAAAATCCTTCCAGGCCATATATCTTTGCTCTAACCATGGCTATCTTCGTTAAAAAATGCTTCTTAATTTTTCTGCTTATAATGTTTACTTTTCTGATTAAAAACTTAAACTTCAATGCATAAGAGATGGATTTAAATAAATAAAATTCAAATAAATTAATGACTTAAGCTCCTAAAATTCCTTCTTTAATTGCAATTTAAAGATTTCGTAATATTTTCATTTTAATTAATTAGATCTTTTAAACGATACAAATCATTAAGACACGATTAAATTAAGGGAAAATCTTCGTTTTCAAGATATTTTAATCCCACGGATGAGTTGACGAATTAAGAACAAAATTCTTACTTCTTAGTTACGGTTCCCCATCACTTTATTTGGGACTTGGAAAACTTCAATGTATGAAGTACGAATTCGCAGTTCGTGTTGTAATCCTTTACACTTTTACCAGCGCGTGGAGATGGTACGGTAAGAGTACGAATTACGGTAGCTTACTGCGAGTTATCAGTATGGTACGGTATAAAATGAATGTGGGACAGAGAATAACCCAATCGGGAAGTGGGCGAACGCGGTAGTGGAACTGAAAAGGTTAATTCTTCAGGTCATGAAGAGACTGAAGAAGCTGGTTGGAACAGGTTTGAAGCGAGAGAAAGGTGGGGTGTTGTTTGGAGGAATGCGACTCGAGAGAGAGAGAGAGGTAAGAAGAGAAAGAGATGGTTTCTGAGAGAGAGAGAGAGAGAGTTGGAAACGATAGGACTGAAGTTAAATAAAAAACAAACATCGAGGTAAAAAAAAAACAATCCTGTATTACAGGGATTCAATACCGATTCCTATAATTTTCAAGTGACCGCTTTCACAAGATTCCGCGGCCGGTTACCCTTCTCACTCTCTATCGTCTAAAGATAAGGTGGCCAGAAGCGAAAGAACCGGGTGCGACTCCAGGTCACGGCAGCATTCTTTTTTTTTCTTTTCTTTTATAATTCGGCTCCGTAAATAGGTACAAGACTAGCGAGTCGTGCAGGTTTTTGGAAATGCGGAAGAAGATTGAAGTTATATATTCATGCTATGTAGGTAGAAAAGTTAGCATTCACTCGAAATTGCTAAGAGAATTATAGTGTAAAACTAGTTTCTGAAAGAATTGAAATTACCATAACACCTTTAGTAACGGGAACTATATATCCGCGAAGTTCTAATTTAAAAAAAAAGAATGCCGAGCGCACGTGAACAAACGTGAATTACCGCATCGAGATGTGTGAAAAAAAGACTCCGAACAAAAGAATGAGCGGGACTATGTCGTTCTCGATTACTCCAGTAAAAACGTATTCGCATTCCCTCGCCCGGCGATTGTCAATTGCTTTCCCTCGTCTTCCCTCCGGAAAGTATCCCGATTTCAATGCTAATGGCTCGATTTGTAAACATTACGTCCCGGAATTACTCTCGAGACGGGAGGGAAAAACTCGTACATGGCCATCTTCCTACCATCTTCTTTTATTTTTCCTCGACCTCGTCTCTCTCTCTCTCTTCCTCCCTCTTCTCTCTCTCTCTCTCTCCATCTCGCCATCTTCGTCTCTCCCCCTCAATCCTTCTGTCCCTCACTCTCTCTCCCTCTTTCTGTCCCTCCCTCATTCGCTCCCCCTCCCTCTATCTCTACCTTCCTCTCTCTCACTCTCTCCCCTTCAATCTCTTTCCTTTACTCTATCTCTCCCTCCTTCTCACGCTCCTTCCCTCCCCCTCTCAATCTTTCCCTCACCCTATCTTCTCTTTCTCTCACTCTATCTTCCCCCCTCTATCCAATTCCTTCACTCTCCCTCTCTCTCTCTCCCTATCTCTTTTCCTCCCTCTCACTCTCTTTCCCTCTCTCTCCTTCCATCTCCCTCCTTTCTCCTCACTCTAACTTCCCCTCTCTCATTCTCTATCCCTCTCACGCTCCTTGCCCCCTCCCCCCCTCTCTCTCAATCTTCCTATCTTTACCTCACTCTATCTTCTCCTCTATCCAATTTCTTCGCTCTCCCTCTCTCTTTCTCTCACTCTCTGTTTCTCTCACTCTCTCTCGGCATACTTTCTCTCTCTCCATACAACTCGCATCGTTGCGTACCCATATCGTCACCCTTCACTCACCTCACTCCCTTTCGAATCCTCTCTCCGAAAATCTTTTTACAGCTTTCCCCTCAAAGCCGGCCAAAGACCTTTACGGCAGTCTCATCCATTTTTCTCCTCCCCCTCCTTCCCTCCCCCTCTTCTCCACCCCTCCTCTTCTCCCCCCCCTCCTCCTCTTCAACTCTGGTCCATTTCGAATCCATGCATCCCTCCAAAGATTATGCTTTCTGTCTCGATTTTCTCTCATTATTTTCCAGTATTATTCTGCACGCAACCCGTTTTTTTTTTTTAATCTCCCCTTCTCAGTTTCGCCTCCGTTCTTAAAATTCTTTATATTTTTTGCGCGTTTGCGGATCTTAAAAGTAGAAGAAAAAAATTCCCATCTCGTGTGTCCATTTTTAAGTCTTTTCTTTTCACTCTTTCTCTCTCTCTTTCTTTTTGTCTTCCTTTAAATGGTTTCGCTCACGCGGAAATACGCTTTTTTTTAACGTAAGGGAAAGCCTCAATTGACGCAGAAGTATCTTTTTTTACAACCAACCCTCCTCCTTATGCTCCTTCAAGGTTGATTCTCTTTCTTCATCTCCACAGTGCGGAGAGGGTGATATAGAAAGGGAGGAGTGAGTAATCGAGTCCCTTTTCTCCGCCATTTTTTCTCGCCAAGTCATTGTGGCTGAGTGCGAGAGTGTGAGGTAGAGGAGGAGAGGAGTAGATGGATACGGCAAGGGGAGGTGCGAAACTTTGCGATTGGAATTCGACATCGGCGATCGACGGCGTAGTTGGGAAAATACTTAAATTCCGATTCTCGGTATTTCGTGGAGAACGCTATCGTGTTTTTTTTTTATGACGCGAATTACTCCGGTTCACCCGTCATCGATCAGCTAAAAAGAGCGAATGATGGAGGTCATCGTGTTTAGACGGGAGCAAAGCCGGAAGGGCCCACTTTGAAAATTTTAATCTATGAAACGCAAAAGGAAAAGGAATTATCTTTTTTAGGAATTTCTGTTCGGCGAATGGCATTCAGTACATTGTCCCTCCGTCCCGTTTTTTTTTTACGTCAAATGCAACAGGTTTTTGCATTGATTCAAAGTAAAATTTTGATATCGTTTTTTGCTTCGATAAAATAATTATAGATATGATAATAGATATTCGTCTTTATATGGGCGAAATTTAGACTAGCAGTCTCTTCCTCCATCTAACCCACGATAATAAGCTAAGGAAAATGTATACGTATATATATAGTACGCAATCTTTATTGGAAAGTTAGAAGTACGGCGTGTAATATTAAACGACTCGCAATTCTTTGAAACTCGAAACGAATGTAAAAATATTAAATAAGTATGAGGAATGCTCAGTCAGAAGTAAAAAATAAAATTTCGTCAAAATTCAAATATACGTAATCTAATTTCATCAAGTACAAGCTTTAGCTTCTTCACGTCCACATGAATCATGCTCACGCGCGTGTACGTTACGACATCGGAGAAAGATGGAGATTATGACGCAATCTCGTCTTTGAACGAACATTTCTATGTAATTCGAATGCCGAACACGGGTTATGAAAAATGAAAAGCGGCTCCCTCGACGAATAAAAAAAAGCAGCGGATAATAAAAAAAAGAGCCGAAAAAGGGGAGCCAGTCAGTACTCCTTACTCCAGACGAATTCCCGAAAGGAGATGAGAGAGAGGGTAGGAAAATGTACGAAAAATAAGAAGTGGACGAAAAAGTAAGGAGGTGGATGGGAATAAAAAAGAGGGAAAGGAGAGCGCTTTTCTACTTCTTCTTTGTCCTTGAGTAATGCCATTTGCACGCGACCCTTCAATCCTTTTTGGAAGGGGGAGAAGAAGGGCTTACTCGTCTGTGATCACGCACGAGCATAAAGTAACTCCACGTCCACCGTGAGATACGCTTCATGTGGATAAGTGTATGAAATGGATAAGTGAGAGAGAGAGAGAGGCGAACAGGGGAGGAAGGGAGAAAGGAGAAGGTAGGAAGAGGGAGCGAGAGGTAGATAGCGACAGCAGTCATTTTCTCTCTCTCTCTCTCTCTCTATATATATATATATATATATATATATATATCCGACTTTAGATGCATAATTTTGCCTCGATTCTATGTATATTTTTATATTAAATCAATTACGTTAGAGATCCGTATCTCCGAAGACACGTAATCTTGCGATGTATATCGTCCACGTCCGTCAAATGTTGAATATTCAATTTAGGATCCGCTTCAGGATATCACGCATTGTCGATCGGCCTTCATTTTTTTTCTTCCTCTCTCTCTCCGGCTCCGCATGCGAACGCGTGACAGTTTTCGAGAAACGGAAATTTATTTACTTTTTTCGAGACTGAAATAAACACCTCTCGAATGGAGAGGAGAGAGCGTCCCGCGCGCCTCTTTCGGCGTGTCGATTTTTTCCTCCGTCCGCGTTATCCGGGAGCTGTGCGGAGAATTAGAATTGGCGAGGTGGAGGGGCTTTTGTAAGTTTGAAAGGTTCGCCAAATTCCCGCGAAATATTAAAACGAATTAATACCTCTTCCTCGCGTTTACTCAGAAACGCAGCTGCGTCCATCAATAAGGGGGGACGAAATTTTAACGCGTCTCCTGCCATAAAGGGTTAGTTTAGATTTGATTTCCGCACCAAGTGTTACCCATGTGAATCGTGAGTTGTTTCTCGAATGATGTTGAGGAAAACCTGGGCCGAAATGTTTCTTGATGCCAGTGGCATGGCCTGCTAATAGCGAACCGGTCTCCAAATCAAGGAACCCACCAACAAAAGAAGCGTTTCGTCAAGAAATATTTTTTTGTCGAAATAAAATGTTGACTCGTTATTTTCTGTAATTATTTTGAACCGTTCCAACTCGTAGGTCGTAGTCTCCCCGGCATGTTAATTTTTCCGTTTTTCGGGAGATGGTGACATGTCATCATTTTCAGTTGTAACATTTCTAGCGAGGCTCGTCAAAATAATAGGGTACTCGGACGATTCGCCGACAGGACGTTTTTGCCGAACGGACGATTCGCCGAACGGACGTTTGCTATAATTACCTAAATACGTTTATTTATTTTCTTTAAAATATTTAGTAAATGTTACGTTTTACGAGAAAAATATATTGGAAAAATACATGATAAATTTTAAATTAAGTATGAAACATTTTATGCAATATATTTTATTCAAATTTATTAGATTATTTATTGAGTTGTCGGCGAAACGTCCGTTCGGCGAATCGTCCGTCGGCGAATCGTCCGGCCACGAAATAATAGACATACATTTGCTGCCACCATGCCATATTGAAAGCTGCACAAGTCTTGCCCTTATCGATGAATAGTAAGTTGGTTTCTCATTGAAAGGTTGAAATATTTTTAATTAAAGATATATGTATGATGAACCGAAAGGAATTTTGCACTCGGACCCCCAAAATGTTTGCTACGCCACAGCATTCCAAGTCTTGCTAATCTTTTTGCGTAGACGTTACGAGTTTTTCCATTACGAAAGGGAGATATCACGTTGGGTCAATTTCTAATCAAAAATCTTCACTTTCGTTTACAGTTTATATTGAACTAAGCCCTGATTTATATTTTCCGAACTCGTTTACATTTCATCAATCATATATCGAGGCGAAAAATACTAGTCTTTGATTTCGTAAAAATCGTTGTCAATATTTGATACTTAAAAGTTCGATCTGAAAGCGTTGCAGGGTCGAGGGAGTTACGCATCGATTTAAAAGGTTAAAAAAATCAAAATGTTCCTTCCGAACTGGTGGACGGTCTTACTCATTTTTAACGTTCGAAGGAAAGGATTCTCTTCCGTGGCGTGAAGCATTCCACACGCCGACAAATCGCGTTCCTTCTGAGCGAAAAAATAAGTAGCGAAACGCCTCAAGTCCAACCAATTTCATCGCCGCAATTCGTCTTTCTCTCTTTTTTCTTTTGCATTCTCGCGCAATTTAACATTAGATGGTGTGGCGCGAAGCGAGCGGAAGTAGCGAGCGTTCAAATTCCCTCTTAAAATGAGAGGGAAGAAGATAGGAAATCAGACAGTGCCTCGGGAATAAGCAAGTGGGATGATGGCGTGTTAGCAGGAATGATATCTGTAGTAAGAAATGGGTCGCGATTTGCAGCGACAAGCAAAGAAAAAATATGCGGGAAAGATGAAAGAAATAGAGAGAGAGAGAGAGAAGGAACGAGAGAGACGTGGAAGCCGATTCGACGAAAGAGGAGAAAATAGTAGGCATCTGAGAGAGAGTGAGAGAGAGAGAGAGATGGGGGAGGAGAAAAAGAAAGAGGCCGGCGCGCACACAAAGAAATAAAAAGTTAGAGAGAGAAGAAAAAAGAAAGACTTTTGGAATTGGAGAAAGGAGAAAGAAGGAAAAGAGGAAGGTCCCGATGCGAACGTAATGGACTCTGGCAGTTATTTCGGTATTAAAAGCAAAGAGATTGGAAGACGCGAGCGCAGTGAGGCCTGCGCGAATTACTTAGCTGCGCTATTGATGTCGGGACAAGTCTCGGGATGATGGGGGGGAGGGGGGGGGGAGGAGAGGGAAGAACGGAGGAGAAGAGGGGTGAGAGAGGTGGGGAATTAAGGTTGCGTGGGAGGTTTCTTTTTTTTTTAATACGTACGCCTGTAACGGGAATGGGAGTGTATTTGGCGTGCAATGAAGAGTTTTCCTTTTCTTCGAGGCAGGAAATAAAAATGTCGAAACAAAAGATTAAAAAGCTTACCATCGACGTAATAATGGTACCAAATGCGATCCTTTGGCGTCGTTCTAATAAATGAAAGAAATTCTACCGCGACCCCTATATGTCATTTGTTCGTAAATGTTACATCCGAGATATTGCACCATTGGTCTTCCATTATATACATGTGATCGTGTGTGTATATATGTATGTGTATATATATATATACACACACACACACACATACACACATCCACACATACATATATACATTCCAGTTGCGCACACACGGGGAGGGTCTACCGGGTCCGGTTCCCCCTTGGAAAGTTGTGATTTTTTTCTAAACCGTGGGAACATATATATTTTAAATTTGGGTTCATGGTCGCAAAAGAGAGGAATATGAGAAAGTTTCCACCCTTTGTTTTTAACCTAAATATAATTAATAATGCATTACGCGACATTGACATATCTTGCATATAAATTATGTGCTTGCCAAATATTTCGGAGCCCTCCCTTGAGAGAATCTTGTGCGCTCCACTGATACATTCATACACATTTACATACACATTCCTACATACATGCACACGTCGCTCTGTTTACAAATGGTGGATGAAAAAAAATAAATTCCACGATTATGTCAGTCGATGCATTCCATGTCTCTTGCAAATCCCAACTCAAACTGTCTAATTTTTTGTCGTTGTTCGTCCCGTGTCGAAAATTTCGAGCGATGTGAATTTATTCCTTGTATCCCTTAAAAAAAAATATCGCCGCATCTCCTCCGCGCGGTATTTTTTCTGCATACTATTTTCGCGTCGAAATCGCGTTCGTCGAGGACGAGCCCAAAAAAAAAAAAATCTCCTCGTCGCACAAACATCCCGCGAAAACATTTCCATAACATATTTCCTCCGCGTGAAATATACAGGACGAAACATGACGTTAGACACTGACTCGAAATAATTCGTCTCTCTGAAAAATTAAAAAAATAATCCCACATTCTTTTTATTTACCTTTTAAAACATAGCTACACGTACGTGTCGTAACAAACGTCGTTCCCAATCCTCTCGACGTTTTCTATTCGACGAAATCGAAACAAAAAAAATTTAAACGTTGAAAGAGGAACGAGTCGACGAAACGAGTCGCTGCATCCATATTTATTTCGAGCGCGTTGCCAGGACGCGAAAAGAATTAACCCGAGATCCGTAATCTCGATTATTGAGCGCAGAATGGCTTTCCAACACACACACAGACACCCACGCGAAATCTGGTTCCAAGCCGTGTGGGTCCACCGTCATTAACACCATTCGGATAGGGGGAAAAAATAGAAACGTTTAAAATATTTATTTTCTTGCCCGAGTGATATAGAGATAAAGAGAGAGAACACAGAAAACATCCCTCAAAAAAAAAACGTTAAAAAAATCAGGGACGCATTGTTTCTCTTGCTCGGCGATGCAAGGGACGAAATATCCGAGCGAATTGTGCCCTACATTTCGTCGGATACATACTAGAATGGTGGGAACGCACGGTTGAGTACCGAGAATGGAGTCGGGCGGTAGTGGTGCGCTGTCTGTGTGTGTGTGTGTGTTTGTAGGGGAGGGGGAAGCGCGGGGGGGTGTTAAGGGAGATGTAAGTAAGAATGGGGAGGGGGAGTTTGGTGGGAGGTTACTAGTGGGGCTTTTTTTGAGGTGGGTGGATGGATAAGAGGGGGGAATTTTTTCTTTTTTCTCTCCAAGGATAAGGACGAAAAAGGAAAAAGATGAGAAAAAAGTGTTTGATGAGCGCTGTGAAGATGGGATGGCGCGCATCGCATGAACAAAAGGAGCGAGAGTGAGGTTTTTTAGAGGGGAAGAGAGAGAGGGAGGGAGGGTGAGAGTGAGGGGGGGAGAATTGGAAGGGAGGAAAAGAAAATGACAAGAGAACCGGCTGACTGCTTGCTTTGAAAGGATTGGACGCCAGGGTCGTGAGAGGTAAGGGAGGAGGCAGAGAGAGAGGGGGAAATAGGTAGAGATAGGGGGAGAGAGGTAGATAGAGAGGGAAAGAGGTAGAGGGAGTGAGAGGGGGAGAGAGCTAGAGAGAGAGGGAAAGAAGTAGAGAGAGAGGGAGTAAGAGAGGGGGAGAGGGAGAGTGAGGCAGGGATGGAGGAAGCAAAGACGGAAGCAGGGAGGGTGGGATAGAAAGCAGGGAGGGCGGGATAGAGGGAGGAGGAGAGTGAGAGAGGTTGAGAGAGAGAGGCAGAGGAGGAGGCGGGGAGCGAGGGGGAGAGATTGAGGGAGGGAGAGGGAGGGAGAAAGAGAGTGAGGAAGAGAGGGATAAAAAGAGTGAGGGAGAGTGTAAGAGAGGGAGGGAGAGATACAGTGAAGGAGAGAGAGAGAAAGGGGGAGGGAGGCATTCGAGAGGGAGTTTAATCGTACGTAGGAATGGCAGCTTAAGAAGATAGAAAGAAAGGTTCTTAACCGGTTGCACGTTGATCCACCCTCTCCTTTAAAAAACGCAAGCATACTTACGTAGTGAAAATCGCGTGGAGCGTGGTCTTGGGTTCGAACCCCTTTTTCCATTGAGGTTCGTCGACCTCACCTTCCCTCGAGCGAACTTATCTCTCACGCATCAGGACTCGGGAGCATTTTGGGAAAATGTGATGCATTCAGGGCGGTTCTGTTTACGTTGATGCATTTCCCTCCGAAGATTTTCGATCGCATGGTTATTTTTTTATTCGGATTTCTTATGTAAACGCCAGTTCGGAAGAATGACTTTCGTGGGTTGGAAACATGCATTCTTGAGGAATGGGATCGTTCAAACTTGAGACGTTTTCTAACAAATAGTATCCTAATACATTTAAATTGAGATCCTTGATTGGCGACGTAATGTTTTTTCAATGCAGTGATTTTATTCTTTATTTATTTGTATTTTATTCTTAAACCGTTGAGGTTGAAGTTATTGCAGTCCCTTCTTCCACCTTTTTAATTTATTTCATTATGTATTTCGATAATTGGAATTTTTTTGCTGATTCATTAGGAGAGTTTTTGCTCCTCATCAAATTGCCAAAGGCGATCAAAAAAAACATGGCGTTCCATTGAGAAATCCCGTTAGACTCGAATGTCGATTGGAATCCTCTTAGGGCCAATTGGCGGTATCGAGAAAGGTAGACCCAGGGCCGTGCCGATGGGTGGGGCGGCGAGGCAACCGCCTCAGGCGCCTCTCGAAGGGGGGCGCCGAAATTTGGCAAAAATGGAAACTATCAAAATAAATTCATAAGGCCAGCGAGGCCAAGGGGCGCCATATTATATTTCGCCTCAGGCGGCAAAATGTCTGAACACGGCCCTGGGTAGACCTGTTATATTGGTAGTCATTTTTGAAGTTGCCTTGAATTTGAAAAAACCTCAAGGCAATTTACAGTTTCACTTCAAATAGAAGAAAAATCAATGTCGTTTTGAGCCACTCTAGAAGTTTCATCGATAAAGTTAAATATAAACTGCGTCATTAAAAATATATCTTCAGGCGAATTTCACCTTCAAGACACTGTAGAGGGCTGACTGGTAGCCGAAATATGCGCATCAGTCCCTACTCCTATACCCTATCCTTGGTCTTCCTTACTTTATGCGTAAGGTGTGTTTATTTTCTGTGTGCGTTTGGAGATCACTGCCGCGGAGAAATCTCCCATAAACCTTTGTGCGGTCTGCATGACCCTAGCGCTTTCATTGAAAAGTCCATAAACCTGTAGGCTCGATAGTGTGTATTTGAATATTTCTTAAAAATTTGGAGAATTTTTTTTCACTTCGCGATCTGTGCAGTAGAAACTCACCTTCACCTTTATGTCTTCAGGCGTATGATATAACGAGTAAAATTTTCCTTCTTGTTTTTTTTTAAGTTAAACGTTCACTCAGCCAAGCGCCGATCATATCATACCCTAAAACTCAAGGCGAACGAAAGAAATTAATTGAAAAAGCACGCCATATCAATCCCGGCGTCGATTTTGCGCATTAAAAAAATCAGGGGCGATATGAATAGTATGTATGCTCGCCGCGAATTTTCCATCCGAGGACGGCGTTCCCGCACTTCCTCGCTAGGAAATTGTATTTCGCCGGCAACACGCGCGAGGCAAAAAAGAAAGAAATCTGCACAGCGAAACCATCGCTAAGCACGCCGAAAAACACGCGCGGTTCGCGAGCTGAGGCTTCTAAGGCAGTATCGCTGTGCAATAACGCTCCAAATAAAAAACACCTTTCCCGCGCTCTTCCACGTACGTGCACGCAAGGCAGCCGCGAAAAATCACACGAAAGCTGAATTTGAATTCCGCGAAACCTTGGTCGACACGCGTGCTTATATCGGTTTCTGAGTATTTTTTGTTTTTGGATCACACGTGGAATCGTATCGCGTGCATACAAAACGTACATTTTCCGTAGGGTTTTCTCGATTGGCAAATTGATATCGCTTTAGATTCCTTTTTAGTCTGATGCTGCTTCTTTCGTGTCACGGAATGTATTACGCAATGTCCTTGATCTTAAAGGATCACACGCACAAAATTATATGTATGCATGAATATTTTTCATTTTCATTCAAGGCCGTATTATAGTATGCGCACCCAACCCTTCGATTGTTTTGTTCGATGCACCCACCCATGTAATTGTTTTGTTCGATGCACCCACCCATGTAATTGTTTTGTTTTCCCACAAAGGACTAGAGAACAAATAAGGAAAGAAGTGATGAGTCAGATATTAAGGGTGGTTTTTTTTTATTGCCACTTATGCCGACCCCCCCAAATTTTAACCACGGGAAGAACTCAAAATTTGGTTGCTCTAACTGGAACGTTGTAGACGTAGTTCATCAGAAACAGAAGTGTGACGGACGGACTGACGGACAAACCAATCACATTAGCGGATTTAAAAAAACTAAAAAAATACCTTTCTTCCGGCAATATGCTTTTTTTAATTTAGTAGCTTTGTTTATAGTTTAAATAATCTTTGGGGCATGTTCTTAAAGCATTAAAAGAAACGCATTATGAATGATAAATGAAGTTAACTTATTGTCATCGTTGAATTGGGTGGGTGCGTATTTCATTGGGCAAATAAAAACTATTTGTAGTTACTTAAGTATCTACAGATACTATAACCGATACGAATTCTGCTATTACATTTTCCGCTTCCGAAAACTTGACACTCTCCAAGCGAAAATAAAATGCATAGATACGAGATTTCATTTATTTTTGTTCAGCCGTTTAGGCTCTAGAGCCGCGAACGGACAGACTCACAGACAGACAGACGGCATGGCGAAAACCACTTTTTCGGACTCGGGTACACCTAAAACGTATATTTCCATCAAAATTTCGAGGTCGAATTTTTCCGCGATTACAATACTTTCTCAGTATACTACGTATATGAGAAAGTAAAAAAAAGAAACATCGGTGGGACGACGAAACGAAGGAACGAAATGAGAACTTTCGAGAATGACTCATTTATAGTTCTTTCGTTTCTCCATGGCACCCACGGGATGCAGAGGAGAGAGAGGCGGAGAAAGGTGTGGGTGGAAGTTTAGTCAGGAGGAAGAGTTTTGGAGTGGGAAGAAAGTAGGAGGCGGCGCTGTCATACACCTACACTCAGTCCAAGGTTCCTAATCCAGTTCACTCCAACGCTTCCGGTCCCCTTCTACCTATGCCCTCTTACCGTCTTTATCTCCCTCTCTCTCTCTCTCACTCACTCGCTCGCCTACGCCCTCCTCAGTATAAGCCTTCTCTACACGTCTTGTAGTATTAAAAAGGAGCGAGCATTTTCCTCTTTTTTCGTCCTCTTTCCATTTAGACTTCTTTCTGCAGCCTGCACTTTTGCCGGACACTGCCGACGGTCACGGAAAAGAAAAAAAAATTGGGAAGGGACTTTCTTAGTGTTGTTTTCTGATGGGGGAAGAGTGTTTACGGTTTGTTGTTTATTATATGCCCATAGACACCCAAACAAGTTTAGTTTCCCGTGAACAATTGGGCAGAAAGAAGTATCAAATTAAAATAGTTCAAGGAGTAGACCTTAGATAAAATTTTCTACTACACTCCTTAGGCTGGCCATGGAGTCTTCATGCCCATAAGAACTTCAGGATTTACTATATGTCCATAGACACCCAAACAAGTGTAGTTTCCCGTGAACAATTGGGCAGAAAGAAGTATCAAATTAAAATAGTTTAAGGAGTAGACCTTAGATGCTACACTCCTTAGGCTGTCCCTGGAGTCTTCATGCCCATAAGAACTTAAGGGTATGAACAACCCCTCAAAATTCGATTGCTATAATTTGGAACGGTGCAGCAGTAGTTAACCATACACGGAAGTATGACGGGCGGAATGGCAGACAAAGCGATTAAATTAGCCGATTTTTTGAAACCCGCTAAAGATATTTCAACCAAGAAGAGAAAAATAAGTTCCGAAGAATAAATCAGTATCACGTCTCGGTCCTTGAACGGTCTAAACCTTTTGTTCGGAAGAGGTTTCTTTTTAGATGGAATTGCATTTTCATCTGCGAGATTTACGACGACTCCCGCTTTTATTCGCCCGGCGACTCTTTCGTACGTTTCTCCTCTATCGCCGTACGTAATGAGATGCTCCTCGAACTGCCGGAAATGTGTATATTTTTTCATTCGCGTCGCATTAAACCTGTTTTCCTTCACGAGTGTGTAAGTGGGAGTCTCTTGCCCTTCGCGATTGCAGCAGTAAGGCTTTTTCATCCAAAGGAGCGATGACCGTTTCTGTACTACTTTTTTTTTACCCATAGGTCACGCGATTTTTCCAATTTCTTCGGCGAAAGCGCCATCCTTCGGATCGCTAAAATATCGCATTTGATTAGGTAAACTTTTTCCACGCTCCGCACTAAACAAGCCGTTCAAAGAAAGGAGTCGAAGATGCGGGAGAAGATTTGAATGGCTGTGATTTTTTTTAGGTCGACACTTGTCATAGGCAATTTGTCTCATTTGAATTGGAAATGATTTTTGGAAATCGGGGAGGAAATTATCGCTGTAATGGAGTGGGCGCGTGGGTGACATTAAGACTTTCGCAAACCAAAATATCGCTTAATGAAACAATAAACTTCTGAAATTCTCTTAACACTTTTTAAAAAATGAGTCTCGCAATTTAGAAATGCGCAATATATCAACCCTCCCCTCTTGTAAACATTAACAAACTGGCACATGGACTTTTTCGAATGTTTATATCGCGCGGTTAATTTATAACTGATATTTTCTCTTGCATATTATGGATAAGAAGTGTTCTTGGATTTCTTCGTAAATAAGTGGCGTGAAATCCTTCGGAAAATTCTTGCTATTATAATATTGAATTTTGCTGTTTTTGTTATTATGTCGCACAGTAATACTATCGCCATTAATTAATTCGACCATTAGGATGTCAAACGCAGCGATTTTAATTGAAATAATCACGGAAATTAAGTTAAAGCTGTGTAGATTTCCAAATTTTTCGCCTACCATAACCGCGCGAAGGGCGATAAAACTGGCGAACTATTTTTCCGCCTCCGCCTTTTAGCTCCGGAAGTATTATATCCGTCCGACGGGACCTAAATAAAACAATTTCTACTTATAAAAATTTGTTTCCGGAATTAATTAAAAGCGCTTTATACCCGTAGGTGTCATCAAAAAATATATTATTATAATAAAAATAAACGCGAGCCTCGTGGGCGCATGCGTCCGGACGTGTTTTCACACCTTCCGTCCCTCTCCAACGTCAATTGTCCCGAAGGGACATCTCAAATTTGTCCTCTCGACAAAAAAAGCGAAGAAAGAGAAGACTTATTCTCCGCTAGCGAGTTAGCCATATCTGCATAAACCGTTCCAACCTTTTGGCAACGCACTTCCCCTTTCGATTATAACGACTAAGGAGAAAAAAATAAAACTCCAAAGAAAATAAGGGACTAGGGAGGATAGTAAGCCTTTTTAATATTTTCCTCCTTTACACGTCGAATAAATAGAGAAGCAACGGCTTTCTCCATATTACCACGTCTTCGTTTACCATTTTCATAACCTCTCCGCGCTCGAAATTTATTTTTTTTAACGCCGAGAGCGCATTGGGAGTCTTATAACGTAAGAGGGAAAGATATGACGTCGGGGAAATGCATACTCGATGTGGGGGAAAAAAGTTACGACTTGCTTTCTCTGAGGTTTTGAATGGTTTGGTAATGATAATGGGGAATGGCATCCTTTTTTCCTCTCATTCTCTTTTCCACATGAAAACGGAAGGAACAATTCGGTGCTTACGTTTCTCTTTCCAGCTGTTTTCTTTTTAACGTGAAACTCCTATTTCCCTCTCCTCGACTCGCTTTCATCTTCGTGTTTCCCGTCCTCTCTCGCCACTATCTGTGCATACGACTCGCATGCACCACGTGACTGCATTTTCATCTTTTGTTTCACTCGACCGTTTCATCTTCTCCAAACTCCGCCTGTCTAGACGGGTTTTCGATATACAGTATATCGTACCTCGGTGGAACGGACTTCGGATATAACAGACGGACTTTCCAACTGTTACTTTCTCCCAAATTTCCACTAGGGTCTGGAAAAATCTAACATCTCCGAAAAGTATCCCAAGTTCGATTCTTAAGAATAATTCCGTTTCTAATAAGGAATTTAGGCCAACATAAACGTTTTCTTCGGATGTTTCGGATATAACGGACAGGCTTTTCCCCACTGTTAGTGTACTATTTCGTCGCATTTCCTCGCAGTCCTGAAAAATACCGCCGCGATGTTCTAATATAAAATATTATTTTATTAACAACAATAGTATAATAAATACATTAATTAAAAATTCCGACACCCCAGCGGCTCTCCTGGTAAGTGCTCACTGGGTTTCCTTCAACACCTAGTTGTCCTAAATATCTTAATTTAAAATTATTTATACTTTGAAATATTATTGCGAGCATTCTCCCACTCTATTGTCTCTCCGCTTTTTAAACTAGAAGTATTGCTAAATACAGTGAAAAATGTTTTATATTAAAATATACCGCTTAATATAAAAGTTGTGTGGCTAATCAGCTGATCATAAATCCACAGGAATGTTTGACGTTTGGGATGATTGTTATTACGTTTCCCATGCTTTAGTGTTTAATTTCTTGGTACATCAGATCAGCTTTGCAAAAGCCACACAACTTTTATATTAAGATGCGTTCAAATTTCGTTAATTAGTATCCTAACACTAGATATGTTATTAATAGGGAAATTTGAGAATCTATCACAACAGTAAACACTCACCCCATGTCAAAATTTCATTTTTATTTATTTATTGGCAAGAATTCTGAGACAGCACAGGGCCAATTACACTGAATATCGTAACAACAACAATATCAAGGACGAACACACACGACCATGCCCTCGGCAGGATTCGAACCTGTGAACTAGACACGCTAACCACCCCTCTAACAAGGCCGGTTTTTAGTGTATTTAATAGAAAAGTTGAATAAAATAAAAATGTTTTTTATTTAATTTATTTTTAGCTTTTTAGTGCCCTTAATATAAAAAAGTAATTTTTCTTTTATTTTTAGGTTTTCTTTCTATAAATATCCCTCGCCCTCCCTCCCTCCCACCATTCCTCTCCCTCCTTCCCTCTCTCTCCCCCATTAAAGCATTCAAAGCACGCTTTTATTACGCTTAGGGTACGTACACATAGAAAGCAGGTAGCCGGCTTTCCGGTAATCGGCGCCGATCAGCTGCTGAAATGATACATGTAAGTTAATGGCGACGATGGTGACGCACGCAGCAAAAAGCGTGTCTCATTGATTGTCGAAGACAACAATGTAAGCTCGAGGTTTAACAAGATCATGGTCGTCAAGACAACATCCGGCTAAAAGCCGATTTTCCCCCAAAATATGTATATGTGAATTAAACGTATAATTTGGTCCACCGTATTGCGTTTCTCGTGTCGTAGTTGTAATTTCTCGTTGAAGTAAATTTTGATGCACGGTGCGCCCCGATAGCGTTGAACAAAGTAGCAGGAACCCGATATAAGGGGAGATTTTAATTTTTAATGGGCGATTTTATTCCATTTCTAACTTCGAGCGACAATTCTTAAAACAAAGGGTTTAAGACGTGCTTCGTTCGTGTTACGTAACTGCCCAAAAGTTTTTCCATCCCATCTTTAACGAATTAGCATATCCTCGTTAGTCTGTTCTTGGAGAGAACTTAGTTCGGAAATTATTTATAGAAAGTTTGTTTTACAATTTTAAAAAAAATAATTTTAGGAGAAATAAGAGAAAGCGGTGGGAATATATCGGTTGTCTCGGCTAAGTGAATGATAATGTTTACGCGTTGTGTCGACGTTGCTTTATTTGGTCGGATCGCGCGGTCCACGGCTTTCTAATTTCCTATCGAAATCTCTCCCCTTGAAAATTTAAGGAATTTACTTCTGTTAATAGCCATCTGATTCTTCTCCTTTGTCTATTTTATAGAATTTTATATCAAATACCAGGGCTGCGGTGAAATGAATTGCAATATATCTTCAGTTTTTTTCTGACATACGTTCAATGAGAACTTCACTTCTCTGCAGTCAGTTGTTAAATAAATCATTCGATCGTTCAGGTGTTTTCTATTTATCCGGCATTTTATAGACGTGGATTCTAACTTTTAAACTTATAAATTGAAAGTACGGTAGAATGATCATAGTTAGCTGCTCTGTAGAAAAATTGATGGTCCCTCTGTTCCATGTAAAATTTTCAATAAACGAACATATCTAAAAAATAAACGTCCGTTTTATCGTTCACCGTCCTTTTTCTCTTCAATCGCATCTAAAAACGCCTTTCTCAATGCTGTTTCATCCTTTCGCGTACTTTCTCCGTGGATACCCCTCACAATGTTGCACCTTTATGACTTTCTAAACCTATCACTCTTACTCACAGATGCTGTCGAAAATGTTTTAAACTGCTTTCGTACTTTCGTAAAACAAAATGGGGTCGTATTAAAAAAATATCACTAAATCTGATATCGTGAACGATTTTTTTTAAACAACGCCAATGTTTTCGGGTTTTCCGTCTGATCTCACGAATTAATAAATTTGAAGCTATCAACCGTTTGAAGTGTGATTCTTCTTCCAAGCGTAATACAAAGAATCGGTTTGGCCCTACGTCTAACCTAGGGGATATAATTTTAAATTTTGAAGCGACTCATGCGGCTTACAGCGCAAATCTTTCCTTACTTGTTGTATTGACTATTTGATTTGATAAATGGAAATTAGTTTTTTTATTGTTATCTCGATAATTTTACTTCAATTTTATTTCCATTGCCTCGTGAATTTATTATGCGTTCAAGACTGATATGCCTGCGCCATAAATCATTGCATTAATTTGTGATTAAGTAAAATCGCCATTTTAACAAAACTGTAGTATGTACTCCGTTTTCTTTAATTGTCATCGTATTCTTAAATGAGTACAGGTGTTTGTTTAAAATTTTCAGTTAATAATGATGGTTAAACATAGTTTAATGTCTGCAAGGTAAATTAGAGTCATTTTACGACTATAGGTATTATTACGGGGGTCTCCTTTTTTTATTTATTCTGTAGGCGTATACTATATGTCCATCCATCCATTCTAGTTATATTTCCTCCGTCTCTTATCTCCATCTCTTTTTCTTCCCCCTTGTAATCTCTCTTGGTAGACGAATCGCCTCTCCATCGACTCTCCGATATACGAATAATCTCCTTGTGTATCTCTCACGCTCCCTTTTTAATATCCTCCCTTTCCCTTTGTCAATCCCCACTCCATCTCTATCCCTTATGCATCCTTCATCTCTTTTTTTTCACCATCCTCCCTTTTTCTGCCTCGCCGCCCTTTACATCGGCGGCCTCTTTTTAACTCCCTCCCTCCCCAATCTTCTGGATGGATCAAAAAGGGGGCAGCAGCATCGTCTTACGGCTTCTTAAACAGCGGGTATAACCGAGCAGAACCCTCCATCAAGGACGGTGGTCCAGCAAAAAGATATCGTCCCTCGGGTGGGGTGGAGGTGGGGGGTACTGCTGGGATAAGAAGCCCCCCGCCCTTCGTGCCGCCCGGCCCACACTGCTGCTCCTCATTCTCTTCTCTTTCATTCTCTACCTCTCTCATCTCATCCTCTCGTTCTTTCTCTCACCCCATCGTTATTACTCTTAAATATTCCACGTGCGCATTAAAATGGATACCGCCCCTAACCGAGGCTCAACCAGCCGAAGGATGAAAAAAAAAAGAAAAAAGTATTACGCAAAAAAAAATGCGGAATCAAAAAAGACCTCTCTTTCGGACATGCTACGTCCTTCGTCTCTTTTCTCCCTCCTCCGTCTATCATCCCTTTTATTCATATCGTCCAGTTTCGTCCTATATCTCTCCCCCACCCAATCTCCTTTTGTCTTTCGGCCTATAACTTTATAATTCTCTTTCTCAGAGGATAATCTCCTTTTGCCCCAGTCCGCTCCATCTCCCGAAGAAAAAAAAAAGAACCTCGCGATTCATAAAGAGGAAGATCCCCCCCCCCCCCCCCCTCCTCCAGTTCTCTCTCTCTCTTCCTATCTGTTGGGAGAAAGGTTTCGCGAGTTGAGAGGCGGCGCTGGCGTCGTGGGCGCGAATGCGAGCTCCCCTAGTGGCCATTTGGCTGAGGCTTACTTATCGGACAGGTGATGAAAGGATTCGCTTTGTTGTTCTCTTCGGTGCCAATTTTAAAGAGACCGTTATGTGTACCTCGACGGGAAACCTTGAACCTTATTTGCGTGTTACGGGATAGAATCAATACACCGACTTGTGATTCTAATACGTTCCTGAAAATCGCATCGTAAGTCTATTTATCGTATGTACATACGTCGAATATTAATTTCCCATAGACTTAAATGTTATAAATTGAGATACGTTCCAGGACCTTGGAAAAAATATGTACCAAGCCGTATTTAGGATATCAGTTAATAGTTTAAGAAGCAATGAGTGTTATATATTGTATAATAAACACTTTGAAAGGGAAAGGGAGCTATCAAGACTTGAAGAAGTGTGGAATATTGGAGTATATGGAGAACCAGGTTTAACCATGAATAATCACGGGCCTGTCTACGGACAGACTACATATGATGATGTTGAAACATTTATAAGACTTAAAACAATCAAATTGATACAGGCCGTTCCAGACTTACGACTCTAATGCGTTACCTACTGAAAATCGCATTGTAAATTGAACATCAATTTCCCATAGACTTAAATGTTATAAATTGAACGAACTTCGCGTCCTAGTGAACAATGGGTTGTGGATTATCCCTGTAATCAGACCGTTATGCTTGTAGAAGGACAACTTCCATATTTCATAATAAAAATTAAAAAAAGATGTGAAAAGAAAATAAGGAATGTAATTTGAATGTTTTTCATTTAAATGTGCTTATCTATACTTCAGTGAAAATTTACTAATGATTGAGGGAAAAAGACGCTCAATTAGTTTGAATTTCCTATATTTATACCTAGAAATATTTCACTTGCAACATTGTTTCCGATATCACAATTAGGGTTGCCACCTTTCGAGGATTTCAAAACCGGAGATATGAGCAAAACAAATATATGAAGTCAGTGGCGGATCCAGGGGGGGGGGGGGGGGGGGGGGGGGGGGCGATCGCCCCCTCCTCGGATAACCCCATTGCACTCCACTGGGCGCTTTCTTAAATTCATTCCGCGCAAAAATCCTCAATTATACGCCGCAGATTAGGTCTGTATAGCAAGGGAAAGAAGGATTCTGATAGGGGTAGGGATTTTCAAAATATAGGAAAATATAGGACAGTTGGCAGGGGCGGATTCGATAGGTAGAGGGGCGATCGCCTCCCCCCCCCCCCTGAAAAGTTTCTGGATCTGCCCCTGTATTTACATGAAAAAATGCTCATGCGACAATGTATGGTTCTTCAATGATGTTACTACAATGTATAACATTGCATCGCACATCTGTTCTCGGTGGCTTGTGAAATTCAACGCGGAGTCCGAGTTGATCAAATTGTATTCAAGATACTCTTACAAAAAGATTCATTGGAACGACTTATAGATAAGCGAAATTTAGAAGAAGTCATAATGTCATAATACGGGACGCACTATGTCACAAAGTCCGTCCCGTATTAATTTCACACAGAATAATGGTCATTTGTGGAAAATTGGCCGAAAAACGTCCCGTAACCGAAGACTGGTTATTATAAAACCGGAGACCGGAGATGAACTGCGAAAGCTGGAGTCCCCGGACGAAAACCGGAGAGGTGGCAGCCCTAATCGCAATACTCATGAAGCATGTGAGATTTGATTCATGTGAAAATATCCCATATATCTCTGTGCATCCAGTAAAATTTCCAGTCGTTCACTGGAATTCTTTCTAACTACAGCTGGTGTTTCTTCGGCGACGTTCTCAACCGTAAGGATTTAATTCATTTGATTAATTCTTATTGGGATTTCTTAAGGATAACGTGTACGAAAATAATCGAAGGTAAAAATCAAAGCTGCTGTGGGAAGCGTCACTGAAGAAACGTCAGTATGGAAAATTTTAGTAACCATTTACAAAGGGTAACGGATGCATTGCATCACATACTGAAGATGTTTTCTCATTTTCCACGCATCTTATTTTAATGCCAGAAACAATGCTGTATACGAAATACGGCAATAAATATAGATAAATTAAAACTAGAGCGTCTTTTTTATGGCTGTGTAAGTAACAAGTGTCTAAATTTGGATCAACCCCTGAGCTGGAGGTCCAGGCAAAATGGCTCTCCTGGCTTCCCTTCCTATTGGCCCTTCCTGTAGCTGTTAATGTCTCCAGATTGTTGTAACAACGTTTACACGTTAATGCATAAAGTGGCAACCATATCTGCTACACCACTTCAAGAGATATAAGAAATCGTTCTTCAATCGGATCTCGATTTAGGCTCCGTTATCCGAGTTGGATCGTTAGCACCTAACGTGAAGTTAAGATGTGTTATAATGCAGAAGTGAGAAACAAATTTCGCCGCGGTTGGGGTATTTTACCACACAACGAGCTGCAGCCGCAATCGACCGGCTATTCTAATGCGAATACTACTAACGTTTCTAACGACCCAAAAAGCTCGGAACAATTCGGGCGAAAACTCGAATGAATCATGCTGGCAACCCATCCCCACTCCCTTTATATCTTAACCCTCTCTCCCTTCTCTCTCTCTCTCTTTCACCGTAAAATCTTAGAGGTCACTTCCTCCCTGTATTTCGGTACGGAGGGGAGGGTAGGAGTTCAGTCGGGAAGGAAGAAACGTGGTGCAGTCGACTGCGCCAAGACTAATGGAATATAAAGCAAAATGCTAGGGGAAGTGAGAGAGGGGAGAGAGAGAGGGGGACGGAAAAGGCTATAGAACGAAAGCCTTAGGGTTTTCTTCGCAGAAAGCGGTAAACCTCCATGAGAAGCACGGATTCGGTAGATTAATTCCCCCGGAGTAACCTCCGGAACCTCCATATCTGTCTCCAGAGTCTCTCCGCTCAAAGGAATTTCCTCTCCCTTCGCAAGAGAGTAGGGAAGGAGGGAGAGAGATGCAGGGGAGAAGTGTGAGAGGAAGGGGGGGAGGGAAGTAAGCAGGGTAAAAGGGGTCGTATAAGGGCGAGGTTTCCTACCCCTCCCCGCTTAGATGGTTCCGGAGATCTCGTGCTAATGCACAACGAAAAGACAGCGAGGAAGATGGGAGAGAGAGAGAGAGAGCATTGGGGCGTTTATAAACTGATATCTCACATTAGGCCGCTTTGCCCCAGAAACTAATTTACTCGCTCGGTCCGATGAATGTGGGGTTTGGAAGGAGTTGGAAGAGGAGGAGGGGTTAGAGGGAGGGGGAGGGCAACTGCGGAGGCGGTCTTCCTGAACAATTTTCAAGAGTTTAAGGAGGATGGGTCAAGTCGGGGGAGGGATTTTTTCGACCCGACAGCAATGGCAATACGGTTCTTTTTTTTGCTTACAAGTTTCGCGTTTAAATGGCCGGTGTTAGTGGGAAGCGGTTTCGAACGGGACGGGAATCCCGAAAGCGGAGATTGGTGGTTTTGGGGGGAGGTGGGCCGAGAGAGGGATTTTGACGACTTTGGATGCTTCTTTTTCAGGTAGTTTTTTATTAAGTACGCATCGAAACCAATTTTATTCGCCCAATTTTGGCCTTTTTTTACTCTATAGAAGGGCTGTCCAACTGGCGGCCCGCGGGCCGGATGTGGCCCGCGTCATGATTTTATCCAGCCCGAGGTAAGGGCGGGCCGGGCGGCCGCCCGGGGCGCCAAAGCTCTAGGAGCGTTTACCCCTTGGTTCGTTTGTATCTATAGAATACTTGTAAGCTGCCTAAACCCTATCAGTCATAAAACATTTTTTCCTGCATGTCTCTTCCCCCTTCCTAAGTTTTTACCACCATGTGCGAAAACGGATGGGGAAAACCGGGAAAACAAAAGCATCCGAGAAATTTCCCCTGCGCACCCGCCAACAAGGGTTTGTCTTGGAAATGGCTCTAAATTGGCTAAGCAAAACGGAGCATGGGCGATACAATAACGATGCATTTTAGGGGAGCATGCTTTCCTGCCCATCTCCGTTCGAACAAAATTTCACCTACCCCCATCCCCAGTCCGACCCGCCAGTCAGTTGAATTGTAACATTCGTGCCGGTAACAGTGAATATATTTCGTAAAAATCTGATGTGGCCAACACATGGCGCTGTATACTGGAAATTAAGAAAAAGTTAAATATCTCCGAAATGGATGTTTCTATGAAGATTTGTTTCAAACAAAACTTGGATGAAATATTATTCTCTACAACTTTGGTCCTTACGAAGATTACCAATAACGGACGTTTTTAAGGAGATATTTGACGGAAACCGAAAACACCGATTATTTATAATTCCTAAACAATAACTGCTATGGAAAATTGTTTCAAATAAAAGTTGTAGGAAATTACATTCTCTATTATATTTGTATGGAGTTGTATATACAATAGTGATGTTTTAACGGAGAAATATCGCAGAAACCGAATCGGGTTTCGAATAAACCTCCACTACCGGTTATCCGGTATTGTCCAAAACTAATCAGCTCTTTGTGCTAATACCAAAGCGTTATATATGAAATTTGGTAACGGTATGGCATGTAGTTTTTGAGTTAAAGCGCCCACAATCACATACACACATACATACATCATTCCGAAAATAGTCTAAACGTGTTCTAGGGATCAAAATATCTAATAAACTACCGGTTTTTCGAAACATTCCTATCACATACAGACAACGTGAAAATAGTCAAAACGTTTTCTAGGGCCCTCAAAACGCGTATTTCCGTTGGAATCTCGAATTCGATTTTTTTCATGAATACAATAATTTCTCTATACTACATATATGGAGAAAGTAAAAACATTTATCAAATAAGATCGAAATGAAAATAGTGTCTCTCATTCTAACGAGGAGAGGGGAAACAAACGTCATTACCAAAATTTTCTCGCGAACACCGGTTGGGAACCCCTGTTCTGGTATTCCTGGTGATAAATTTTTCATCCTGTCGTTGATTTGGAAATTTAGTTAGATCTTTCGCTTGCAGTTGGAGAGACGTACACGTGTCGTGTTTCGGGGCGTATTTTTTGGCGTTCTTGTGAGTTAGGACGGATATGGAAAAGATTTCAGTTTATGTATATCACAAAAACGGAAAAATTATGGAATTACCACAAAATGAAACTCGTTCTTTAGACATCGTAATAAGTTTCTGAAGGATTTATAGTAAATACAAATCTTTCGTAATCGAGTTTTTTCTTATTTTAATACCAACGTCGACGCACCCTCTGGTTAAAATGTTTGTATGAACTTAAGGAGATATCGTTTCACTGCGAAAGTAATTTATTATCCGAAAATAAAATGAGTATTTTCGTGGAAAACGGAAGAGGCATGCGCCTAAAAACTTATCCTTACTCTCAAGTAAACGCATTTGCGAAAGACGGGTTGAAAACAAAACACAAACGTAACGCGTTATGTCGAAACACACCTTGGAAACTTCTCCGTGGTGTTTCTTTTTTTCACAAAAACGCGCGCGGGCGAGCTCCATACTCGATTAGTATGTCGGGAAAGAGAGGGAAAAAGATGAGGGGAACTCCTTCAGGAGAGCGCCATTTACGAAACACCTTTCTCGGGAGTATTTTCCTTCCGATAAAAAGAGTTTAAAAAGAGAAAACACCAAAACCGTAGGAAACTTCCACGTGTTAATCCATCGCAGGTGTCTGTGTGTGTGATATGTCTCGGGTGGTAAAGAAACGACGCGGCTAAAACCAGCTGCAGAAGCATTAAAGAGTTCTTTCTGTGTGCCCCTCCATTTAACCGAGGCTTCCCACGGTTCCAACATGAAGATTTAGAGAAACCCAGATAAAAGGACAAGTTCTAGCCTGAACTGTTTATGTAGCTATACAACTTAACGCTGCGGTTGCAGTTATATACTAATTCGAGTATGTGTGGAAAAAATAAAACAAGTGAGGATATATTTTCTGAACAGTTAGCGTAAGGCGATTTTTTTAGTCAATTTAACGAAGGACGTTTTTATTTGCGATTTAAAATAATAATTTATCAACGATTTCTTAAATCTTAAGACTAGAGACTTACAATAGCTAAACAGAGATTAATTAATCAAACTTTGTACGTCGTAAGGAAGAATTTTTTCGTAACTGCATCAATTGTGGTATCGAGATCAGCAGCCGGTTCTGTTGGAGGTAAGAAATCCAATCTAGATAAGGTTTTAAGAAATTCTTCCCTTCGGTTTTAAAATGCTTATTCCACTATTCAGCAAAAATAACGTCATATCCATCGAAAACTCAATCCCACACATCATCTTGCTAGAACAAATACTTTTCGAGTTATTAGCAGTTGATCTTTGTATCCTATTTATTCCCCAGGTACCACTTTTTTACTTTCTCATATACGAAGTATATTGAGAAAGTATTGTTCTCGCGAAAAAAGTCGACCCCCAGACTTTGATGTAAATATACGTAGCTGAGTCCGAAAAAGTGGTTTTCGAATTTCGGCTGTCTGTCTGTTACAGCCTAAACCAAGGATGGCAAACCTATGGCACGCGTGCCACAAGTGGCACGCAAGACGATTTTGGTTGGCACGCCAACCAAAGGGGAAAACCAATCAAAGCATTTATCGTACTGATTTAATGTCGCAAAAACATGTGTTATTTATTGTAAACATTAGTTTTATGGTTATAAATTTCAATCTCTTATGTCTTGATCACGAATTTAATTTAGTTGGCACGGAAGAAAAATCAAAGACATTGTGGCAATCAAGGCGGAAAAGATTCTACAATTTCAGCAATATTGGCACGCGGACAATAGAAGGTTCGCCATCCCTGGCCTAAACGGTAGAGCGAAAATGAATGAAATCTCGTACTTAGGCATTTTATCATACAGAGAAGAGGCTATGAAGAAATGGTAGACGTTGCTCAATAATTTAGGGAAGTTTATTCTACGCATTTTTAACAACAATTTTATTTTCTCAATAATACTACATGGTTCATATCTCAAAAAATGAATATAAGGCAAGTTTATTCTAGGCATCTTTAACAACGTGATTTTCTTAAACACGACTTCAACGATTTTGATCAAATTTCGTACAGTTACTTGAGTTTACGTCTGCAATAATTCTACATAGTTCATATCTCTTAATGAAGGCTCAATAAGGCTAGTTTTTTCTCGGGCAATTTTGATAACAATCGGATTTTCTAAAAAAAGGCTCTTACGATTTTCATCAAATTTTGTATAGTTATTTAAGTTGATGTTTATAACGATTCTGCATAGTTCATATTTTTCAAAAGATAACTAAACAATGCATTAGTATATGAGAAATTTTGTGCAATGTATGTTGTACCGATTTTTACCATATGTACTTCTAATGTAGAAATATCTATGCTGGATTTTTGCGTTTGTAACGCGTCATTTTATTTAGTTATTTTGTTCACTGATAAGCAGGCGGACGGATGAACCGGAAGCATAGAAAAAAGCGAAAAAAATCCATATGAAAAAGATTCTCTTTTATCCTCATTTTGCGAAATTGCGTCGGTCAAATCATGTAAACGTAATGAGTGCGGCCCGTTAACAAAGGGATTAGCGGAGGAAAGCAAATGGCGATCATCAACAGCCGTGACCGAGGACAAAGTCGGAATGGGTCAGTCGCGACAAAAAGTGTTCGTTTTGTGAATGCGGTTGTCTGGGTGACGTAAGGCTCGGTTAGAGTGACCCTCTATGACAGAGATGGTTTAGATAGAATATTTGACCATCTTATTCTTAAAGGTCGCCGTCCTGCAGATTAACGTTGTGATTGTTTCGAAATCGACGTAACATCTTGTGTATTTGCCAAAGAGTCGAACCTCGAAACCGGACTGTGGACATTTGGCGGAATCCAAATGCTGGTATCGTTTGTCAAAAAAAAACATTCTCATTCTTATCCTCACAATTTCCTTTGCAGGATTACTAGAAAGGTAATTAAAATGTCTAAAATCATATTAACCTGATTTCAGAAGCTTCCAAAAACTCCATTAATGCCTTAAATACTAGGATTTCTGCAAAATGTTGATGCAGTGGAAGGCAGCTGTCTTAAGTTAATAACCTTCCAGAATAACTATAAAGATAAATTTAATAATGTTTATGTTTATAAAATAGAAATCAATACTTTCAAAAGCGAGTTTGCAGAATTTGATAGTTCTCTAGAAACTTGTTTTTCTAAGTTTTGATATTTTTTAATAGAGGAAGCTTAACGCCACGATAATCATCGAAAGAATTTAAATATTAAACGTATGTTGTAAAGATTTAGTTGAAATATCAATGTTAAGATAGAAACATTTGATTTATTGATGTAGTAAGGGATGTAAGAATTTTTCAACAAGTGAAAAGTAATCAGAAGGTGCATTATGACAAAATGTAATTAGTGTTAGTTAGTGGTTAAAAATATAAATTAAAAAAGTTTACAGTTTTGTTTCGTTTCCCATGACAAATACACCCATACATAATATCAAAAATATTTTACAAATCGTTGGGCAATGCATAAATTTTCTAATTTCATAACCACTTTTATACGGAGAGAAAAATAAAGAGTCGCCTTTTTATTCCGACTCCCAATCGTGGCTGCCTCCCCGCATTAAATTTATCCGCTTGATATCTCCAGCCACCATCTTTCTCACTCCCACCCGCTCGAAACTTAATCAACTGCACTCCGGCCAGATCGCGAGATAACGGATTGATTAATCGTGGAGAGAAACGCGTGTTATGCAAGAACCTCGCAGCAGTGGAAAGAAAAAAAAAAGAGAATAGCTCCGAGAAATCCTTTCTCCCTCTCTTGTCATTCTTTTGCCGCATCCCTCCGTTTTGCATGTGTGTGTATGCATATATAGGTATATATATATATATATATCATTTCATTCGTGGTTTTCAATCCTAAGATTGGTTTGACATGACTGGGGAATAAACACACATGATGTGGTGGTTTCCCGTTGCCTTCCACATCAGACACACATGAGTGATGAAAATAGGAATTATGAGTACGAACACAAACACCCATGCCCTTGGCGGGATTAGAACCCGCGACCTCAGGTCTCTCCGTCGCTGAAGAAGGGCTTCAGTCCGAAAGCTCCATATTTGTGTTGTTTTTGTGTTTTTTTGTGTTTTTCGTGTGTCCTCAGCACCCCCAGCGGCTCTTCAATCTAGGTAAGTGTCCACTGGGCTTCCTTCAACACCTTGTTGCCACTTTTATTATTACCTTTCCTTTTCTTTAAGAATTTACATATATATATATATAAGTTGCAACAAGGTGTTGGAGGGAGTCCAGTGGACACTTACCTAAATTATATACACACACACAATTTTGCAGGCCACCAATATATATATATATATCGGTGGCTTGCGAAATTGCATTAAACCGAACGAACCGCTAAATTCCCGCTCGTTATCTTGGCGCGATAATATTTCTCGGCGAAAGAGGCTCAAATGATCACGTAAGCACCGCGACCCATTGCGATGTGATAAACGGCGAGGGCTTCCAGGGTGGATGTGTGTGTAAATTAGGGTGAGGGAAAAACAGATGAGGATCAAGGGTCGGGAGTCGTAAACAGTAAAACAAAGAGGTAACCCAAAGCGTGTTGGGTTTGTGTGTGAATAGGGAACCGCCCTGTAGAAGGGATAGAGAGGGGAGGTTAGGTTGGTTGTGCTTGTTGTGGTGGTGGTTGTTTATCACTCCTAAGCGGAGGGCGTGGAGGGGGTGGTGGAGTCGGAGGATAAAACGGATAGAGTTGGATTGTAGTGGGAGAGGGGGATGAAAAAAAAGGTGTAATGCATTACATCCTACATTTACATGGTAAATTCGAATAGGAAGGATGAAATGTTAGTTCGTCCGGGAATGGAAGTTCTGGAGGTATCGAAAGATTAAAACGTAGCATCTTTCGGACTGCCATCAGTGTCTACGTAGTTGCATTTATCGTACTGTTATCGTTAATATGGGATTTTTTTTAAAATATGCTATCCTCGCCACAATTCTAACTTATTACTGTAAATCTGATTTTCAGTTTCGTTAATCGTTGAGTGATATCATCTTTTTTTACCGTTGTTATTGAGGGTAGTTCAAAAATCTTCTGTTTAAAAAAATGTAATTTCTCCTAAATAACTGGTTTTGTGAACAGTAAAATTTAATTATCATGTACGGTGTCGCTCTTACTTGTTGGTGGTACAGGTAGTAGGTATAAAAATAATAATATTAGAAAGAGTATCAAAGGAATTTATTTAGATCCTTATTTAAATTTGCATATTTTTTCTTGTAATTACTACGTAATTTCAACAATAATTAGCGGTTATATTGTATTGAGCTATAACGAGTGTAAATATTCTATTTTTTTTCTTCAATTAAGAGTGATTTTGTAGCGTCGAAACCCACGCAATGCCTGAATCATAAGCCGAGTAATTTGCAGGAAGTGCATTTAACAGCTGGAAAATCGGGAGTTTGGAGGGCAAAGTTGAGTATTCAATAAAAAGAAAATGCGGAATCAGCCTTTGGAACATATGGTAAGATATCGGTTGCATGGGAGATGTATTTGAATAAATGCTGAATGTGTAATCGACGTTCAAATATTAATGATGAAAAATACAACGCACAAAGAAAATGGACGGTATCCAAGGGCAGATATGTGTTTAATTTAACCAGACACGCATTGGTATTTACTGCGCGAATTCCAGTAAAAATGAACTCTGTAAAAAAAAGCAAACATTGACACATGCAAACCTCATCGTGATGAAGCTTTTAACGAGAGGTTCCATTTAATTAAGAATTTTTTGTTCCTTTTTTATCCTCAAAGCTGCGAGATTCTTTTGCATGCTTTATGGCTATCGCGAGCGATACATTCGCTTTTTTTGCTCCATAAGCTGGGATGGAATTTAATCCATTTTGGGTACGTACCGCTTCTTATGTTAGACTCGCGAGAGAGATATTTTATTCCTGAAGACGACGACGAATTTACGATGCAATAACATCGAGCAAGTCCAAGAAGGGGATAGGCAGTTTAAATGCATATTAGGTTAAAAATCCTCGAACCTCAACAGTAGAAATACGCAAGAAAAAATTAATTAAAAACTCAGATTACGACGACGTGCGATAATCAAATACAGAATGGACGCATTAATGGATATATATATATATGTACATACTCAAAAAAATCACACATAATGCAAAGATGGACAGCCGTTTTGGCGGGACGGGCCGCATCGGTGGTTGCGAATACTTCGGCGGGCCGCATTTAAAGTTGCCAACACTTCGGCGGGCCGCATTTGAAGTTGCCAACACTTCGGCGGGTCTGGTTAAGAGCTTAAATTGGCTGTTGCCCAGAGATTTTGAGGTATGTGCTATGATATAAATGAAAATCAAGCCTAAATTAGGTTCATTGTCACAACAAATTTACCGAAAATATGAATTCGCGCGTTAAATTTTACGAATCGCTTTTTCAATCGTAGCTTTTTCCGACCGCGTAAAATTCTCTTGGGAGCCGCATACGGCCCTATGACCCGTGGTTTGCCCATCCCTGCATTACGGAGTGATACCGATGATAGGATTGAGTGCTATCGCTTAAGAGTGCAAGAAGACCTTAAACGGAAAGTTTTGGGAATGAGGCAAGAGAGAAGAAAGAGAAGTGGAGAAAGAACAGAAGATGAAGACGGCACAAAGAACAGGAAACGGTCGGCCTCAGGTGGTCAGATTTTTGTAAAGGAAAAAGGCGAGTGCAGCACTTTGGAAGCAGATGGCTGGAGGAAGAAAAAAGAGAGAGAGAGGAAACAATAGATATATTTAAGAGGGAGAGAGAGAGAGAGGGCATTGGAGCGATGAAAAAAGGAAAGAGGAAATATCGAGGTTTTGTGGGAGGTTTCTTGCGAGCTAGAGAAGAGACCCTTCTGCCGGAAGGACGGAGCGAACGGAATAAAAGGGAATTTGCTGGTGGGAGCGTTGAGGAGGGAGGGGGAAGGAGGTGGGGGGAAGGAGGCAGGGGGGGGAGGTGGGATGAGATGATTCGGAGGATTGGGGTTACTTGAGAGAGGTCTTTGGTCCGGAGTCGGATCGCCTGCAATGTTGGAGTATAACTACGAATCGGTATTTGATTGGCATCGATATTGTGAACTAGCTGGACGTTATTTTCGCGCTAGCGTTTGTTGTCTCACTGTCGTTCGTTCTATAGTAACTATTTCAGAAAAGTCCTTAGTTATGGAGAAAAATTTGGTTTTATTTTTCCTTCGCGTTTTTTAATACAGAAAGAAGTTCGATATTAATTGTTGTAGCATAGGCAGAAAAATACTCGGTTTTCGGATGTGTATTTTTTTTTTGCTGTAATCCCGTAGCAATTAAAAGAATACAACTTGTTATAATATGAATTGGGTATAAAAATTATATAACCTGGAAAAATATCACGTTAGAGATGATATAATAATGAGAAAGTAATTTACCTCGAACCATAACATAAATGAGTTTTTTTCTATTTCGCGCATAAACTCAGTGTATTACTTAAAATGATAAGGCATTGAAGAAATCACAGCTATGTAAAATTTAATTCTCTCGAGTTTTGGGGTTGCTTCCGTTCATTTCATATAATTCAGTGTCGAAACTCACGATATTTTTTCAATAATAAATATAATTAGGTAACGAAACGATGATTTGGTCCCAAAATTTTTGAACCTGCATTTGCTTGCCACATTATCGACATTTTTTTGTCGACTAAGATTTTTTTAAATCGAAAACTTATTTTTTGTTCATGTCAACCGGTATATCGCATTTTTAACCGTTATAGAATTAATATACTTAAAAAACAAAAATTTTGAACTAGCTCGTTCGCAGAAATCAAGAGGGCAGAGAGAAAGGCTACGCTGTGGGGAATTAATAGTTTAATGTGGACGGAGAATATCCCCCCTCAGCCGTCGCCATAAAAATAGAAGAGGCGCAAGAGGTATTTAAAAAAAACACACAAACATCATCGAGATAAGCATCGCACCCAAGCGGTGAAGCCAGAGAGAAAAAAAATGTGGCTGGTTTAAAAATAAAAGAGCGCAATATGGAAGAGGACAACGGTGTAAACAACGGTAATCAGTAAGCAAGTCCTGTCGTTGCGGCGAAGGCGTAGGGAAATGGGGAGAAAGGGTATACGAGAGGAGGGGAGAAGGTGTGAAGTTGAAGGGGAGAAGGTGTGAGGTTGAAGCAATTCCTACGATATTCTTCCGTTCCTTCAACATCCCTCTTATTCTCCCGACTGCCGCGAGAAGAGCATACAAAACAGGCGGTGAATGTGTTCCCACATGCTAATCGCCGGCGGAGGTACTTTTTGTACTTTTAAAAGACCTATACCGTCCTCTCATTTTCTCTCTCTCTCTCTACGACGTGACGTAAACTAAAAAAAGAGCGCAAGGTGCGAAAGGCTTAGTCGTGACTCGTATAAAGTTCGGAGTGATGCAAACCGGGGTGTTATTTACTTTTTTAAAGCTAACGTCGTTCGTTCGAAACGTACGCATACTTTTCGGTAAAGAGCGTTTTAAAATTTGACTCAAAGTTGTCGCGAAATTTTAAGTGGAGTTGTTGGTAAATTTGGTTTCCTCCACAAGTTTTCTCGGCGTTCTCAGAGGATAAGATAACCGTATTTCTAAGTTAGTTTTACTGTTTTCTTTAAAAATTAAATTGCGCAGCACTGTATCGATGTTACTGCAACGCGTCGTATATGTATTGCGAGAAATTCGGTGTTTTTTTCGTGGAAGTTATTTTAATTTTGCTCTTTGAGAGATAGTGGTTTCCCGACAAAAATTCCAAAAGATAAATTTTTTTTCAAGAACAAGCACTTAAAAATCAAAATATTGTTAAAGAAGTCCTTACCTCAGGTATCTCCTGTTGACACAACGAGGTTATGAAAAATCAGATTGGCATTTCGGCTACTAAGTAGCCGTCTTCAGTGTCAATTCACCGAAATTAAATTCTGAGAGAACTTGAATTTTCTTCTTGGATTTTTTTTTCAGCCATAAGGACGAGATTAAAAATTCTCTTTTCGTTGTTTTTGACAATTGGTTTCTTTGCGTTATATACAGTAATTCTTGAAATTCGTTCGGTTTCAAGTTATTCTTTCGTAAAAGGTTTTTGCAATCGCAAAATACTAGTCGAATTATTATCCAAAACTGGTTTTTGGCTCAAAGGGTCCAATAAATGTCAGTTTTTTTTAAATCGGGACTCTTTCAATGAAATTCATCGATTTCAACTCGAAGACATTCTTTCCTTTTTCTGAGAAGAAACTTTCACGAGTTATTACATTCGGAAGAAATTTTTTTGACTTTAAATCACCTTCCTGCCGTTATTTAAGAAAAAAGCTAAATAACAGAAGTGTTTGTATTAAAATACGTTTATCTAATCTCAAATTCACCAGCGAAATTCCATTAAGCTTCCAAACTTTTCAAAGCCGCTTTTCTCGAGAATAAATCGCAATTCGAACCTCGCCGAGCGTATTTTGTTTTAGTCCTAATGAAAAAGGAGCCCCTCTTAAACGTACCTAGTTCGAGCGAACGAAATTGTATACGTTATCTTCGTTAAACTTTTTAAGACTACCGAATTAATTTTATTTTTCACGAAAAATCTCCCCCGGAGAAGTTTAGTCCGTTATAAAATTGAGAAGAGAATATAAAAAAAAACGAGATCTTTTCCAAATCTCGTCTTTATTTTTAAAAAATTTTTTGTTTCTCGAACGCTCGAAAAGTCCTCTAAGAAAACGTTTTCTTCCCTTCTATCCTAGAAGAGAAGTTTTCCCGGGCCGTTAATTAAAGTCGGAACGTTTTCCCTTCGCTTATTCTTAACACATTCCTGCTACGCCTTCGAGAATTACTCCTTCGTTGCCGTCTTTAAGGGGTGAAACCGTTGCAGCATTACGAAATCCTTTTATACTTAATTAGTTCGGATGCAGGTGTCGCGTGCCTTCCTCCTCCCGTTTCTCCAGAGAAAGAATTGAATCTCGAAATTCGCCGACTCCCTGTCATTTGTTTTTTTTTAGTTCGCACGACCCCCGTTTTTTTCGCGCCTCTATCTCTGTTTTCGCGTAGTTACAATTCTTATCTCTTAAAATAGTTTTCGTTTGGCATTCCCTTAAGGGTTAAAGAGAGGTAGGGATCCTCTCTCTGATTACTTTCAAATATTCTCTGTCTTCCACCTCTCCGAAAAAGAAAACTTCTCTTTTTACGTATTATTTTCTCGTCGATATTTGAAAAAAGATTTTCCTTCCCAGACCGGAAAGCATTCTTTCTCGAACCGATCTTCCCGAATCGGGCGACTCCTAATGTGGAGAAATGGAATTAAGCACTTTTTTCCCTCTACCTCTCTCTCATTTCCACTGGAGAATCTTTCTTTTCCTCTTAAAGGAATGTAATTGTGTGCTCCGCGAAAGGAAATCCCGCGACAATCTTAACCAGATGTGCACGAACTTCTTACGTCCGCGGGCCGCATTTGAGGTTTTTTACCTACGCGAATGCGGCCCACCCGCCAGGTAAAAAGGTTACGCTGCGCACTTCGGCTACAAGGCAGTCATCACCAGTGGTAATTCACCGATGATGGATCCTAGAAAGACATTTGTTATTTATGTAGTTTATGGTACCGAAATCGTGTCATATGTTTCATACGGGTTATACCATATTCTTTCATCGTCGCCAACATTTAATATACCTTTTGTCATGGTAACGCGCGTATACGACACGTGAAGTTAATTTCAAATATAAGTAAGTCGGCAGTAACTTGTACAGGAATCAAAAGTCACTTATCTGAGTTTTGTTTCAAATGTACCTATAAAACAATATAATCCGTCGAATATTCATATTTATTTTTAGTTTCTTCTGGAGATACAGTCTGACAAAAAACGTATCGATTAATGTTTCTTTCATGCCTTCAGTTCACTCTCTCTCTATGGTATACTAAAGATTCCGTTAGTCGCGTACGGATAATATTCCTTTCGAAACTGCTCCGACCGCATACATATACTATAAAATATATCTCGACTCGGAACACGTCACGTGACGCTGCCGCGAAAAAAATTGTAATTTCTCTCGCTCGGACGATGCGCGATTATTTATCGTTTTTTTTTTCATACACACGCAAAACCGATTTCAGGAAATAATGTTTCATGGAAGCGACCGAAGGGAAAGAAAACTGCCATAAATTTCGAGTCGGCGAAATTCAATCAGGTTCTGTAACCTTTTTCCATTAATGTCTTTTGCCCCCCCTTCAACTCTCTCTCTCTCTAAAAATGCCCTTGCCTTTTAAAAAACCCTTCCTTTCTGTGCTTTCTTCATCTCAATTCTTTCTCCTCTTTTATTTCTCTCGCACCATGCCGACTTCAATTTAACCTCCGTTCTTTTTTACGAGTAGGTAAACGCCACCTCCCCCCTCGCACTGGGTATTTCCCCGTCTCGGAGAAACCTCTTCGAAAAAAAGATCTCGGAAAGATCCATCTCGCGCATCTGAAGATGTTAATTTCTGATACCGACCGCTACACTAGGTTTCTTCCTTTTCGCCGTGAGATTCGCCCTCCCCCTTCTCCCTCCCTTCTCCCTCCCTTCTCCCTCCCTTCTCCCTCCCTTCTCCCTCCCTTCTCCCTCCCTTCTCCCCCCCCCCTTCTCCCCCCCTTAACCCTCACCTCTTCTTCCCCCCTCCTCTGCCTCGCTCCACTTTTCTCGTTTTCGTCCCTCCCTATATATATATATATATATATATATATATATATATATATATATATATATATATATATATATATATATATATATATATATCGCGTTCTCCGCACCTTTCCTCTTTACTGCTGACCCTCTCCCCGCACTTCTCTCAACTCGATACCATACCATCGCCTACTCTCCAATTCAAACATACTTTTCTTACGGTATGCATCTGATTCACTCCCGAGTTTTCTTTCGAAATAAAAAAAAATCACCCGTCCTCTATCTTTCTCTCCAGTACGCAATTTCTCTCTCTCTCTCTCTCTTTCTCCCGCTATCTTCATTAAATCAGGCCGGGGTAGGGTATGAAGTACCTCCCTACTACCCATTTCAGGAGACTTCGTTTTAAAAATTTTTTTCTTTTCGTCGTAATTAGGTAATCTAAGAAATATACGGCTGCGTCGCGTTTCGTTTATTTCTCGTGTGTTTTTTGTCCTGTAAACACGTATTTTTTTACACCTGATTCTACGTGGAGATAAAATGAAAACATATTTGTGGAAAGCGTTAAAACTTGTCGTTTATAAAATTAATGTCAAATATATCGCCGAAACGTCTTCAGCCAGTTTGAAAAGGTCGAAATTTTTTAAAATATATTCAATAAACTAGGTTTTTAGTTATCGAAGGCCAACCTTGAAACAAAGTAACCAGAAAATGTTAATTTTGCTTTTACAGAATAAAAGTGTCAAGCTAACTACAAGTAACTTTTATAGACTAAATTGTTTTATTAGGAGTCAGTTTGCGGAATATTGGAGAGTTGCTGTCTATCTAATGTAATTTCAAAACTCTGTGGCATTTCAGATAATAATCGATTAATAAATGATCTTCATATAATAGTTTCAATTATGTATGTGGAAAATAGCTAAACATATTTGGTAGAACTTCTTTAATTTTCCTATAAACGAGGAGGAAAAATATACATTGCTATAATAGAGCACTGAGCATTTATCAGGCATTTTGATCTGTCCCCAGAAATTTAATGTGAAGGCACACAATCCTTATATTCACTTTTTATGCTGAAGAATAGCGGACGGATTCGTCTTGTCTACGTTTTTGAAGTCCACACTACATTATGAATTTCCCATCGATGTTTACTTATATCTATCAGTTAACGGCAGATTGTTCTTTTCCATCAATTTTCCTCTTCTTTAATTTAATGTTTACCCCAGCAACAAATGTCATATCCGTGAAATTTATTTCGGCTTGTGAATCTGTAAATTCAACCATCTAGGCCATTGGTTCCCAATCTTTTTCATCTCATTGTCCATTTTGCCATCATGTAAAGCTGCCATTATCCCCAGTTGCAAATGTCCAAATTACAAACTGTACTGACTTAATGGTAATTGGTAAATTGCAGAAGCTCAGCCGTTCCTAAAGTTCCAGCCTTCCTTACAAGTTGTATCGGAATTAAAACTCTTTTTTTATAACATTTAACTCTGTCAAAAAAAGGCTTTGTCAAAAACACAAAGCAAAAAACTGTATTCAACTCGCTGTTTCATCTTCCAATACTGTTGAGACGTGATTATGAAGCATATACTTTTATTCTCAATAACCCACGAAAAAACTGGAATAGAACTTTTTGATCGCAATCTCCAACGATTTTAATGATGTGCGGTGAAAAATATTCGAATAAAAACGAAAACAATATTTACTAACGCGAAACTGCTGGAACTTAAGATTTCCAAATAAATAACAACATTTCTGGTACACCCCAACGTGACTATAGATATGTTCAATAAGCCGTGGAAGGAAGATAATAAATCTGTGCAGTTGTTATATGTATATGTCATATGCATATGTTTTATTAAAAAGTTATGTATATAGTAACAGGAAACAACTGCAATAAATCCTAAAAAATTTCCAATATTTTGAATAGAAATACCTCTGCTATGAAAAACCTCATAGCGACTGATTTATACGTGTCCTTTACTTATCCACCATTGTAGCGTGTGCGAACTAAGGATTTTGATTGACTCACAAATAGAGAATAAATGAAATGGCTCAGCCTATCTTCTCCTATTGTTACTTCAGGTAGTTTTTCGCGCCTTTCCTACCACTTTCGCCATGTTACAATTCCCACAAATGTCCATAACCCCCTAAAAACTTGAAATTACCCCCGGATGAGTAATTACACAACGGTTGGGAAACACTGGTCTCGGCCATGGGTCGGCATCCTATTTAACAAAAAGCCATTTTTTTCAAATTATGTATAACACGCGGAATAAAAGAAGCCGCAGACATTGGAGGATTCAGGTTTGGCGATGGCGACGATCGTCCACCTCTCCTTAACCCTGCCATTGTTTCAATTTTAGCTATTATCTCTGAAAAACGAACGTTTCCTCTAATAATACGCCCATATTTTTTTTTAGTTTTCTACAATTTCTATTGCAGTAACTTACGAATCCAATGTCGTTAGGGGAGGTTTGACGTGTTTTAAGTGGAAGAATTGCTGTCGATGGCTCCATGCATGTCCTTAAAAGGCCGCAGGTTGTCTTCCCCTGATCTAGGCGGAGCATTGTAATAAATTTCATTAAAATTCAAGCTCGTCATGCAGCAAGAGGAGAATGATACTATCGTAACATTCCGGGTCGACGTTACAATGGTGTCTGGTACGGCGAAGAATCCGTGGGTGGATCACGAACGCGGCAATCCGTTTTATCGTCAGAGAGAGAGAATGTCATTACCCGGACTCCTGTTTTTCTCGAAATTACGTTTAAAAAAAGTTATCAAGGGAAAGAGTCCGATACCATCAGTCTGGCGGGCTAAATTTGACTTTAATGTGCTTCCGCGCATCGATAAAAATAATTTTTTTTTTAACATTTGGTTTTTTCGGCGAACCCAGTTCATGACAAATGAGTGGATTCGCGATCATTGTCCATGGCCTAGGGAAGCCGTTATTTTCTTTCGGCAAGCTTCTGTGCCCACCCGTATTCGAATGGAATCTTAGAAGTAATTACGTCTTTGTAAACCTATATTTGATGGTTGATCAAAAAAACTAAACGTCGTCCGTACTGCTCCGTCGTGACCATATCTAGCTGAAGGTATAAAATAAAAGTCCCGCTCCAGAAAAAAAAAACGAAACGACAAATATAGCTTGCCCATTTTTTCCTCTCGTTTCGCGATGGGACGCTAAAAATAAGCGACGAACGAAAAAGAAATATGCGTCCGGGACGAAATAAAAGTTTTTTTTATAAAATTATTCGGAGAAAATGAGACGGGCTAGCAGGGAGGAAAACGAGCCGGAGAGGTCTTGGATGACGAGGAAGAAAGAAGATCGTGGAAGGAGAGAGAGAGAGAGAAAGAGAGGGAGTGAAGGGGTTTGAGAAGTAAGAGCTTAGGAAACGTGGAAGAGAGAAGGAATAAGCGAAAGAAGTGCTACAGCCGAATGAATACTTTTCTTCGGATATTTGCCTCGGGCATTGTTCGAGGCATTGAAAGTTTTTCTCGTAATTTCTTCCTCTTAAAATTCTCCTCTTATCTCCATCTCCTTTCTTCCGATACCCTTTTTCAGCTTCTCGCCGCGTCTCACCTCGCAGTCTTTTTTTTTACCTCATTCTTCTCCATTGGTCCCTCTTAATCATCGTCGTCTTGGTTCTTACCCTTTAAATTCTCTACCTCTTCCCTTCTCTCTCTATACCATTCCTTTTATAATTCCTCCCCCGAGCGAGTTTTCACGGCACTGTCTCCATTTCTCTGTCTCTCTCACACACATACTCCATCACTCTATACGTCAAAAAAGAAATGAAAGCATAAAAAAAGCAAACAAGCGTCGTACTCTCTCGCGAGTGTTGTAAGAGGATAAGACGAAAAGAAATCACTTTCTGGCGGAATGAAACGTTGAGGTTTAACATATCCTGCAGGGAGATGGTGCGGGAAAGACGGAGGGGCCCAGAGAGATAGGGGTAGAGAGAGAGAGAGAAATTAAAGGAGAAAGTGAGGAAGATGGAAAGGTAGATGAACTGAGGGAGGGAATAAGAGGGAGAGATGGGGTTTTAGAGAGTGGGTGGGAGAGAAACGAACAAGGGAGAGGCAGGAGAAAGGAAGAGAGAAAGAGGAGAAAGGAACCGGAGACGGATTCCTATTATTACTCCATCCTCTTGTGTCAAACATCCCCCCCCCTCTCTGTCTTTCCCACGGCCCGTACTGGGAGTATCACCCCTCACGCCAGCCCCTTCCCTGCGGGCCCTACAGTAAACAGGGTTTAGGACAGTTCGGCACGACCGGTTCGGCGACGGACTGTTCGGCGATGGGGCTATTTGGCATCGGACAGTTCGGTGACAGCAATGTACCGCACGGCACAATTCCAATATATATAACCATAAAGGATGAAACTATTTAAACACTGTATACAGCCAAAGTTAACCTCGCGGCTACGAAATATAACTTTAAATTTAACGTCCTCTGTAGCTATTTATAATTTTATACAAAACTTTAAATATGAACTATCCCTTTTTATGAGGCATAAAAATCTCCATACTTAACAGTAACATTTGTATTAAATTTACATTAATATAATTAATTAATTGTGGAAAATCATTATGCATATCATCCGGTGATTTTTCGACGTATATTTTTTATTGTGTACTTTTTCCCACGAAAGTTAATTTAAATCTGTTTTCCTTTAAATATAGTCATTTTAATAATAGATTCGGTAACTTAATAGTTGCAATATTAATATTATTACGACGCCATTCCCTCCAAAATTAGATTGGAATTGTGCCGTGCGGAACAAGACAGGCGCCGAACTGTCCTGCGTCGAATAATCCCGTCGCCGAATGGTCCCGTCGCCGAACCGGTCGCGCCGAACTGTCCCTTTCCGCAGTAAACATCCCCCGCGTCGCGGCTGCCCTCGTCATCCCCGCATCCACTCACTCTCCTTCCCTCTTCCTCTTCCTCCCAGCAAACTTCCCATCTCTCCATCCTTCCGTCCTCCCTCAGCCTACCTCTCTCTCACTCCGGTGTCCGCCCTCCCGTAATGTGAACATCATTTATCATTACGAATCCGCAGCTCCGGATTTCGTCGACAGGGTCTTATACCTTTCGGCTTCGGAGGGAGAACTGTCGCGAGAATTTTGGGAGGGGGGATGCGTTGGTGTGTGAGAACTCTGGGTTGATGGGTCACGG
Source organism: Uropetala carovei (assembly GCA_036926305.1). Lineage (NCBI taxonomy): Eukaryota > Metazoa > Arthropoda > Insecta > Odonata > Petaluridae > Uropetala > Uropetala carovei. Next base: position 145,224 of record JAXCHB010000003.1, read on the forward strand.
AGCGGGTTTTTTTTTAGGGGAAGGGTTTTGATGGAGGAAGGAAGGAGGAAGTGATTTTTTTAGTAAGAAAAATTAAGGGGAAGGATTTGTTTATTTTTCTGTCCCGGTGAAGTTTTATTCGCTCCTCATCTTTTCCTTCTCTCTCTCTCTCATCTTACCCTTTAGAGAGAAACCTTGTCTTATTTCTCCCTTTTATTTATTTTTTCGTAATCCGAGTCTTTACATAGAGAGGGATGAATAATAAAGTTTTAGGCTTTTTTTATGTTACGGTCGACTTTATTGGATTTCTTAATGCGGTTTTATGCTCGTGGTCGAATTTTCCCCGCGTTCGTCGTCTGATCTCCGAGAACTTGATTCTTTGGAGGGACGGAATTGTTCGCTCGGCAAAGATGGGGAAAATTAAAGTGACGGTATGCCGTCTCTCCGGGTTGTTTTTTTTTTAACATCTTTATACCTTGTGGGAATAGCATCGCAGAGTTTTCTTTCTGAAAAAAAAATCATTTGCTGGTAGATTTTTTGGCTGACGCTTTTATGCAGGAAAACATAGTTCTGCATTCCAAAACCAACACCCGTGTATGTTTCTAAAACTCAAGTTCGACCTATTTACCTAAATGCTTATTTAAAACAATTGCTACATAATATGAAACAAAATAATGTATTTTGGTTAAACCATCCCGCTGTAAAGAACTTTTTCGTAGGAGGAAAGAACGAATTACAGAAGGAAAATTTTTATAATTTCTCCCAAAGTTTTACATTAGTATATATTAAGCATAGAATATAAAATTATAAGTCATAACGATCGAGGACTTGGAGCGAAGGGGTTTTTATATGTTAACGTGAAAACTGATGTGTTTTTCTTTGAAGAGTATGCCAATACCTCGGTGGCTGGTCGACCTTCCTCGAATGTTTTTCATTTATTTTTCATTACGGACCGAAGAAACCAACCGGGAAATAAAGAGGTCGGCCTCGTATAAACATTCCGAATTCAAAAGAAAAAGATTAAATAATCAGTTAAAATAACCTCCGCAATAGTTGTTTTAAGAAAAGGAATTTTCCGCACAGCTTATTTTTCGAGAGATGGAAACGAGAATAAAAGATTATAATTTAGCCTCCGGCCAAATATATGGATGTCTCTCTCTCTCTTTCATTCTTTTTAAGAAATGTTTGTGTTATGCAAAGAAAACCAAATCTTTAGAGATAAAGCAAATGAGAAAACTGGTTGTTATAGCATGTCGTGCTTTTTTTGGCGCAGTATTTTTTATTATTCAATTGTTTATTGTCCTTTTATACGGCATGTATATAATCAAGCATTTTCAATTTCCTTAAAATGAGGCAAGGGCCTTTTAACAAACTATGCCAAACAATTTTTCCGCCAAGTTTGACCGAATTATTAGACATCTCAATAACTGACAATAAAGTGGCCTTTTTAGCGGTAATACATTTGACTAACTGACTTTAAGAAAGGGACGGTTTATCTGTGTTAGGAAACATATATTCAGCTCCACTCTCCGCGAATAAAAATGTATTTTTTGTGGAGCACGATTAGTTAATGCGTTGTACGTTATAGTTGACTTTCGGAGAAAGTATTCGATGATATTTTCGTTCGAAGGATTTCGCTCGAGGTTTTCCCTTCTATTACACATCCCATAAATCGCGACCCTCCCATTACTTTCTCTAATGCTTTTTTTTTTAAACTACGCGAGTTTTTGCGATACTTTCGAAATTGCGAGAGCGTCTGGTAAGAATCTCACGGCGCAGAAAAATAAAAGAAAGAAATATCGAACACACGCACATAAAAACTCCGCCCTTTTCGTTCTTGTTTTTTCTTCTATTTTTACAAATACTTCACGCCGCAGCGACTACTACCACATCGGAGGAGAGAGAGAGAGAAACCTCTCTCCCATTTTTCACGAAACTTATTTTCTCTACTTTTTCCTCCATCGTTTTAAAGCATCGAACTTTTCAGCGTCTGAGAACGTTCCAGGAGGTTCGCCACAAGTCTCTTTAACAAAAAAAAAACAAAAAAAATAATACCTCCTTCCGGAAGGTTGAAGGAGAGGTGAAAAGGTCGACGCCCCGGGAGAAAACTATCAAAAGAATAACGTATTAGTAGCAGTATATGGCAGGAAGGAAGGAGAAACAGGCGTATCTGATAGCAGAAAGAAAGAGAGAGAGAGGACTGAAAGAGAAGAAAGGGAGAATAATGGGAGGTAGAGAGGGAGGAAAAGGGGTTTAGAAGGGAGTTAATGGAGGAAAGACTCAAGTCTGCAGAAGAGAAGGTCAGAAAATTGGGATATATTGCAGCGCCAAGAGAGAGGGGGGGGAGGGAGAGAGAGGGGGGGAGGAGGTGGAGGAAGAGAAGAGAAAGGAGACGTTGGAGGGAGTGGCGAGAAAGGGAGTGGAGGGAGGGAGGGAAGTATTTCAAGTGGTGTAAAGAGGGTATCTGATATCTCCATCACTATCCCATCTCTCTATCCTCTGCCTCTTCCTTTCTCCTTTTCCCGCAACGCCCTTTTATCTGTTTTAAACTTTATATTCCCAGCTGTACTTATTTGTTTAACTTTTTAAAAGCTCTTTCACGCTGGATGAGTTAACATTTTATATGGAAAATTGTAAAATACTCGACCATTGGATGTAGGTGTTAAAGGGAGGTCTCAACCTCGTCTAAATAAAGGAATTTGTCTGTCTGTCTCCTCTTTCTACTCTCTCCGTACCGCTTTCTTTACGATTTTTCCCCCCCTCAAGTCTTTCCATCTCTTTTTCTTTCTCTCTCAATTGTTTGGATATTGAAAGCCAAAAACAGAAGACTGCGTAGTGAGGTACGTTCCGTTCCTTCTGCTCTATGGGTCCTGCAAAAGAGAGAGAGTTTCGGCGGTGTCACTGAGACCATTGTAGGAACTTATAGTTCCTTTTTTTTCACCTTCTCTCAGGTGGAAACGTTAAGCGAACGGAGAAGAGGCGTTTATGTATTTAAACGTGTGTTTAGGAGATGGTTGCGTTACATCCGGGCACGTTATCGGTGAGACGGACGGCTTTGGGAAACGAGATTCTACGGGCGCGAAACGTTTTTTTTTTGTCTGGGAATATTTTCGAGTAGCTGACGTGAATCTCGGAAAGCCGTGGAGTAAAGATGCGGAAAGTTGGGTGGGTGTAATCTGAAGCGTTGGTCCGCGTAAGGATGTACGATCGCCGGAAGAACCTTTCCTTTTTTCATGTAACTATGTTGAAAACTTATCAAAAAGGAAGTGATCACTACCGGAAATGTCATACTTTTGGAGGGTGAAAGAAGGATAATTTAATTCTGACAGTCATGGATGAAAAGAATGTTCCTATTTCGATAATAAATCGGCCGCATTAGGGCGATTCACCGAGTGTAGATATTTAAATGTTTTTATTGGAATCACCAACAGAGGAAACACTACACCGAGTCTGGTTTCCCCATCCTTTTATTGCTAATGGAGGTGTCTGAATCAACAATTGGATTCCAGCCAAAGGGCGATCTCAATAATTTTCATTTGAATCGTAATAGTTAATTTTTGGCGCGGTTATTTAAATATGCAGGTACAAAACTTAACAGCAACAACAACCGGAAAGTGGGAGACCCGGGTTCGATTCCCGGTCAAATTCCGAATTTTTCTCTTTCTCCGACTTCACATTTACGAAACTTGAGTTGGAACAGTCGGCCCTTTGCATTACGACTCAGTTAAAAGAATCCGTTAATTCCTTTGCCAGAGAAACGGTTCAATTCATATCTCACGTTGATTAAACTGCGCTCGCCATTTTAGCGTTTCATCCTCCCCTCCTGCTCATTCATTAAAAAAAAGCATTCGAAGACTTTAGATTCGTGCCTTTCTGATATTCGGCGGCGAATGAAATACGAAACTCGTTCTGTACGTATCCCGCCAGAAAGTGCAGCGTTGTCTATGTTTACCCAGGATTATCTTCGAATTTTGGTATACAAATATCAAACAGACGAACCGCACTCGAAATGCCTCACCTTTGAAAAAAAAAAGTATATCTGAAAAGTGCATCCAAGAAAAAAACAAGTCATTCGGCGTACTCGGAAAGAGAAACCCATCTCTCGTTCATTTTCTGAAGTTGGCGGTCGTAAGTCATTTCATTTGTGGCGGCTCTTCCTCCCTCTCTCTCTCTCTCCATCCATCTTCCCTTTTCTACTTTCTTTTTGCCCTCTCTTCCTCCTCGGGAGGGGGGGTGGGGAGGTTCCCTTAAAAGCTTGAAGGCTGAAGGAAGTAGAAGGGAGAGGGGCATATAGGAAAGAGGTTGAAATGCTTGCAGCGTGCCGAGGTAGATCGGCAGGAAATTGAGTGAAGAAAGATGGAGTAGTCCATTCCCTATAAAGATATATGCATTGCTTCGCGAAAGGAAAGAGGTTCTCTCTCTTGCTTTCTTAAAGGTCTCTTTATGTATTATGCGTGCGGTGTATTCGCGGAATACAAAGAGTTGGTATCTCTCTGTGTTTCGGCAGATAGGTTCGTGCAATAGGTTTACGTACGTGTAGTGCGAGGAAATAATGTAACTGGATCAAATTTCGTAGATATCGGGTATATTCCGATCTGTAAGCTCGTTTTGGGCGTATTTCGTTGCCCTAGAAAATAAATTATTTCCTTTGAAAAACCCAAAGATCGTGGCTATTTTACGGCGTTGCGATCAATGAATTTTTTAAATAGCATTTTATGTCCAAGTAGGTGACCCTTCAGTATTAAGCCTCTTTATGTACTAAAGACGTTTCGGGAATCGCAGATTCAAATAAAGCATATTTCGGATAGGTTCTAAACAATTATCTGTACTTTTAAGCTTTTTATTTCCGAAACAGATTTGCAAGCTTTGAAGTTAGTCCTTTAGAAACCTTATAACTGTTTACTGAGTTAAACCTAAAAATAAACCCTGGTTCGAGATTATAGCTATTTCAGCTGAATTTCTGCACAAATGCTGCCGTATTTATTCGTTAAATATTTCCACCCGCTTGAAATTCGAATTAATTTTCACGCGGACTCATTTTCATGAGCCAACGACATTTAGAAATAAATTGATGTGTCCAACACATGTATTTCTTCATACGTAAGTTGTCAAATAAATATGGCGATAGGAATAGTTCAACTTACATGCTTCAGTGCTAGCGATTCAATTTTTGTCACTACCATGCGCGCGAACTGCCCACTAACCGTCAATTTCGAAGATAATTGAATATCTGTTGAAATATTCCTCATATGAAAATTTAGTTCAAACAAAAGTTGTAGAAAAAAATAATACCTACGATTAAGTATATGTATGTTAACAAAAATTCAGTTTTAAGCGAAATATTTAAGAAAAACTGAAATTTTACAAGACGAAGCCGCTACTTCCGGTGGACCTATTGTTATCAAAATCCGTTCTAATCTTAAGAATATATATAAAATCACAAATATAGAATTTCATGCTGATCTGATGAATAGTTTTTGAGTTAGAGCGCACGCAAAATTTCTGTCACACACATACGGACACACACAGACATCGAGAAAACCGTCAGAACGTGTTCAGGGGACCTCAAAACGTGTATTTCCGTTGAAATCTCGAATTCGATTTTTTTCATGAAAATAATACTTTCTCTACGTTTACGGAGAAAGTAAAACTGAAGGATAAAAAACACCATACCCGTAATTTTTTACTCATTTGTTTTCAATTTTTAAGCAGAAGAAAACAAATTTCTCATAAGTACTTCGTTTAGCGAAGTTTTATGACAGTAACGTTAAAGAGCGACGGAGGAAATTGTTAAAAGGATGAGAAATACTGGGAAAGATTAATGGCAGGGTCGTTGTTTAAAAAAAACTCATGTTTTGGCGATGATAATATCTTAACTAAGAACAAGTAGGGGGCTGGAGGAAAAAAGAGAAAGTTTCGGTGCGCAACGAATATGAGCGAAATTGGAGGAAAATGGTGCGGAAAAAGTTTATGCAAATGAGACGACGCGAAGAAAGGGAAAGAAAATATAAGAAGCGTAGGTCGAAAGAGATTACGGGAAACGGTGCAGGGAAAAAAGTAGGGGGAGGGGGGGGGGGAGAACAAATGAGCGCGACGTTGCGTACGGAGATGGCGCCCTGGATAAGACGCTAGACGAGGGCGAAAAAAAAAGACGATAGAAAAAAGCTTGGAAAGATGTCGGCGCATTCCAGGCGAGGTAAAAACACGTCGAAAGCGAGATTATACTAAAAAGGATTAGGTGAAAGAGGGAAGTGGATGGAATGAAAAGAATAGAAAAGCACGAGAGAGCACGAAAAAAAACTTCGTTTAATATGTTGTTATCGTTGTAAGATTATGTATAAACTCTTATCCTCATTTGCCCTTTGTCGTGTCGTCATCTGCTTTGTTCATCACCCACTTTGTTTTTTCGTTTAAGTTTTACGTTTCGTTGAATAAGTTGAATAAGAATGAGTCGCCATTATAAATCGATGAGCGACGTTGTTATCGATAATGAACGGGATTGCCCAGAGAGGGTATGATGAAGTGAAACAAGTTAGGAAAGCGTACAACGTATCACAAATGGGGCGCGTTTCGTGCAATGGAGTATTAGAAAGCAATTATATACCTGTACGTAAGGGAAATAGCGTTTTAAAGTTCTTTTCTTCATCATAAATAATCCATTTTCTTCCTATTTAATAGTATTACATGCACACGTAAGGAAATAAAACGTTTGTTTGGGAGATTGTTTATGTTAGCAACAATGAAGTAACCATGCAAGAAATTTTCTAAGTTCAACTCCATATAAGACTTTCTTGTTTGATTTTCTCGATAACGGCTACTCCTACGATGAAAATATATAGAAAAGGAAATACTCTACTTTACTATACTACGTACCAAACTTAATGATCGCTGGCCAGGCCCCCAAAAATGAGGGCGTTCCCTTCGTCAACAAATCAGAGGCATCCGGCGTTGCCGTCTGTTTGTTTCCTACTCAGGGATTTTACCGCGCTCTCTCTCTCTCTCACACACAGCAGATGCGTAGCGTCTTTTGTTTGCGGCGGTTGAGTATTGTGTGAAAGATGTCTGAGCGAAAATCTGTGAGACGTGTTCTTCAGAGTTCCGCGCGGAATTTAGTTTTAAGTGTACGAAATTACTTCGAGAGGGAGAAAAGTAATGGTGGATCGTTACTTGCTATTTCGAAGGTTGTAAAAAGATCAGCTGTTGCCCTTAACTTGGGAACGGCTACAGTCAGAAGAATAACCAACGAGAAGTATTCTCAGGAAAACCGTAGTAGAACACACAAAGAAAGTTATCGAGGAGGCTTGGATTAAAGAAGGAATATTGGAAGAGGGAATTCAAGAAATTATAATAGCATTGACCTCAAGTTCGGATTCGAATACTAGCAGTGATGTCACTATTAGCGAAGATAACGTTGGACTGGAAGAATTAGGAGTTTCACCTTTGTAGAAGGTAACTATAAAAATTATAGAAATTATTTATATTTGTTTCATTCTGTTTAAATACTAAGGAAGGTAGGTATTGAATAATTACTCTTTGTTTAAAAAATTAAGTGTAAAATTAGATAATTACTAATATGCTGTATTGTTTTGCCATTTACTCATACAAATATCTCTCTTTTTTTGAACAGCTTCAATTGAACACTGTCAATCAGTCAACAATTTGTCTCCTGATTTAAATATCTTAATGTTTTACTAGGTAAGAAGGTGAGGTGAATGATGAGGTATAATTTCCTCTTGACTATTTATTAACAAGTTAAATTTTCAGTCTATGCCAAGTTGATCAGTTCCTCCATGGTGCCTTTGCCCAAATTTCCAGCTGCTAATTAATTTCCACAAGATAAGTATATTGGAGTATTACATTACCACACTATTGAATGAGTGTTTTGAAATTCATTATGCTATTCCTCTCTTTTTTGCAGAACCAGTTAATTCCAACCAATGTTCATACTTAAGTTTGATTATAAGTATTAATTCATAAGTTATAAGTTAAGACAATGCTAATAATAAAAATAATCTGTAATGATATAACTAAAACCTTCATCAATTAATTTTATATGGTGAAAAGCCTTTCATTTTTTAAAAAATTTTCATTCTTTTCTGCAAGAAAAGTATATGATTCTGTTACATTCCTTAGTTATCTCTTAGGTGCAGTTTTAAATTCTTCCATGGCTTGCTGTAATCCCTACACTTCAAATGTGCATCAATCTATTTTCATGTGTCAGTGCTTACTTAAAATCCCTGTAGTGTGTGTTCATCCATCTATCCCACAGTGCTTTTACTCCCATTTTTAGTGATATAGTCTTGCCATTTCACGCTCAAATCGTGTGTGCTTCAGCTTTGGATATTCTTTATAATGGTTAACTTATTCAGTGCCTTTTCTACCAAATGTGGTTCTCCCTATTATCCTAATTAAAGTGTAAATTGTAATTTATTTGTATAGGGTCAGTGTCTACTTGAAATCCCTGAAGTGTGAATGTGTTTCTCCCTCTATCCCACAGTGCTTTTCCCTTTTTAGTGCTATAGTTTTTATATTTCATGCTCAGAGCATGTAAGTGCTTCTTCTTCTTTATGACTTAGCTTATTAAAGTTTAAATTGCAATCTATTTGTATAGTGTCAGTGTCAGCGCCTGTGTGTACATGATAATGACAGATTTAAATAACTTTAAGGCAGGTGAAGATAAGTGATTATTTCAAAAGTATTTTTGTCTTAACTTTTCTCATTATTATACATTTCCACTTCATTACTTACTGTTCATGCTTAGTATATAATTCCATTTCTGTTTATTTTATATCCTAAAATTGATTCTCTTATTTTTACTTCATCTATTTACAAATAACCTAAATTTTATATGTAGCTACTCTATTTTTAATTCACTCTGTCTCTGTACCTATCATTATATTTCAATAGTGACATTGATGTGGCTATGATTAATCTAATGTCATATGTTTTCTCAGGATAAATTTAATAATAGAATATTTGAAAAAGAGATAATTTCATAACTTTTGAGAAGCCAATAATTTATTTTGAATGATCTGGGATTTGAAATACTTTTCATCCTAATGTAATGACGACAGTAAATGTTTTAACCCAGTTTGTTCATAATAAAGTTTTGGTTTTCAGGAAGTTATATTACTTACTTCTTTTTATGAAATTCAGTAATAATAATATGCTGACAAAAACGGTTATTTTATTCTAGTGTTGATCTTACTATTTATGTGCACAATTTAATCGTGTTTATTGTTATGTTTTCTAATCATTGCTTCTTTTACAGCTCTCTATATCTTAGTTTACCTCAGTAGGTTTCGCAGTTTTTTCACATCCCTCGTCTTGTGGCCGTTTTTCTGCAAATGGGGTTTTTGCCTTACTGGTTTTTCCCTGTAAAAATGTTCAATTTGTGTGCAGTTTTAAATATATTAAGTAATTTTACTACTTTGAATTTCTTTAATATTCCCATATTCATGCAAACGTTTACTCTGAATCACAGTGTATATAATATGTAATGGTTTATTGTCTTTGGAATAAGTAAAAGTACCTACTCAATGAGAAGCGTTATTTTTATTCTTTTATCCAATCATGATTTCCTAATAATATGATAATTATTAACTTATGTGTTTGCTTTAATCCGTGTAATGCATTTGTTATATTTAAAATATTAGTAACAATAGAAGTAAGAAAGTACTCGAAATGTAATTCTTCCGTAATCCAACTGCTACCTTTAAGAATATTTTGCTCTTCTTCTTGATGTGATCTATTAACTATTTGCAATTATATAGAGTTGATTGTTAATAATAAAAATAAATAGATGAAATTAAATATTGTGTATTTATTCCTACTCCGCACCCTCTTCCCTTTCATGATGCATATTGTACTACTTGGTTTTTTTAAATTAATAGTTCAATAAGACCTAAACTTTTAGAATGCTGCGTCTTTACAACCTATGGCTAAAATTTCTATTTTCGGCAATACGAGATAGGATACGGAAAATATGGCAGTATTTTCATCTGGCTGAAATGTTACGAGATGGTTCTACGCAGTTCTACCGTTATATACTTAACAGCTGCTTGAAACCAGAAGCAAATAACTGTGAGAACGGAACATATGTTGTGGTTATACATGTGGTCCCTTAGAAATCCCACACCATTCTTTTCCCTCGTCCTTCCCTCCTTGTGTTTATTATGCTACCTGCTCCGACATTTGCCATTCGCATACCAAATAGTCTCATCTTCCTGCTAACTTTTTTTCTACGTATTCTCAAAAATGTAAAATATAACATCCTTTTCTCTTATTTGTCATATAAGCAGAGAATATTCTATATTGTTTAAATGACAATCATATAAAATAGGTACCCTATAACGTGGAAAATGTTTTATATCTACTTATGAAAGACAAAGGAGGAAGTAATATATTCGTAGTTACTACGATAATATTACCAAACGTAAATACTCGTAATTTCATTTTATGTAGCTTTAAATATTAAAGTTTTCAACATTTTTATAATTTCGTTTACTGATGTTCGCCTGTCTGACCCCACTCCTACAAAGAGTCTTATCCATCCAGCGTCTCTGCCAACTTGCGAAGCACTATAATTGGTCCACGTTTGTGGACTGATTCGGCAACAAGGTTCCCTTTCCACACATTTTAACCCCGCCTCCCAGCGATCATTAAGTTTGGTACAGACCATAGTTCTACAACTTTTATTTGAAAAATATTTTGATATGAACAATAGTTTACGAGATATGACGAAAATTTAATTTTTTCTCTAGTAAAGTGGTACCCCTGATTGGCGTACGTGATTCATTTTTGCGATTTTCTTATTATATTTGATTGAAAGTCCTTAATATCAAATTTCATAAAAATCCGTTCAGTAGAAGCCGAGAACGAACATGCGGACGGACGGACGGACTGACCGACGATAATAGGCGCTCACGCTGTAAGCGAAACGCGCCTAAAAATAGGGAGACTGCTTAAATTCGTTCGTTACTTGTAATCATTTCGGTTCGAGTGTCTGAAATTCATACATAATTTTAGATTTCACAATTTTCTATCTCTTCAAGTGTTGTTTTATTTGGATGAACTGTCTCACGGACACAGTGAATAAATATTTTTATACCAAAAGAGGAATGTCTCAAAACTCACATTAAGCTTTGATTTGTCTATTTTACGCTATAAAAATCTAATTCACCTCACAGTTTTACAACTCTGCAAAACATATCTTCTATAAATTAAAAAAAACTGTTGGAGACTACGGCGAGATGGACATTTTTTTAAAAAATTTAAAATTTTTAAAAATATCTTCTATTTATAAATCGATAAAATTGTAGTATATTCCAAAAACGCTGATTAAAATTTTAGCAAACATAAAACTTTATAATGTCAAACAAGGTGGACATCATACGTTCAGGTCGTATCTCTCAATCAAGACTCTCATAGCACTGATTGTGAGTTTAGTGGATAGATTACAACTCCTAAACCGTATGATGGTATTTTATTGAATTCGGTTTTTTTATGAATAAAGATTCAATGAAATTATAGCACGTTCTAACCATATAACACTATCAGTAAAAATTACTGGAAGGAATAAATGAAATAACAACTTATTAACATAATTTTCCCTACTTTTCCAACTTGCTCTAATCCTATCTTATTATTGAAAAAAGCTCACTTAAGGCTAATGGCGTTGGATCCTTAGGTTCATTGCTTTCCTCCGTGAAAATTAACAATTGATATTACCGCTAATTTTCTATGAGTTTTACTTGACGAAAAGTTGTAAGCCTATTTTTGTATATGTTAACAATTTGCCTACAGATCCTTTTTTTTTTACCTATTCGTTCAAAAAGGAGAAACCAACGAAGGCCTTTTTGCTAGTCATCATTTGGAAGTTTGATCCCCGAGTATCGCGATTCATTATTTCGCGAAAGGAAATGTTTTCCTCTAGAGAGGATTTTGTCCTTCGAATAGAAGTGGAATAATATTTTTTTAATAACGTGAAGCTTCCACAAAGTACTCCGGAAAGTCTTCCATATTTCGAAAATCCTCATTCACTGAGGTCGCACCCGAGGTGGTTTCATTCATTCATTACGTTGCAAACCCAAGATCACACGGAAAATCAGAAATGGAAAAGATAAGAGAAGTTCCATTTCAATTTCATCCGCTTTTAAACACGCGCTTTGATTTTTTCCCTCCTCCCCTCGAAGCGGGCACCCACACGCGCGCGCGCGCATGTACGCATACACACACACGCACTCTCTCAAACACCGCAGTCGCGAGGAAACGTGCCGATTTTTCAGCGCGCCACAAAAAAATAAAGGGAGATGGGGTAGGTAGGCAGCGCCGCGCGGCGAATTAGCGTATCAAAAGGGGTAGTAGGTAGCCCAGGTGGTGCTCACGTATGTGTTTGTGGGTCTGTCTGTCTTTGTGTTTGGGGGAGTTTAATCTTTCCCCCCCCCCCCCCCCCCCCCTCCTTGCATTGAAAAGTTGGCATTCTTTATGTGAAGAGAGTGGTAAATTCGAGGAAGAGGAGGGAGGAAAAAGGGAACGAGTTTTTTTATGCATCAATGGGATTTCGAAGCGAAAAATAAGATTACGCCTCTTTGAACTTCAAACGGCGGCGAATATTCATGAATTCGAATATCAGAAGTAAAACACAAAATCGAAAAAAATAAAAAAGCAGAAAAAAGATGAGACGCTTTCGTCGTCGCGAAAACGATGTTTTCGCGAGTCGGTTATTGGCACGGTTTTATCAGCACATACGCGCTCTTCGTCGATGAATATTTCTTTATCGTATCCGCACTCTTTTCTGTCGCGGAAAGAAAGATGGAAGCAGCGAGTTTTGTTGGTTTTTACTCCGGAGTACGTATTGATGCAGGCGATTCAAAGTAAAAGACTTGCAAGATATCTCTTCCTTTCTTCCTTATGAATAGACGGCTAAATGTAATTTAATTTTGTAGAGAGGGTTGCTTGGTAATGCATACTTGCTATTTATATTTATATATATTTCCAAAAAAATCGCTATATTTCAATATTTTTCGACACTTAAATAACGAACAGCGACACAAAACAAATGCTCACGGTGATGTCCATATTGCGTGATTTCATCATCTTGATTCAATTCACGCATACGCCCAAATACTGTGTTTATGGAGTGGGTTGGGACCGAGTTAATTCCGTATAAAAGGATATTCCGTTGAACCTCTTTTGGGTAATGTAACCATAAAAATATGGCGAAATACACAAAATATGAATAACCATGGAGAGTAACGGTTGTTTAGTTACGATTATAGATTTTCAAAAACCTACACCACATAAGACAACACATTATTGCACAAATATTTGACGGGCTAATTTTTCATTCCGTAAAATCAGCATTTCCTGCAAAACGGTACTACGTAAAAATGGGATTTTGTGTATAACAGGGATGGCAAATACTTGGCACGGGTGCAGATTTTACTTGGCACTCATAAGCTTGTATATTATATATATATATATATATATAATATATATATATATAATATATATAATATAAAGTTTATTAGAGAAGGAATAAGCTAGTGGAACGCGCAAAAAAATATGATTTTTCAAATTATTTTCTCGGTACGCGACAAAAAACATTTTCCAACCCTGATGTATGGCGTTTTTTACTTTCTCCATACATTGTATGGGGAAAGTATTGTGATCACGATAAAAATCGACTTCGAGATTTCAACAGAAATGCACGTTTTGAGGTCCCTAGAACACGTTTAGACTATTTTCGGAATGATGTCTGTGTGCGCTTGTGGGTGTGGGTGTGGGTGTGGGTGTGGGTGTGTGTGTGTGGGGGGGGGAGGAGGAGATGGATAGTTTGTGATTGTGGGCGCTCTAACTCAAAAAGTACTTATATTAATACCAAATTTCATATATAACACTTTAGCATGAGCACAAAGAACCGATTAGTTCTTGGACAATACCGGTTAAACGGAAGTCGAGGTTTATCCGAAAAACGATTCGGTTTTTGCGATATTTCTCCGTTAATACGTCATTATTGTGTACATTGACCATTACAAAAATGTACAAAATATAATTTCCTACATCTTTTATTTCAAACAATTTTCCATAACAGTTATTGTTTAGGAATTATTTATATATAATCGGTTTTTTCGGTTTCCGTCAAATATCTTTAAAACGTCGTTATTGGTAATCTTCGTGAGGACCAAAGTTGTGGAGAATAATATTTTCTTCCAAGTTTTGTTTTAAACAGATTTTCGTAGAACCATCCATTTCGGAGATATTTTGCTTATTCTTAAATTTCCTGTATACAGCGCCGCCACCATGTAGCGGTGAATTCTGTAAACATATTCAAAATATGCCTAATTTACGGCAATAAGGACTTTTACGATACGAAATAATAATTTTGCCTTATAATGCTATCCATAATAATTTAAATATCTATACCCCAAATATGAAAAAAGTCATGTGTTGGCTACATCAGATTTTTTTTTAATTGATGATCTTTGAAGTGATATAAGCGAGCCGTGGATAATGAATTAAAAATCTCGGAAGGTGACCCAAATTATGACTCTCAGCAGCACATAATTGTTTTAAGCGTCTAATAAAAACAAATTTTTAAATCTACCGTTGGCGTCTGACGCTCCCAAAAAGCAATTCACTCTGGATGGGCCAACATCACGTAACCTGTATTTTCTCTTGCTTTAGTTTTTCTTGAGAATCAAGATTCTTCTTACAAATTGTTTTTTTTAATTTATCGCCTAACATAAATGTGTTCCTTTTACAAATAAGTAGTCGTTTTTAGATACCTATGATGTAAGGTCCGAAATGTTTGCGGGTTCGGAAAATTAATGTTTGCAGTAAATTTAACTAGTGACCGAATTCTTTTCACTGATCGAAGAGAAAGTTGTTTAGGTGAGAAAATTATTTCCGCAAGTTTTCTTTCCCGACTACTTTTCGGTAATAAATCCACTCAAGTAGACTGTTAATGGTTTTGCGTCTTGCATAAAAAATAAACGAATGTGCCTCACGGTTCGTAACACGTGCGGCGTAAACATGATACAATCGCCACATTCGTTTCAGTTTTTAAAAAAAATGAGGCAATTAAGTCGAGCGGAGTTGAAAGAAATTCGCATCAACTTGAACTACTAACTCTGAATCTCGCTCTCAGGCTTCCACCTTGAACAAAATTTTTGTATTTGCATTATTCATCGGTAATTTACTGGCTTATTGTATTAAGATTGATGCAGATATTTTTATATAAATGTATTTTAAGTATTCGGATTCGCCTCCGTTAAATGTGGCAATTTACAGTATGCCATGAGTCATAGGCATAATAGAAACGTGTAAAAGCTGCTTCGGTTCAAAGGCGGGTCTAAATAAAATAACTAAAGCAACTTTAAAGTTCGGTGAATCTGGCGAGAACCATGCGCCAAAACATAGTGCTCATTTTTTTGCACGATGTTGTATATTTGCGGGAAACAAAAATTTTAATTTTCAGTTTCCAAGGAAACTTAGAATTTTGCAAAAATATTTTGGAGCAGAGCTGGGAAAGTTCCGGGTCCGGAACAAGGAACGGTTCCAAAATGGTTCCGGTTCCTTGATCCGAAACTGGAACTTAAATATTGTATCGGAACCGAAACCCGAACAGTGGTGTCAATATTTTGGTTCCGGAATGGTTCTCTTAAGAATTAATAAATTATTATTAATATTTTCACATTTTAAAAAATTTAAAACATACTTTTTAATTTATACTGTTATATTGTTCATGCAAAATTGAAAATTTGTGCTTTCTCTGATTATTCTTCTTCTTTATTAAGTTGGATCTTGGTATCCAATCCATCTACATTTGCTTTCCATATTTTGCATAATAGATTCCGGTAAAAATCTGTTCAAAGATTACGTAAAGCAGGAAATAACAAGTAGCATTCAATTGTTTACTCGAATACATTATAAGAGCTCACTTTCTAATCAGTTTGATCATCTTTCTTTGCATAGTCATACAAAATATTCTCTACAGTGCAGTGGCAGGATACCATGAAATTGTGGGCTTGGAAGATTAGTCGTTTCTTGATATTTTAACATCATCCGTGATCGAAAGAAAGAAACCCATTTGAAGAATATTATTCAGAAGTTGAATTTGTTGTGAAATTGATCAAAGATGTTTTAAGACGACGATTCAATAAAAGCTTTTTGAATTTTAAGACGGAAATATAAATCCAACGTCTTGATGCTATCGACAAGATAAAATTATATCTTAATCATCCGCCAAATAAAATTTTCTCATACCATATTTCTAAATTTAATTTAATTTAATTTTAATTTAATTTAAATTTAAATTAAAAATAACCAGAACGCACACACAAACCGTAAACAATATGTTGATATTTTATTTAGACCTGTATTATGATATTATCATTTAGATAGGGTGACGAAATTTTAACTTTATGAAAGGTCAGTTTTGGACGTGGTCCCAGCTATGCACCATGAGCCTGAATAATTTTCAACTATTTCGATAATCTTTAATTGAAGAAACAATAAGTAAAGAAAATTGCTAGCAATTGCTATGATTAACAAAATATCGATGTGCATTTATATCACCCTTGGCAGTGCACGCAACGCTATCTCAATTACAATTTTTTTCCTAAATATTTAACCGAATCTGAAATGGGAATACTTACTATGTCCAACGAATAGTTAAAATGTAGCGAGCTAAAAAAATCCAAGGAGTTTGGCTCAACTTTGTGGTAAGTGATACTCATATTTCAGAGGAAAATAAAAACTGTGTTAACTTCCACAGTTAACACAGCTATTCTTTTCCTCTTAAATATATGTAGCGAGCGATTTTTGTTTTTCCAAAACTTGGCGACGCATGAAGAAACTTTCATAGTTTTTTATGTAAACGAAATCATTTGTAAAATCCAAGGAATATGGCTGAACGTTGTGGTAATTGATACTCATATTAACGAAAAACACTTGGTTAAATTCAGTTCAAGCTATTTATAGAGATCAAATTGGCATCAGAAGCATAAATTGTATTGAAAGTCAATTCCCTCTCCTTCATTCCCCCTCTCCCACTCTCTTCCCCTCTCTCCTTTCCCTCTCCCATCCTCTACCACCCTCTCCTTCCCTCTCTCACCATCCCTCCCTCCCTTCCTTTTGTCCCCTCCCTCCCTCTCTGAAGTATTAAAAGCAATCAAAGCACGTTTACACTCATAAGGATTTAAATAACAATATGATATCGACGTCTAACAATGGAATTGGTAGGCAAGGCAACATCCCCTTAAAATGGCTAGATTTCCTCAAACTGTGTGAATTCAGCGTTTAAATTGAGCGATTTCGAACTGTAGACGGAAAAAGACGGACAGAATAAGAACCTTTATAATGTTTTCTTCAAAATGGTTCACATCCGAAGTTCGTAGGTTAATTCTTTCTAATTTTAATCTCAAAAAGGATGAAAGTCTGCGCGTCGAAAAGTTATGTTATTGGAAATGGAAATTATCCCCTGGAGTCGAACCCGGGTCTTTGATCTCGAGTTCGATACATCAAAACGTTTTGTTATTATGTCATAATGCAATTCTGAAAATTTCATCAAATTCGGTTAAGTCATTTGCGAGATATTAAGCTTCAAAAAGCAAAGTGATATATATAGTTTAGATTATTAGTAATCTTTAGAAAAATATACAAAATTTGGAATTTTCAAAAAACATTTGCGGAACCCAGTTTGGAAACCACTGCTCTAAATATCTCCCAATAGCCGTTTTAATAAAAAAAAAAAGAACAATCCATTGTTACAGTAATCAACATGCCCAATGAATTCCTAATAAACTCGTAAAAAAAAAGATTGAGATGAACCTCCGGACAAGAGCTACGGAAAGTAAATCCACGACCAGAATGGAACTCTTCATTCTGCTATTCTCAAAATATATTTCCAGCCGCCACTCATGACAAACGCCAATTGTGGAAAGATAAAAGATGATGATGAAAGGTATAAAGAGAAGGAAAGGGGATAAAGACGGGGAAGGTAACAAAAAAAGTCAGCATTTCGGAGTTTCTAAAACGCTGATAATTGTCGCGGAAAACTTTTCGGTCATTAGCATCTCCCCCTGCTGTTTTCCATTACAGACATGGATTCCTTTTGTGCTCTAGTGGGAGGAGTGCTCCTGTCCTCCACGGGACACGCCCACCATACTAGCCGCAAAGGGCTCTTCAGGGATAATATCTCCCTCCCATTCATATCCATCCCCCTTCCACGCCTCACTTCCCCTTCCCCCCCCCCCCCCCCCCCCACCTTCGCTGTGTCTCCCATTCTCGCGTCACACCTCATAAACGAAGCCAAAACCGTTTTTCCATTGAGAGAAAGAGAGAGATTGTGGATGAGTTGGGTGAAAATTGGAGAGAGTGTGAGGTATGAATAGACGAACGAGGGAAGATTTTGTGTGAGAGGGATGAATGTAAAGGTCGACAAATGGAGAGTGGGTGAAAGGGGGAAAAGAGAGAGAGACAGAGAGAGGGAAAAATGGAGGAGGAGGATTTGAGAGAGGGAAGGAGGAAGGAGAGACACATAGTGTCTCTTTATTTTGGTCCGCTTTGACGCTTATGATATATTCATATATATATACATATATATATATATATATATATTCATATATATATATACACACACACACGTACCACCTCCGTTAAAAGGGCAGTCGCCGAGAATAGAATACGACGCGGTGCATTTCAGTGAGTGAAATCGAGAAATTTGAATGACCAAACCTACATTTTTAATGACCGAAATGATACGTTTTACATTATATTTATTCTTCGATGTGTTTTATTACTTTTTCTTTATTTATTTACTTGTTTAGTTTCATTAAATATCCATGTCTATTTATTTATCTATATTTATTACAAGCATGGAGTGAGAGAGAGGGAAATGGAGGGATCAATGATATAAATAGTTTATGGTTAGAAGAGAGATTTTTTCCATTTATTATTTCGAACGTATCTTTAATTTTTTTATAACCCTTCGAATTTTGCTCGCTTTGATAGTTATTTTTCTGTCGGGAGACCGGATGGAGATCCGGGCGATCCAGCGGTAAATCAGCGGACGATTCCCTTTCCTCCTCCCTCCGTTTCTCACTTCCTCCCTCTCCCTCCGTCTGTCTCCCTCCACTCCTCTTCTCCACCTCTCTCTCCCTCCATCTTCCTCCCTTTTCCCTACCTCTCCTTTTTATCCCTCCCATCTCTCTGATACTTTTTCCTCTCTCTCCCTCCATCTCTCTGACACTTTTTCCTCTCTCTCCCCCATCTCTCTTATACTTTTCATCTCTCTCCCTCCATATCTCTGACACTTTTTCCTCTCTCTCCCTCCCTCCCTTTCTCACTCACTTTCTCTCCCTCCCTCTCTCCCTCCATCTCCCTCTTGCTTCCCTCCCCTTCCCTTTCTCACCCTCTTCCTCCCTCTTCCTTCCCTCTCCCTCTATTTCTCCCTCTCCCTCCCTTTCTCACTTCCTCTCTCCCTCCCTTCTCACTTCCTCCCTCTCCCTCCATCTGTCTCCCTCCACTCCTCTTCTCCACCTCTCTCTCCCTCCGTCTTCCTCCCTTTTCCCTACCTCTCCTTTTATCCCTCTCCCTCCATCTCTCTGACACTTTTTCCTCTCTCTCCCTCCATCTCTCTGACAATTTTTCCTCTCTCTCCCTTCATCTCTCTGACACTTTTTCCTCTCCCTCCCTCCCTCCCTTTCTCACTCACTTTCTCTCCCTCCCTCCCTCTCTCCCTCCATCTCCCTCTTCCTTCCCTCCCCTTTCTCACTCTCTTCCTCCCTCTTCCTTCCCTCTCCCTCTATTTCTCCCTCTCCCTCCCTTTCTCACTTCCTCTCTCCCTCCCTTCTCACTTCCTCCCTCTCCCTCCATCTGTCTCCCTCCACTCCTCTTCTCCACCTCTCTCTCCCTCCGTCTTCCTCCCTTTTCCCTACCTCTCCTTTTTATCCCTCTCCCTCCATCTCTCTGACACTTTTTCCTCTCTCTCCCTCCATCTCTCTGACACTTTTTCCTCTCTCTCCCCCCCTTCCTTTCTCACTCACTTTCTCTCCCTCCATCTCCCTCTTCCTTCCCTTTCTCACTCTTCCTACCCTCTCCCTCTCTTTCTCCCTCTCCCTCCCTTTCTCACTCTCTTCTCTCTCTCTCTTTCTCACTCTCTCCTTACCTCTTCCTTCCCTCTCCCTCCTCATTTTCCTCTCCCTCTCCTTCCTTCCCTCTGCCTCCCTTTTTCCCTCCCTCCCTCTTCCTCTACCCCTCCCTCCGTCTCTAACATGTGCGCTTCCGGTTTCAGAGTGCACATGCATTTCCGCGCATTTCTGGGATATTTTCCGACGAGAGTGCGATTTTACAGCCGCTGTATTTTTTTCGCGAAATAACGTTAGGAGGAAATAGGATGGATGTGTTTAGCGCGTACCGGTGATGGCGAAGCCGTGGCACGTATGCCCAAAGTGGTGAGATGCGAGACGTAATTCCTCGGAACGGCATTTGTTATAACGCTGTTCGCGGTTGTATTATTTTCTTCGCATTTTTCCGGGGAACGAATGTAAAATCGCGGTATTTTGGAGAATCGTGTAAAATTACGCACCCGAAACCAAACGTTGATGCGGGTTCTGTTACGTTAACCTAGAAAAAAAAAACCCATAGGATACGTCTCCGTGTATCAAGTTCCCATAGTTTATGAAAGAAGTAGTGGAAACCGACCCAAAATTATTAGTTGAGATAAATATGTTAGTTTTTTTGGAATGTTATGGCATACGGATAAATGAAATGTCTTTACATGATTTTTTATTTATTTTTTTAACTTTTGAATCTCACAATTAGTTAAAAATTGTTCTGCATTCTCCATGTTTCGTCGTGGTAATTACCAATTATTGAAGAAAACGCACATGTCGGTAACATTTTATTGGTTGCTTTTACCCGGAAGACACGAAAATTTCAATTTAAAATTTGCTAGAAAATTCCTTGACTTATTATTATTAAGCCAGTTGGGAATATTTCTTTTTTCGTGATGGGGAGATTTATTTTACTATTTCACCTTGAGAAGGGCGCAACGAATTTAATATGATTCCATTTATTTGACAGTTTTGTACGGATAATTATCGCAAATGCACCCATAATTTGCTTTAGGATCCGATCTCACGCATTTAGAAGGGTTATCTCTGTGTCATATAAAATCTTTTGTGAAATTGCTGGAACTCATGGATATAAATCCTAAGGACCCATTTTGTTTATTTAAATTTTAATATTACTGTTTATAACGTAGCTCGGAATAAATCTTTGGTTCAATTAATTCGATTTGATAAATTTAACCTCAATTTCAGACGCTAAAAAAAAAGCATATGTCAACGGGAAGCAGACGTTCCTATTTATCCACGTAACTTAGGAGAGACACACATGGAGACTCTTGCGACTTACACACACACCCACACGTCGAATCCTTAACCTAAAATATGGAACAGGACTCGACAGTTGAAGTGGCTAGGGAAAGGCATTTCGGAGTTTATTTTAACCATTTCCTTGCGGGATCTCTCAGGGAATAGGAGCACGGAGAACGTGCATATAGCTCCCTTGGATGAGGGGGAGGGGGGAAAGGTGGGGGGGGAGGGGAATAGGGCAAATGGACCACAGAGGATAGACTCATTTCCCTAGGGGTCGCACCCAAATGTGGAAAGGGGACGGGGCGAAATGGCGCGGAGGGGGTTGGTGTCTGTGAGATGCTTTCTAACGGGATGAGGTCGCAAGACGAAGAAGGATCTTGGTGCATCATCTCCTTTCTTTTTTTTTCTCCTCCTCCTCCTCCGAGAAGTCTCCTACTCCTCTTTCTCCTTCTCTCTCCCTCCCCTTCATCTCCTCATCATCCCTCACCTCTAGCCTCCCTACGCACTCCATCCATCCCGCTCGACTCGTTCCCTCCTCAAAAAATGATTTTCCAAAGTGCTATTCGTCCGTCTAACCCGACTTGACTCTCTCGCTCACCCCTTTCCTACACCGTCCACCTCCAAACATACGCACTCATCTTTCCATCTCGCCTCCCCACATCCATCCTCCACATCGACTCTTGCCTCGCTTACACATCCACAAATATAGCAACCGTCGACGCCTGTACTTATTTGTGTGTGAGAAGCTTATTGTTAGGATAAAAAAACGTCACCAGATATGTGCGCGTTTAAGCTATGAAGGTGGGGAAATGATTGTGACTAGAAATTCGAGGATGTGGCTGGGGTAAGAAAAATATGGATTTTGGACGGGCGTATTGCATTATATATATATATATATATCATCATCATAGGTAGTCTGTCCGTTGACAGGTCCGTGATTATTCTAGGTTAAACTTGGTTCTCCATATACTCATATATATATATATATATATATATATATATATATATATATATATATATATATATATATATATATAATACACCGAATCCAAATCTACGCTTGTTTCGTATCTTGTTAAATGTTGTTCTCTATCATGAATGTAATAAATGTTTGACGAATTACATTATTACTAATAATGTAATTCGTCAAACATTAAAGGATATCTTATCTACAACAGATAAAAGTCTTAATTGCATAGTTACAACCGAGTAAAGTGCTATTGTAGTGTGGGAGAAACGTTGCGTAATACTTCTTAAACGTTGTAAACAATAGCCGCAAACATTATTGCACGGATGACGAAATAAAATTCGACAGATATTCCTGATTTGTTGTAGCTTATTTGGACGTTACATAAAAACGCTTTTATTTGAACTAACTCCCAACTTCATTCGACAATTCAGCGATAATTTACGTTTATAAATTGATGGAATATTGATGTTCTATGAGACGTGTTAGAGACGTTAAGGTTGACTTGATAGCAAATGTTGCTGTAACAGCCATTTCTGATACCGTTATTTCCTCTGGATTTGATGAATTTATGACCGCGATTCGGTGTTGCTGATTCCAATTCCGTACCTGAAAAAATCATTTTTTTTCTATTTTTAGGCGCGTTTCGCTTACAGCGTGAGCGCCTATTATCGTCGGTCGGTCCGTCCGTCCGTCCGTCTGTCCGTCCGTCTGTCCGTCCGTCCGTCCGTCTGTCTGTCCGTCCGTCCGTCCGTCCGCATGTTCGTTCTCGGCTTCTACCGAACGGATTTTCATGAAATTTGATATTAAGGACTTTCAATAAAATATAATAATAAAATCGCAAAAATGAATCACGTACGCCAATCAGGGGTACCACTTTACTGGGGACAAAAAATTAAATTTTCGTCATATCTCGTAAAATATTGATTATATCAAAATATTTTTCAAATAAAACTTGTAGAACTAGTAAAGTGGAGTCTTTCCTTTTCTATATATTTTTATCGTAGGAGTAGCCGTTATCGAGAAAATCAAACAAGAAAGTCTTATATCGAGTTGAACTTAGAAAATTTCTTGCATGGTTACTTCATTGTTGCTAACATAAACAATCTCCCAAACAAACGTTTAATTTCCCTACGTGTGCATGTAATATTATTAAATAGGAAGAAAATTGATTATTTATGATGAAGAAAAGAACTTGAAAACGCTATTTCCCTTAAGTACAGGTATACTATAATTTCTTTCTAATACTCCATTGCACGAAACGGGCCCATTTGTGATACGATGTACACTTTCCTAACTTGTTTAAATATGTATAAACTGGGATGAAAGGTCATGACTCTAATCTCACCGTCGTTTATTTCGCAAAGACCTGCAAGGTCTCAAACCAAGCATAGAACGAACGTATGCAAATAGTCGGATCATTTTTTTTTCTAGAATTTATTGGTAATTTTAATGGCGTGTTAATGAAAAATCCGACCGCAAAAAAACAGACATTGTCAGCAGCGGAGATCTGGTTTGTACTCCGTGCGGGTCGGAAGACAAAATATTCGTTCGAGAAACCGTTTCGACCCTACCTTGCATTCTTCTCCGTATTAAAGCGAAACACCTGGACCTCTTGAGAACCGACCCACTTTAATCCCTTTATGTATTTATAGGCGGATGAGGTCGGCGGATTTAAAAAGGAAAAAAAACCCTTAAGGGGAGGGGGTGGGGGGAGGTCCTTCTTATTAAAGGATCTCCGAGACGTCTCATAAGGCAGTAAGGAACCGCGACCCAATCTTCCTTTATTATTATTTTCTCTCTGAGAGAAGCGCAGACGTACGCTCGTTTCCCCTTCATTTTTTTTTTTAAAATGGGACGCCGTTCCACCCCCGACTTATCCGGGCGATTCGTATTCACCCGGAGGAGTCGGCTACGGAGCGTAATCGGGTTACTAGGAAGTGCGGCTTCCGACTCTTGCGGCCAAATCTTATATCCGATATTCCTGCCGTTTTATTCCGCGTAGACTCCCCCCCCCCCTCCCCCACCCTCTCTCTCTCACACATTATCTTTCCTTGGCCTAGACCGCCTCAACTGTGCCTATATATCCCTTTCGGATCCCTTGATGAATTCGAATTCGGGACAACGCGATGCTCGTTTCAAATCCCGGAGAGAATTAAAGATGTTTTTATCATTTATTTTTGCGAGAAAACTTTCATTTTGAAAAAAAATAATATCGTCGTTAAAACTGCCGGTTCAATTCCGAGGCGTTCGTTTTATTTTATCGATGGAGAGCCATTTATATTTTTTAATGCGTTTGTTACCCATTTGAGATAGCTAATGGGATGACCAGATTGAATGCAAGCAAGGAAAGAACTGATTAATCAGGTATTAAGGGCGGGTGTTTTTGTTCTCCCATAGTACACCCCTTAGGTTGCCCCTGGATTATCCAAATTCCAACCGCGGGAAGAACTTACGGCTATCAACAATCCCTCGACATTTAGTTGTCCTAACTTAGAACAGTGTAGAAGTAGTTCACCGGACACGGAAGTGTAATGGACAAAACAGTTTCATCGGTGGATTTTTATTTTTTTAAACCTGCTAGCACGTGTATAAAAAGGAATATTTCGATATATTATCCTCTGTCGCATCCTTTCCAATAATGTCACGGAGGACACCCAGTTTTGAAGGGCTATGCGTCCGAGATTCGATTTTATCTACGTTTGATGAAATTAGTTCAAAAAGAAAATCTCGAAGAGTTCCGTCGTCGTTCGCCGTATGCATTTAGTACCGCGAGCGAAGAATTACTTTCATTAGCTTTTATATTCTCCTCTAAAAATTAAACCCGTCTTATCTTTTCTGCCTCATAGCTACGTGGTACTTCGTGTCCGTTAAAAAAATTATATAATTTGGAATCTTGAATCGAAAAAGTCCGCAGTGCGATAAAAAATATATATAGTCGATTTTGGTTTGAAGATAATATTCTTCGATAGTATGGTAATTTTCGAAGTAGTTTAGTAGTTAAACGTCGATATCTATAATTTGGTATTTTTTATTTCCGAATATCGCCTCAATAGATTCAATAACGTGTCCGACTTGACTGGAAAACCAGTTAAAATATTTTAGAACTATGATCGATGCAATTAACCCTTCGGTATAATTTTTTCTATCGTGATACTATGTCAGTTTTCATAAAAAACTTAAGTTTTCTTCACGATACTTAATTGTCGAATATCTCATTTGGATCGGCCTTTCTTTATATCTCCAACCTTTACATAGGTGTGGACGAACTTTTCAGCATATAACGAACAATAAAAAGATACTTTATCCCAGCCATGTACGAGTATTTATCAGTTTTCTTCTCATAAAATCCGAAACTTTTTAAAAAAATAAATTAAAAGCGTTTTCTTTAGAATCGCATTTCCTCTTGACGTTTATGTGAGAAGCAAATTCCGCCGCAAGCCTTTAGCAAGTAAACACGTAACGCCTTTGGCTGGGTAATTGCCTAACACTTTCTAGAGCAGAGAAATTGCTCCGGCGAAGTGTTGGTCACGCGCTTCGTAATGAGTTTGTGAATTTCGGAGCTCACCGCGGCGTCAAGTCACGGAATGGCCCTCCGTGCACATTTTTAATCGCCGTATTAACGAGAAGGAGAAGATCCCGAAGGAGAAAAAGAATGCCCCTTTGGAGCCCGCGCATGGAAAATTAACGTGGAGCATGTTTTATAAATAAATTGAAGATGGCAGTAACTGGAATTAAAGTTTTCCTCTCGGTCGGAAAAGGGATATCCTCGTAACGTGATCCTTTCGAGAAAAGAAAAATGAAACTCCGAAACGACATTATATTTCGGAAAGATGTACGGGACGACTCTTCGTCTAAGGATATAAAAAGATTCTCCTTATTGCTTTGAATGGATTTCGTAGAATTTTCGAAATAGCTCAATTCAGCAATTTGGCAAAATTAAATGTCTTTATATATTTTTTGCTTTATTGCTGTTTTAAGTAATGTGTTCAGCACATCTTCAGATTTGCTTTTTATATTTTTGTATCCGTGTTCATATTTGATTTTTAAGAAAAGGTTCGTAAATAACCCATCGATTAATGATTTGGAATCTGTAATCATGTGAAATTCCACTATTTCAACAGCCATATGTATCCAAAAATTTCGCCTTTTTGTCATACAAATATGAAACGGTGTATGCATAACAACATCATTAATTGTCACTTCATGCAATGATAATTGAACAACAAGTCTGTAATATTGAAATGGAAATTATTCGTGCAAAATGAAAAGTTATTAAACTTCACTTTGCCATCTTCCTACGTACGAACTACTACGAACTGTATAAACACTCTTCATCAGTAATTATTTTTTATATTAAAACTCCTTTCAAAGAAAAATATGATGAACTAAATATTTGAACTCAAAGCGTTCCTCAAGCCATATTAAGTTTTGGTAGTCCCTCAATATGAATCGAAGAATAGGTCAATTTCACCATATATTCCTTGGCAGCGGTGAACCAAAGACAGTCTATTGTCTCATATGTGTAAATAGGTCAATTTAATAATCCAGCAGAAAGGAAGAGGATATATGAATAAGCAATACAAAGAAACGTAGGCCAAACAAAAAAATTCATTTCATGCTCTTCCTGTAACCTAGACTTAATAAAATTTTCTCAGAAAGTGAACGAATAAAATCACTATAGTGGATTGCCATAAGTTATGTAAAGTTTCCCGTTATGATTTTCTTATTCGCTGTTTTCGTTATAGATATTAAGCTAAAGAGAAAAGCCTTCCTTTCGAGTAGTAAAAACAATGGAATAGAAACCGTTAAAAATACCTCGTCACGGTTTTCACTCTCCATTCACTCCTATTTAATACGGCAAGAGAAAATGACGTAATTTTAATAAAGTGGACTCATATTTTTTTGTATAAAGATGCCAGAAAAAATAAACGATGAATCCAATTCCGAGTAATATGCTTTTCTATAACTTTTAAATTAAACGACTTTTTACGACTTTATTTATCTCTCTCTCTATCTCCCTTTCGCTCTCTAAAAATCTGAAAAGAACGTTACGTATGGACTTGGAAACGTTTGTTTATGCGGGGACAATCTCTCCTTCTCCCTCGGATTCCGTAATGAGCGAGTTCCATTGTGTGACGCACAGCATTAGTAGGACCGAGCGTTTCTTTTCAACGAGCCGGACAATGAAAGTCGGAATTTCTCCGGGAAACAATTGGACGACGACCGCCCTGCGTAATTCGATAAAAACAGATTGGTCAGCTCGGACGAACGAGAGATATAAAAAAAAAGCAGGTATGTTGAAGAGGATGGGAGGGCCCGAGGGAGAAAGCTTACGCAAACAGATTGCATAGTTCCTAACTGTTGACAGACTCCGAAAATGATCTGGAGGACTCCCAAAAAAAACAAAATCTTTCTCCTTTCCTTTCCCTCTTCTACTTTCTCTCCTTTCTTTCACACTCATCTTCTCCATCTCCTTCCTGCCTCCTGTTTCTTCTCGTTTCCTATCTCCTCTTTCCTTTCTTTCCTCTTTCTCTTTCTTACCTCCTCTCTGTCTCCTTTCCCATCTCATTCTCACGTCCCCTTTTTTATCTTCTCTCTCCCTGTTTCCTCTTTCTCTCCTCTATCTTCTCTCTCTTTCTTTCCTCTCTTCCCCTTTCTCTTTCTCCTATATCATTTATCCTGTATTTCTCTTCTATCTCCTCTCCTCCTATCTCCCCTCCTATCTTCTCTCCTCCCTCTCCTATCTCTTCCCTATAATCTCTATCTCCTTTCTCTTCTCTATCTCCTCTCTTTCTCGTATGCATGCTATTTTCTCTCTTCTTTCTCCTCTTTCTTCATCTCTTTCTCCTATATCCTCTTCCTATCTTCTAACTCATCTCCTTCTATCTCTTCTATATATCCTATCTCATTTGTCTTCTTTCTTTCTCCTTTTTTTCTTCTCCCTATCTCCTCATTTTCCTCTATCGCCTCTCTTTCTCCTCTGCCCTCTTCTCTATCACTCTCTATCTCTCTTCCTCGTCTATCTTTTCTCTTTCTCTCTCCTCGGTTTTTCATCTCTCGCCCATTTCTCTTCTATATCCTCTCTCCTTTACATCTCTCTCTTTCACTCCCTCTCCCATTTCCCATCTCCCTCCTTTTTCCCTTCTCCTCCTCCTCCGCGATCTCTTCAATTCCTTATTCCGAGGGAGGAGGGGAAAAATGAGGATCGCCTCCAATTCTTAAATCCCAGATTGATCCTGGGCGCTGAATTGGACCAAATCCCTCAAGAAAGACACCTTGTTTCCGAGAATACAATGGATCCAGAAATTCCTTCGGATTTAAAAGGGTTTTCCGGTAGAACATCTTTCCAATTTATTTTCATCGCGAGATAATTTCGTGCGGCCCTTTTTTTTTACCGGTCCCTCCCTCTCTCTCTTTTTTGCCGATCCTTCGTTGTTTGTTTTTCGGATGTATGTCCGGAAGGTGGAGGGAAGGGGGAGAGAGAGAGAGCTCGATGGTACTTCGGATCAGAATGCGGAAGTTGTGGATCTGTGTGAGATAGCACGTTGGGAGACTTCGGAATGTTCCCGACATTTTTCAAGTCCTTGTGTTTGAGTGAAAAGTTAATCTTCGATGCAATAAGATGAAACCGTGATGCGATGCTTCGCTGTTTTTTTCCAAACGACACAGTTTTCTGTGTTGAGTTTCTAGATGCTCGAATGTCGTTATTTTTTTTAACAAAATGCCATGAGGTCTAGTTGAAAATAACGGCTTGGAAATTTTGATATAAATTCTATCTGTGTTTGTTCCTTCCTCGACCTAGTTTTGTAAGTACATATATTTTTGTTTACTATACGAAAGTTGATACATTTGGAATGGTAGATATTTTAAATCAGGCTGAAGTTTCTTTTAATTAACGGCGATATCGGAAGTAAACATCATTTATTTTTTATTTCGGCATAAACGTCGTAAGAACAATATGTTATTATACATAACAATATTTTTTATTATTTTTATAATAATATTTTATAATATTATTCATATGGAAAGGTAAGAGTTGGGGATGAAGCTCCCGATATAACTAAAAATAAATTAAATGTACTGCCCCTGTTAAAATGCATTGCGAGGTATGTGTTTTTGGACGGCTAAGCTATCGCTCTCTGGAGAAATGAGTTTAAACGCTAGCCCCTGTAAAATCTCTATTTTCTTTTCGTTGACATATTTTTTCATTCGAAAAACATCTTCTCCCAGCAGTGGAAAATTTCTCGACACACTTAACGTTCACCGACCTTTTAATTTTCAATGAATGATATATCCTTGCTTTCAAAATTCGCTTTCGGAAATTATTTACTTTAGCTAAAGTTTTTCGGCACCACATTTGCGTAGCAATATTTTAATATATACTAATGACTTTGAAAAATATAGAAACTTTAAAATTCGAGACTCCGACAAAAAGTAAAAAATGGATTTCACGTTGCAGCAGATAAGCACGATGGATTTAGTTTTTTTTTCCGATACCTATTGCGTAGAAACGTGCCATTTAAAACAACATAGACCGCCAAGCCTTGGGCGCTATATAGGCGCATTTTCGGAAAAATTTTCAATCGGATTGAAGATCCATTTCACGCCGCGTCGAAAAAAAGTTCCGAAAGAACAAAACGGCTCTCGCGTCACTTCCGACAAAAATCGTTCAACGATTCGGATGAGCTCTCCGTCGCGCGAAAGATATCACTGCACTGCGTTCTTTATAAAAAAAAATAAATAAATGAAACCTCTTAGATTTTTAAAAATTTTATCTCGACCTAGCGCGAAATCAGAACAGTGGAGTGACAAAAAGGAGGAGGATCACCTCTCTCATCTCTTTCCTCCTCTAGTAGAAAATAAAAAAGGGAGGCGAAAGACAAACAGATATAACCGGAATCACAAAGAGTGGCTGGCAAATATCGCGCGGAAAGGTCGAAAGAGAGAGAGAGGGAGGTAGGGGGGGGGGGGGGGGGAGAGAGGGGGGAGAGAGAGAGGGGGGGGGGAGAGGAAGGAGAGATCGCGAACAAACAAAAGGATTGGGGAAGTACCGGGTGGAAACGCCGGGAAAAAATTAAAAAAAAAGGTTGTCGCAGTTATGAAAAAAACACACACATACAGAGGAAAACGAAAATTTCGGAGAGCGAAAAATAAAGGGGGACTGCCAGCATCGAGGGGATTATACGATACGCTTTTCCCGAAGAGCTTCGGCCTCGATGCGAAAAGCGCCAAAAGTTATAAAGATTGGAGAGGGAGAGAGAGAGAGAGGTGAAATGAAAAGGACAGAGGGAAAGGAATTGAGAGGGATGTGGAGGGAGAAAATGAAAGGATTACAAAAGAAAGAAAGCGACGAAATGGGAAATGAACGCTAAGTGCAGAGCGGAAAGATTGGATTGTTTCGAACCCGAGACTCGAAAGAGAGGGAGTATTTGGGCGCGTTTATTTTTTCGGTTTGGCCGAATAACAAAATTGGTTGGTTTACTCAAGCCGATGGGAGGATAAGCGCGCGGAGTGAGAAGAAGAAATGGAAGCTTATAGATGGGGTGAAAAGAAAATAAGAGAAACAATAGCTAATAATATAAGAGAGTTTTATTTAGAAAAAAATATGGGAAGGAAATTTGTTGCCACGAAAAGACGAAGATATTTTTTAACCTCTGAAACTCTCTAGTCTCAAAGGAAGCGGAAAAATATCGTTTCAAATAAATTATGTGAGAAGTAACGAAATTTCGATTCGTCGCAGCTACGAATTGTCGAAACGATTAATTTTAAACCTTTTGTGTTAATTTATATATGTATACGAACGCGAAAAATATATTAGGCTCGTGAGACGAGAAATATCGAGTTGTCTAATCTTCGATTTATCGAAATCTCGATTCATCGCAGCTGCGAGTTATCGAAACGTTGAGTTGTAAACCTTTTATTTTAAGGCATATATACTAACGTGAAAAAATATAAGACTTAAAAATGCGTGTTTCTAGTGTTGTAGTTTTTTTTTAGATTCGACTTTTGTGCAGGTTAAATAAGATTTAAAGAAGACACACGTAGAAATAATCGCCGGAGATAGCGGAAAAGTAAAGAGGAGAAGGGTATACAATAATCATTAAGGAAAGTAACAGACTTAAAAATATGGATTGGGGAAAAGGAGGGTTTAATAAGAGGGGCAGAGTGGAAGCGTAAGTGGAGGGGAAAAAAGAAAGGGAAGAAATAGAGAAATGAAAGAAAAAGAGGGGTAAAAGGGAACGAAAATGGGAGATTGTAGGACGAAAGGGTTTTTTTTCATTACTTAAGTTAGCTCTTCTTTCTTGTCCCTTTCCGTCGATCCTTTCTCCGCACTCACCCTCCCGGACAACTGGGCGAGGCTGCTGGTCAACGCTTCTTCCTTCCCTTTCCCCGACACAACTCCCTCCCTCAGAGGAACGGAAGACTTTCGGAAAGCACGTGAAGGGTGGGAATGTTTTTGTTTCACGTAACGGGAGAGCGGCGGATTGTTTCTGCAAAGAGAGGTGGCGGCGAGGGAACGTCCCGTATGCACATCCTCTTAGCCTACATCTCGGGGGCGTCGCTCTCGCGCGCCATCTGTGAATGTATCGGAATGTCGGCCTCTGGCTGGGTACTCTTATGGATAAATTTGTATTCGCGGGTCCAAGCTCCTTCCGCGGGCGACTCTTATCGTTTTTTACGATGACCTGAAGCGGATACTGATTATCGGTTTTACCAAAATAAATGGCAAAATAAAGTTTTTCTTCTGGATAAGTTTAACGGTACAACATTTGTCGCATTATTTATAACTTTTATTTGGTACAAGAGAATCCGCAACGGTTGTAACTGATAAACAAGTAGAGTATTATCAAGGAACATTGGTAAAATTATCGAGAGATTCTTCTAACATTAAATTCGGTAATATTTTTATTTTTTATTTCGCTGTGAAGGCTTCGCCCGTTAACATAATTGACGAAGAGAGTAAAAATTGGAATTTGATCACCTGTCATATGTGTAAATTTAGCTTATTTTTTATGTGGTTATACCGCCACATATTCGATCACTTGAGCCTCGTTTGTAAGTGCCATGTGGAAATGTACTCACAGAATTTCACCTTTCCATCTTCCATACATTCGGAGATGTTTAAAAAAAAATTAATCTAAATGGAGTACTATCCCATCCTGTATGTTTTCCAAAACTCAAGTCTAAAGAAAAAGAAATTGTAGTAGCAGTGCAGAAATATTCCCCATTTAAGTTTCAGCTCTCTATCCTTACCGGTTTTGTCACAGTTTCAGTTAGTGTCCAGACAGGCATACAGACGCCACAGTGAAACTATAATCGCATTTTTAAACGTCCTAAAAAGGAAGCAAAAGAGTAATTTGATTGCCATCAGTTTTACATATGCTATTAGATCGAAAATACGATATGATTAGAATAGGTACGTATTTATTTATTAATAGCTCAAAATTGTCAAATTCCCCCCTCATGTTAGTCATAAATTATGGTGACTGACATACAAAAATTAAATGATAAATAACCATTGCCTTGGTTCTATCGAGATCTTTTTGGACAGGTTTCGTATTAAATATTCCATTTCATTTTAATTTTCTATTCATACGCCTTTAATGCCTCTAGCTAGTTACTATGCATCTTTTAAAATTACCTTAAACCGCAGAAAATTAGAAGTGCAATAGCAGCGTCGTTGAAAATCATTGAAACTTTCTTCCCTTTCGTATCTATCTAAATCTAAAGCGGTCGGGATTCCTCGTCGAAACTCCCACGAAATCTAAACAAATGAATATCTCGCAGTAAAAAAAAAAATCCCGAGGCTACCTGCGGGTGCTTCTTCTACTATATTTTTGCGCTTTAACGTTTACGTGCTCTTCAAAATCCCCATTTAAAGCAAGACGGCGGCGGTGTATTCTTGAGCTTTTAACTATTACTCTCCCGCTCACGAGCCGTGGGACAAGAAGAGATGAGAGAAAGATACAGACAGCGGCGACTCGCGGGAAAACATCTCCTCCGTGTTCACCGCCTCACCACTCCAGGGAAAGAGCACGGGAAAACGCCCTCTGAGACAAATGCCGGTCTCGCCGCGCACTCAAAAAAAGATCGCTCACTACATCCGTTAACTAGGCTACGGGAATTCCCCTAACCGCATTCGTCTGGAATTAGACTGTAGAGGCGGCGGAACAAAAGTGTAGGTACTCCGCACACCTTATCCTCGCGGTTGCGAGATGAAGGGTCTCGCGTCTCTTGAGCAACTTTGTGTCGAAGTTAAAAGAGTCCTTGAAAGCGGTCGCGACGACTCTTATGGGTTTTCAAGAGAAATGCTGCAGATGCGAACAAAAAGATCTCGTATTCATTTTATGGCAGCTTTACGAACCGGTGTTTAATTCTTAAATGTTAGAAGGGGCTATGTAGTCTCAATGTCTTCCTTAATAAAGTCATTTGTCTGTGTGTTTATTAGTTAATAATTTTACTGTAGAATTGTAGGGCTCGTCTTATGAATAAAATTGAATTTAAAAAAATAAGTACTTAGTTATTATAAACTTATGTCCGTTGAAGATACTAAGTGCTTATTCTTGGAACTAGTGGTTATTCGAATCAAGTTACTATTACCACTTTACTTTGCTGAGGTTGCATCCAAGTTTTTTACTCGATAGACATGTGATATTGTGGGAAAAGTAATTGTACAAATTCTTAGCAATTCTATGAAAAAGAAGCATATTTCGACAGTGCTAATTATTCGGAGTTTCAAAGCTTACAATTAGTTTGGGGTTATAACTTTATCAAAATTTTGAATTCAGCCATATGTTAAGATTTAATGGATATTCAAACATTGAAAAAGTTTGCTTAAAAAGATACGCAGTGCATCTGAGCGAAACGATTCTTAGTAATCATTCATTATTTCGGTAATTAAGATTAAACCAGCGAAGCGATGGACATTTTGAAAAGAGATAAGAACTAAACGAATATTTTTAAGGTCGTTGGATAAAGTTTGCTGTATTTGAGAAAGTGGAACGTTTGAAAATATCTTTCGATGGTATTTGGCATATAGATTTCTTCCATTATATTGCTGCAATACGTTTGAGAAGGGTATGAAAGATGTTATCATTTTTATTTTATTTTTCTCTGGATAACATATCATTGGTTAATTCCCGGTCTTCGTATAACGATCGCGTGACCACCTTAGTGAAATTCGCGAAAGTATATGAATACAAAAGAATATTATCTTTCACGTGTTTACTTCTTCAGTTCATCAAAAACTGCAGGAAAAATACATAGTAACAGAACAGAAACATTATCAAGTTCGGAATGTTATATCCTTCTCTTCCACGACAGTTTTCACGGAAAGGCAATACGAAAGCTATAAAACAAAAATAATATACCGCGTATTCTTAACTGCATCTTAAAAAAAAATTATATGTAATTCCCTATTTCCATCGCATGACCGTTAAGACCATTTTTATTGCTCGCTTGTCCTATATCTTCGCTTCCAGTTGATTTTTTACTTTCCCCACCTACCCCCTCCCCCCCTTTTTCTCCTCCCCGAATTCCCCTCCTCGACCCCACAATTCCCCTCCACCTCCCACCATACCCCTCCGCCATAAATGCGACAGTTTAGTTTCCTACGAAATCGTAAAAAGCGCCCTCTGAAAAAAAATCGAAAAATGATGGAAAATTGACGAACGGAGGGAACATTGCCGTATGTTGTAACGATCCGGAGGGGGAGGAAATCCCCCGGTCCCCGGGAGTCGTAAACAGTTTCTCTCTCTCTCTCTATCTTTCTCGTTCCTTATTTTATTTTTAGAAGGGAATTGAGCGTATGTCGTTCGCCGTGGTTATGAGCGTACAATAAAAGAAACTAGGACGGGCGCTCGTAACCAAATAGGTATACCATATTATCCGCTCCACGGTATGTACACCGAATCATATTCCATCCTAGAGCTTCAACGTTTGTCTTAGTTTTTTTTTTTTTTTTTTAATGTGCCCGGCTTAATTGTCCCGAATGATTTACTAACTTGTCAGTTTATTAAAAATTGTCGCATCAGAAAATTCCTAAGTTTATTTTTAAAATATGGACAACTGTTTATGATCGAAATAGACACCTTAATAGTATGGCGTAGAATTTTATTCTTCTATTCTCCAATTAAACTAGAAATACTGCCACTTCTAAAATTATATTGTAACATTATGGAGAATATGAAGCAATTCGTAGAAGTTTAAACAGTTATGGATTTTGCACGATTTTATTCCCTCTCTTCAATGTTTGTTTTTTATCATTGACTGTCGTCCTAGCGATGACCAATTTAATTCCATCAGTAATTGCTGTGACATATTTTCATTTATAAGTCTAAAAGTCCAGCGTTGAACTTGTCTGTCCTATTAAGTAAGATGCACATCGCAGTTACTAATTCATTTTTCCAAAGTTAATATGAAATTATACCATAATTTAAAAATCATAATCATTCTGATTATTATCCGCTGTGTACAATACTTCTCCAAATTCGTTAAGTTTTCCCAGAGAATGTTTGTTGATTTTTATCTCTTATGTATTTATCCATTGTGTTAAGTTTTTTTATCGTTTTACAGCAAAACTTTTACTATTTATATCATCCATGATATACTATATTTAGCTTTAGTGTTGTTATTCTTTGTTCTTAATGTCCAATGTAAAGGGCCCGAATGCTGTTTTGGCCTATTTTTAAAAAAATAAACGAGTCATTTAATAAATAACACCGAACTGGCGTGATAAAAAATAGCTAGAACGCCGATCACTTAAAGACGTTTCTAATCAAAGATTTAATTTTTAAAATAGTCATAATTGAATAACTTAAATTCTGAAAATACATATTTGTATCAATAGAACTTGCAAGACCTTCTGTCCGAACTATAAATCAGCGGTTTAGTTAATGCAAAGGTATAAAAAAAATTTGTCACTCGAAAATTGGCCAATTATTTCCGGATAAATTTTTAAGCGCCAGCAAAAAACGATCCCTTTCGTCTAAAAATTGAAAAAAAAAGAACGACGCGTCTCCATCGTCCAATTTCGTAACTTTTTCAAGGAGATTAAAAAAAGAGTCGTTATATTAAAATATTCATAGTGTTAAATGTATCGCCAGAAGAAGAAAAAAACAATACCTTATTATATAAAACCCTGGGTCTTATTTCGGCACTTTTTCGCGTTAGCATTTAATTACTCACCACGATCTTCCGTCGCTTCCAAATTACTTATTTCCTTTCAATCACCTCAGGGTCTTAATTTTTTTTACGAGGTCTTGAAAATTAACACTGGCAACCACCGTCGCGCCCGGAATTCGTTCGATCAACGAGTTGCCGCGATTTCGAAGGTATTGTTATTATCAATATTCTGAGAATCAAGCACTTGTTCATGCCGCGTTCGAAGATTAAGTTGAAACCGTAAAATATTCCGTCGTAATTACGCTTCCTATTGTTAGTATCCTCCGCTTTAATTTTTCGATGTCGGTGGATGTAAAAGCGAAATCGATTTAATGACTTTTTACGATCGATAAAACTTGGAACTCGTACAGGAATATTTTGTGTCGCTTTATTATTGAAACGCTCTAGCTGTCTATTCGTTACTGCATACCTGTCAATTGAACAAATTTGAAGCGATTTCCCTATGGGCCACGTGTTCAATTACTGAATCTTCCTTTCTCCGGTTCGCTGCTTTACTAAGTTTTATCTTCGGAATAATTTTAGTTCATAATTTCTTAACTTAAATGACCGAATTTTTCTGTGACCCAATGAAAAATGCCGCATATAATTGGGAAAATTCTCTAAAGGGAAAGAATTTTCAAGTTTATGTACGTGTTGTTACATTGCAATAACTGTGCTACCTGAATTAATTTGTTACCAATTATTTCTATCTTTCTCAAACTGTTCACTCTAAAAAAAAAATTGAAACCTCGAAACTTCGGCGAAATATCGCGATTTAATGCCCTAAAGGAAGATTTAATTTAAATAATTAATATTTTGCAATGGCACCCTGTGTCGTGAGCTCGCGGTGGAATGCAGATCACTAATTACAAATGAAAATTAATTGTGCGAATGCAGTAATCTCTGAATGAGATTCGCGAAACTGCATCTTCTTTATTTAATTATTGAAATTATCTAAAAGGTATTATTTTTAATTTCTGTTTATTAAAATAATGTGTACATTTATATTGATGAATGGAATAATGACTTTGCTACAGCAATTTAGGTTAAATCTCAGCTCATATTAAATTGTATAGACCAATGCAAACTAAAAATATTATCACAAAATACGGTTCGACAGATGTTTTAATTATAACTTGCGTATGGTGAATCGATAACCTTGTCTTACTCATGAGAAAATCGATAACTTTTGTCTTTGAATTTTTTTCAAAAGTCATTTGCAATAAAGTAACGCATCATTCAAGAATCGATGCGACATTGTAATAAATGTAAATCGTAGTAAAATTCTCAGCGACAATTCCCTGTTCGATTCATGAAACTTGTCGTGCGCGCTTTACATTCCTCGTCAAAAGACTCTCTTTGTAATTACCTAGATAAGTGTCATCGTAGCTCAATCGAGGCAGGAAGAGTATCCGATCACTCCCACGGGTCCCTCGTCCGTGTTTCACGAGGTAAACGACAACAAAGAAAAAGACCTTAAAAGCTTCGCGAGTCGTTCTGCAAAAAAAAAAAACAAAACAAAAGACTTAGTGGCGACGCAGTCTGCGAAAATTCGTTTTCTTTGTAACGTACAAAAATACTTTTGAAGTCTTCATCCTCCCTCGCCGCACTTCGGGGACACAAAGTGGGCATTTTTATTTTTGAAAAAGTCGTCCCATAAAAAAAAACCACTCTCTCCATCTTATTTCATCGCCCAATCCGCGTCTCCGCCATGTATACTCCCCACTCGGCGTCTTCTCCCCCACCCCCACCCTTTAACACTCCCCTCTTCGACCACTATCATCCTCCCCCCCCTCCCTCACTCTGCCTATAATCTAACAATAAGCTCACAACATTCTCTCGCATTTCAGGAGCACTGACGTCATGGTGAGCTGACCCAGGCGGCTACCCTAAAAAAAAAACGAAGTCACCGGTTCAAGGAGACGACGTCGACCCTCACCTCCGCCATCTATAGAGAGAAAGAGGAAGACAGGGAGGACGACGGAAAGAATTGCAGGTCACCGCGGAAAAGTAGGGTGACGACGGATCCCTTGGGAAAACACCAAGCAAGGGGAGAGGCGATAGGAAAGGTATAATTCCGTTAAAAATAGATTTTTAAAAAAAGCGGCGAAGATGGGAATCTTGATGAGACGTCGTTCCCTAATCCTCAAGTTCGTCCTTCTAATACCTTTGGTGTGGTTCACGGTCGCCTTGATGCTTTACGCGGAGCAGAAAGAGCAGGCGGCCGTTGAGGCGGCTGCGGTCGCGGCGGCCGCTGCGGCGGGGGGAGCGGATTCTCCCGTCGCCCCTCCCGCTGCACCCCCGGCGGCGCCACCGGCACGTCACCCGCCTTCCGAGTCGGGAGGAGGCGGGAACCTCCCTTCCGCGGCGAGGCTGAGGGGAGGCGCGGGACTAGGAGGCGGTGGGGAGGCGGCGGGACAATCGGGAGTGTTGGCACCTCCGATCAGGGAGAACCTCGTGGGAGACGAAGGTCAGGATGAGGTGACGTCGCAACCCTTGCCTGGTGACATGGGAAAGCCGGTGATACTGCCGAACATGACGTCGGATATGAAGGCCCTTG
This sequence comes from Uropetala carovei, assembly GCA_036926305.1. Taxonomy (NCBI): domain Eukaryota; kingdom Metazoa; phylum Arthropoda; class Insecta; order Odonata; family Petaluridae; genus Uropetala; species Uropetala carovei. Next base: position 184,282 of record JAXCHB010000003.1, read on the forward strand.
TGGACCAAGGATGGGAAAAGAACGCGTTCAACCAGTACGCCAGTGACCTCATATCAGTTCACAGGTCGCTGCCGGATCCGAGGGACGAATGGTGAGTACTTTTCTTTTTTCTCTCATCTTATCGAGGTTTAAATTCCTCCGTGTTTTTTCTCCGAAGAATCCGTCGCGATCACGTTTTTTCGGAGGAAACATTTTTTTGAGCAGGGATAAAATTTAACTGCGCGCGTGTTAAATCGAAGTCGTGCCGTGGGAGGAGTCATAAAGTGAACGATGCATCAAGTTATCGTGGAATGCGGATTCTCACATACGTAAAGATTTTTTATTCCGTATCGTATAAAGCAGTGCTTTTCATCAACCTTTTGCCTCTTAACGTCCCACCTACCACCTTTTCAAGATGTATAGAAAAACCTCACTTTTTCTGATAAATGTATTTATACGTTTATAAGCTATAAGTAGGACATTAATAATTGGTAGACACAAGAGAGAAGGCCGAAATAAAAAAGATTTACTTGGCAATTCCACGAAAATTTATTTATTTATTTAAAAATTAATTTTGTGGAATTCCCAAGTTAATCTATTTTATTTCGATAATATGAAGAAATTCCCTCAAGTTACGCCTGAGACTGAGAATGTATAAAGGAGAAAGTGCCAGAAAGCATAACCGATTGTGGTGCCGAAATGTCTTCAGCCGGCTCTGGTCCCACCTAGACGGCTTTCAGGTCCCACCGGTTGAGAAACACTGGTATAAAATACATAATCTGCAGAACTGATCAAATATCATTTCACGTACTTATAGCAGAGTTACCATTAACGATGGATATGTTGTCTTTTGTTATGTATGAAACGAGATTTTAAGCAGATTATAGTAATTGCCGTCAAATTTAAAATACTGACTCTTGGGAAGAATCCAAGTAACTTTGTAATAGTTAATATAAGAAATTTCAAGGAGTACGCGCTAATTTATTTTCACCTCAAAGTTGATCGGAAGATATAAGGCAGTGGTTCCCAAACTGGCTGCCGCGAAATGCTTTGTTAGTAAATAAATCAGTAATTTATACATATGTGCTGACATACATAGGGCAATGTTTTTTCTCTCGTTACTAGATCATGTTGCAATACCTAAATCATCCAACGGTTTTATCACCCTTGCATAAAAATATAAAAATCTTGTTTCATGGGAGGAACACCGAGGCATTTTGCTTGTCTTTTGAAAGAGCCTACAGAAAATCATACGGTGCAGTCTAGCTAGGAAAAATAATCACTGTAAACACGGCGGCTTAAAGTACAACCATAATAACACGGAAAAGGGGCGTTTAGCTTTAATCGACGCTAAAGGGAACTTACTGCTCCGGGAGCAGTGGGATTGTTAAGTTGGCGCCTTGTGGTGACGAATGGCTGTTCAGATTAATGCTTTATTCCTTAGGAAGAGTTTAACGAGTAATTAAGCGGGAGATGAGAGGGAGGTGAGGGGAGGGAGGAGTGAGAGCGGAGCGAGGAAAACTTTTCAGCCGGCTGAAACTCGTCCGCTCTGTCCCATAGTCCTAGCGATCGATGTTGTTAGATAGAAACGAGTTCCAAGGAGATGCTGGGCGTTAGGGTATGACGAAAAGAGGCGCTGGGGAAAGGAATTTAGTGGAGAAACTTTTCTCGTCGAGTGAAGGAGGAGGAGTGTGTCTGAGACCGAATAAATGTCTCCCGAAGGAGGGAAGGACTAAATGCTGGATTGAAATGTGACGACGGTAGAAATCTTTCGCAGGGAAAAGTCTGCGGAATCGGTGCTTATTTTCCTTCGGGGAAGTGATGCAGTTTCAGTTCGTTGCGTCTTATTCGGAGATTCGACACAGTTCTTTCAGTTTTATTAGTTGAGTCGCCCTGTCGCGTCGATGGATACATTCCAGACTTGTGTTTCGTTGTGCCGAATGCTCGCTGAGCATTTCTTAGCTGAATCTACATAACGTATAATGAGGAACCGATATACGTGCGGTACTTAAATGACTGTGTTTCGCATGATTAAATTTCTGTAAACTTTTCATTATTTTTCAATAATCTGGTCGAGTATTCCCCTTATAGAAAATGTATTTATTTAACAAGGATCCAGAGATCCTGTACTAAATAAGAACAGATTGCAACAACGTGACAATTAAAACAATGTTTCCTAGAAGAGGGACACAAGATTGCTTTTTATTGTAGAGTTTTATGAGAAAAAAATCTGATAAGATTGCTTTTTATTGTGGAGTTTCATGAGAAAAAAATCTGATGTGTCCAACACATGACTTTCTCCATATTTGGGGTATAGATTTTTAAATTATTATGAATAGCATTATGATGCAAAATTAGCATTTCGTATCGTAAAAGAATACAGTCGTCCTTATTGCCGTAAATTAAGTATATTTGAATATATTTACAGAATTCACCGCTACATGGTGGTGGCGCTGTATACTGGAAATTTACGAATAAGCAAAATATCTCCGAAATGGATGGTTCTACGAAAATTTGTTTCAAACAAAACCCGGAAGAAATATTATTCTCTACAACTTTGGTCCTCACAAGATTACCAATAACGATATTTTTAAGGAGATATTTGACGGAAACTGAAAAAACCGATTATTTATAAACTAGCCTAAGTGCCCGTTGAATTTCAACGGGTTTAATTAATCTAAATTTTCGTCAATGCAACATGTAAAAATCGCAAGAATAAAATTTTGCACTGTTTTAACCATCGAATATTTCTATATTATATCTGTTTTAATTAATTAACTAAAATCTCACAGAAATTCCATGTGAATAAAATAGTACCTTTCTTTCTACTATAATAGCCATTGTTATTAGTTTTAAATTGATTATAGCATTAGGATTTCAATTTCATGAAATAAGCAGAATTCCGGTAACAAAAAAATTGGTTCAATCTTCAATTGCCTCTGATAATACTTTAAATAGATTTTGGAGTAAAATGTACCTTAATATCGTTTAGCGACCGCTCACCACTCTGGACTTCTTAGTTTCCCGAAACAACAACTTTCAATAGTTTTAAATTGATTTTTGCTTTGAAATATACTTTAAGTCAATTCAGTACAACTTCCACTTTACATATTGTAATTTCCAAAGCAAATCCTTTTATAAGAGGCAATGCTAACCTAAAATTAATTCATTCTGTAAAGTGAATAAATAAAGTTCTTTCTTTAAACTATAATAGCCACTGTTATTTGATTTAAATGGATTATAAGCCTTAGAACTTACTCTGTATTAAATAAGCGCCAAAATTCCTTTTATAAAAAGAAATCAATTCATTAAAAGATCCACTGTTGTGTCTTCGAAAATTGCCTGTTAGCAGTTTTAAATGTCCTTTTAATTTTAATTGAATTTTAATTTATGTTCGTTTCCAAACTTCGGCCATTGTTAAGAAATTAATTCGAGGAATAAAAATATAAATTCGTAAACACGTATGGTTTACAAAGAATTTAATTTAAGAATGCTTTTTATTTCCAATTTTTCTAAAATGACACTGTTGATACTTAAAATTTTTTATATTTACGTTAATATACTTATTTTCCGCAAAACACGCCAATCTTTCCCCTTCCTCCCTCTCTCTCTCTCGTATTGAAGCACTCAAGGCACGCTTATTCCCAGAAGGATGTATACAATAATAGTAATTTGAGGTGTGACAATGATAATGGTCGACATAGCAACATCACGTTAAAATGGCGAGATTTCCACAAAATATGCAAATTAAACGTTTAACATGGAATATTTCGAACTGTGGGCAAAAAAAGACGAACGGAATAAGAAACTTTATAACTTTTTCTTCAAAATGGTTGAAATCCGAAGGTCGTCTGTTAATTTCTTCTAATTTTAATTTCCAAATGAATAAAAGGCTGCACGTCGAAAAAACGCGTTTTACATGGTAAGTAATGGGAAATGGAAATGCCTCTCTTGGAGACGAACCAAGGAATTCTTTCGCAATTTCAATTCGTCATTCTCTGAATAAGTGTTATTCAAGCATCCCTACCAAATTTCGAGTTTCTATCGGTATTATTTCTCGAGTTATTAGCGTTTGCATAGCGTGACCAACCAACAGACGGCGGCTTTTATTATATTAAATAATTCCTAAACAACTGCTATGGAAAATTGTTTCAAATAAACGTTGTAGGAAATTAAATACTCTAACATTTGTATAGAATTGTATATACAATAATGATGTTTTAACGGAGAAATATTGCAAAAACCGAATCGGGTTTCGAATAAACCTCGACATCCTGTTAACCGGTATTGTCCTAAAACTAATCAGTTCTTTGTGCTCATGCTAAAGTGTTATGAAGTTTGGTAACGATATGGCAAGTACTTTTTGAGTTAGAGCGCCCACAATCACATCCACACAGACATCGTTCCGTAAATAGTCTAACCGTGTTCTAGGGACCTCAGAACGTGTATTTCCGTTGAAATCTCGAAGTCGATTTTTTCGTGATCACAATACTTTCCCATTACTACTTATGGAGAAAGTAAAAAGAATGAGTTTTTGATATCATTCACAATAAAACAAAGCGTGGTCTAATGGTGTGTCGAATATTTAGTGGGGTCTACTCAAGAGTTAAAGGTACTTTTAAGAAGTTACAGAAGAAAGGAATTCCGTACGGCATAAGTAGTTTAGGTATAGGGGGTGGGAGGGTGAAAATTTTGTCGGTGAGGAAGGGTTCCATTGCGGTTGCAGGGAGAGAGAGTGATTCTGGTGAATTAATATTGCCTGTTACCATTCTAAAGAAGGAAACTCTCTCTTTAACAGGCTTCTTGGGGGAGGGGGGGGGGGTGGGGTCTTGAGCCAATTTTTCATCAAAGTATGTAGCTTCGGTAAATGCGAATAGTTGGTCCCGAAATTGTCCGGGTTAATGGCGTTCCTGTGACCGCCTCGAAACGTTTTGTAAGTTCGGAGAAGGAAATGAGGAAGAAAAACGTAAAGAAGAAGGGCGTCGTATAATTATGGTGGCAAAAAAAATATAAAGAGAGGGACCATCGCACGTTAACATGGTTGGGAAAACAGCAGTTGGAAGAGAGGCGCCGGGAGAATTTTTGCGGGGAGTTGGAAAAGGGAAGTTTTTAAGGGGGGGGGGAGAGGTTTAGGGAGGAAGAAAGGGAAGGTTCAGGCGAAGAGGTCAAGCTTTAACAGAGCGTAAAGGGATGTGGCGGTCGTGCGGCATTAGCCGGTTGTTTTGAGAAGTTTCTCCCAACTTAAAATCCCTTTCGAACATCATTCGCGTGTTTTCGTCGTTGTTCGGGAAGTTTCCGCCTCTTGTGTGTCTATGGGAACACCCCGTTTCTTTTTCTCGCGTCCATTCGATTCGCTCGGCTCGAAGTGGAGCGGAAACGTATTTTGTTTATTTTAGCTAGCTCAAAAAAACATCATTTACGAGCGTTTTATTATGAGACGATCATATACAATAATGTCCCGGGCAGGATTGAAACCAGAGACGCTAACTACCCCTCCATCAAAGACGGAAAATCCGCACCTTATATATTTAAAGAGGATGGAGAAACTGTCTCTATGTGATATGCAACGTTAACAGGATTATAAATTCGGTCAATTAGTTGTCTATAGTCATTTTATAATTTAATATTAGTTAGGGTATCGTGAATAGAAGATAAGGAATTTATCCGGAAATTCAGTTAAAAATGCGAAGAAAATGTGCTTCAAAATAAAACTATTTCATCAAATGCTTAGTAGTATAAAAAATGCTTACCTTGTTAACTGTTAACTTAGTAAAACTCTAAATTTATAGTCTTTTTTCTGGCAGTATATCGTCCGAATTCGGCTCAAATATCTCTTACCTACACTTATTTAGTCGTTCCTTGCAGAAAGTATATATTATGCATTATAATTAAAAATTAAATTCCATCCACATTTAAAGGAAAAATCAAAACTTTTTTAAGGTCTCAGGAAAATATGAAAAATGGTGAAATTAAAGGACATTTTTATGGTAAAATAATTTTCACCGGCCGAGAAATTATTATTTTCTTGATGATGAAGTTGGCGATTTACATTATTGCCGTTACATTAATTTTTAACATTACGAATTTATTATTCCCATTGAAAAACTGCATAGTTCCACAAATCCGTTTCCTTTGAGGAATAAAGGACAGTAATGCGACAAATTTACATTCGTTGCCATTGTATCCGAGTTAATTTTGAACCTAAGAGTTGTAAGTAGATAAAAATCAAACCGATGCAATTTTTAGTATACGCATTTATTTCTCCAGCAAACTTTAGATGAAGAAAGAACATATACCATTGTCATAGCTATTTTTTTTATAGGAAACGTACTTCACCGGCACATACACGCATGCGTATGTGACGTAGCATGGCCAAAGAGAGCGCGCTGTGTTAGTTCAGAAGAGGGCGCTGAAGGCAGAGAGAGAAAATTTTCAAGGCACTCTTTCGCCAGTCGAATATTGGTTTACCGTTCATTGTTGTACCCATTCGTGTCAGAGGGACGCCTCGCGTAGCCCACCATCGAAACACTTGAGGAAGCGCGAAATTCTTCGCGATTGATTCGATGGAGTGAAGCTCTTCGCTTCCATGACTGCCCGACCCACCTTCCTCGAAAAGCCTCTGTTTGCGAGGGCAGATAGAGGACTTAAACAGACCCGACAGCTTCCGAACCACTGCATCGCATGTCCGAAATTTTTTCTCCATCCTGTTTGTCTTGAAAGGCTCCGGAAAATTGGGAAAAATCCCAAGGACGAGGGAGAGAGGATAGGTTTTTTCGTAATAGGAAAAAAGCATTAAGGGGCCTGCTGGACGTGAGGTTTCCATTTTGGAGCGATTGGGTTGGAGTAAAATCAGATGACTTCTTGTTAGTTTTCTCTCTGCATTTAAGTTAATCACGGAGGCAATCTGAAAGGTTTTGTAGTGAAAATTTTGACGGCTTTTATCGGCGCGAAGTGTTCTTAGGGAGAAATTAACTCTTCCCTTATATAGTATGTATTTTGATTTTGGTTGACGCTGCGTAGTAATATTTACTTATTTTTAGCCATGGTGAAATGTGTGTAAAAGTTAAAATGTATCTCTGATATAGGATTCGGCGTTCTTATTTTACGCAGGTGATATTTGTAGATTATATTTCTAAAAAATCATTAACGATAACTCAAGTGTCTTTGGAATAGTATTTGCACAATTTAGTTAACTCGAATATCGAAAAGAAAAAACTCAGATTCGTAAACAATTAAGTGACATTTTTTAAAAATTGAAAACATTGTGTTACAAGAGTATATTACCCCAGAAACTATATGAAAAAATGTTAACTGAATGTCATTTCTCGATAAATTTATTAACGAATAAACTTAATGATCGATTTTCTGTTGCATTTTATTTACTTCTTTCGCTTTAATATTTACGTTTAAAATGTATATTGTATATTACTTTGTATCTTTTTGGTATTAGACTCATTGTATTTGTCTTTCAGTAATTAAGCGTTACCATAGTGACACGATTTATAAGAAAGAATGCTAGGTTATTTCACACCTAGGGTTTATTTTTATCATTATAAGAGTAACGTCATTGGTATTCTTCCGTAGAGAAGCTCATTCGGAGAGCCAAAATGGCGTTGTTCTTTACATGCATGTTCATATTTTGACAAAATTTAGCGTTTTTAACGTGAAGTTGCCTTGCCAACCGATTACATTGTTAAACAAGAAATGCTATTACTCTCACGTATAAAAAACGTGTGATTCTATCATAATTACGTAAAGAATATTTTTAGGAGAAATTCTGAACATAATTACCATCGTTTAAGTTTTCATAATCATGTTTTAACTTTTTTGATTTTATGTTTTATATGGTGCGTTTGACATCTGATATTTATATTATAATCGTTAATTTCAACCTTATTATCTATAACACGATTTCACGTCACGTTGCCATGGTAAATGACATGTTTGTTTCTTTCGTATGTTTATCAATAAGCTACTGTAAGGAATGTATTTTAATGAAATCCAGTACCTGTCAGATAAATCGGAATACGTAAGTTGAATCAAGTTTATTGGCGTCAGTTCGCATTAAAATTTCTATTAATATACATTTCAATTTCATATAATATAATAATTGATGGTATGTACAATACATACCAAATCAACACGTATAAACATATATAATTGTTGCTTAAAGGAATAATTACCAAAAGGTGGAATCTCTTAATTATACATGTGTAATAATATAATAATAATAATATGTTATAAACAGTTGTCGCTTAAAGGAATAATTACCAAAAGGTGGAATCTTTTAATTACTACTTAAAGGATATCTATTATAGAAATGTGTGAGAATAATAATCGTATTTACGATGAAACAATATGTAAATATTAATGTGTTCTACCGGAAAACTATCGCATAATTTTATTCGCCAAAGACGGCTGACATAACTCGGGCATCGCCGGGTACTTTCAGCTGTTATTTATTTGTACTACATTTAGTAGTATATATTCGAAAGAAGGGAAGCGAAAGGGCATCCACCCGCAAACCATCATAACGAAGGTGAACGCCCCTTCCTCGCGGAAAACGAACTACGACCCCTCCGTCGCCTAACAGTTCCCGACACTTGTCAGGTGGCCTTCATGTCTCCCACTCCATCGCGTTAAAACAGAAGACGTGAACAGAGAGAGAGAGAGAAAATTCCCCGCGGAATATAGCCTCGCACGACCGATAGCGAAAATCTGACGTCTCTAGAATGACTTTTTATACGTCTCGTTCCTTTTATTCCCAGGCTAGACCTACCTGGCCTTGTTCCGAGGCGTGAAAATTCGTATTCTTTCCGCCTTCCCTTTACAGCTCAGCCGCTCTCTTTAAGCTAGACTTCGTGCCATCCCCGTGTCGAGAGAACGTTGAAATGAATGTTTTTTAGTGTTAGGTGTTGCGGAGTGTTTTTTGCGATACGTTTGACACGAGTAACCGATGCTGAGAGTGTCACCCTACACTTCACGTTCGCGAGTGCCCGTCCTTTACGGTTTATTTTTTTGCACTTCCAGTTGGAAGTAATTGCTGAAATTTTGTGCGAGATCGTGGGTTACTATCCAGAGGAGCAGTAAATCTTATAAGAGAATTCCGAGTTCGATTCGGTGTCATTATCGACGTAGCGATGATATTTGCATTTAAAATAGGTTAAAATCGAGATGCGAACTTATATTCGAGGAATGAAGTGAGGCTTATTATTATTATCCTAGCTACGATAAATCTAATTGGAATAGTTCTTCAAATCCGAAAAACGGCGTTTTTCGCGTTTATTTCAGAAAAAAATTTCATACCACCATTGGCAGTGTTGCATTTTAACACCTGGTGGCTCAGGTCGGTATTCATATCCTGGGTTACTTACAACTTGTGTTAGTTACTAGGAGACATTTTTAATGCTCTAAGTTTATAAAGATACTCTAAATATAGTCATCATCACTAATCGATATATGAAAGTATAGCACGTGTTTCTGTGGGTAATTAATAATTTTTCACTTTATTAATTTTTCAAATTTGCCCGTCCTTTTCAAGCCCCCATAAAATTTAGGGGCCTACGGCCGTCGATCGAAGTAAATCTGCCCCATTCCGTTTATCTGAATCGTTATATTTCCGCGTTTATTCAACCGCTTAGTTTTATTTTATTTTTGCGTCGGTTAATTATTTTGAACTTATTAGCTTCGATGTGCTAGAATTATATCGCTGAATAATCATCTTCCCGACGCACTTGACGTCGAAACTCGAAATTTTCATCTGACGAAACTCGCGTGCAAGTCGGTTCAATTTTTAACTTTGGCAATCCCAGAAAAGGTTTTTTGCATGTTGGAAGAAGTGTTGTATCGGCTCCTTCAAATAATAAAGGATAAACCTTGATACATACATTTTCGTTGCCCCAACATCCATATAAAAATTCTACACCGGAAAATTATAAGTTGCTCCAATAGAATTTTTCTCTTTCGCAACCCTGAGTCTTTGATAGCTGTAATCAATCAGTTCTTTCTGGAACTAAAATGATTCCCGTTAAACTCGAAATCCATCTGTCAATCGATCGCACCACAAAGGGTTCCTTAACTCCCGGAACCCCGATTTCCTTTGTCAGAGAGTTTTTTTTTTACTGTTTCCTGAAGTAAATGCTGCCGTCTCTTGCTCAATTTCTTTAAATTTATCCTTTCTCCACGAATGTTCCTTTGCCAATTACTCTTGGGGCGCGCGCACGCACACACACACACACACACACACTATTTAAATTATATTAGTTTCCTTCTCGTCAAAACATGTCTAAAGAATTAAAATAAAAATTTCCTCTCTTCCTCGCTATTTCTCTCCCTCTCCGCGATAGAATGTGCCCCTGGATTTTATGCCGACGGCGATGCATATATCGTGACAGATTGACACTTGAAAATTATTACATAAGTATATCCGTTATCATCGTGTTGGAAGGTATATAATTTAAATTAAAAATAATATCGAATCGTTGAAATCACAGCGGTGAATCGCATACGCGCGCGTGTACGTCTAAAGTCGGGATTACACCAAGGTATCAACGTGCAACATGCCGCATGCAACGCTGTGGCATGTTGCAGATTGGTTTCATATGCCGCATGCAACAAATACGCCGCATGCCACAAAAAACCGATGCCGCACGTTGTTGCAAGGCTTCCCGACCGAGGTTGGAAGCAAGGAGTGTTGCATGCGGCATTTGTGACGAATTGTAACAGGAAACCAGTTTTTCAGGAAACTACCTGGCGCAGAAACTACAAATCTAGAAACCCCCCTCTCCAGCAATCTTTTTCACTTTGTTAACTGAAAGAAAATCTGCTGCTTTTGTTTAAATGGTCATGAGGCATGCGGCAATGTTGCACGTTACTGCCTTGGTCTAATCCCGCCTTAACAGAGATTCTACTGCGCCAAGAGAGCGATATTGACGTAAAAAGTTTGGAAATGTTTACTGCTCCATTCGAATCGAAAGTTGCTTTTACGGCATAAACAAGGGGGGATGTAAAGTCGGCCGGGAGAACCGTTTGAGTCATGCTCGCGAGAACAATGCGAAGTCGTTTTCGTCGTTCCGTTTGCTACCTTGTAAATAAAAGGCGCCATTGGCGGATCTGTAAATCCGACTCTGCTTATTTCGGGATACGCATCTTGTCTAGCAAAGCGTTAAGACATGCGTTTGCAAGTTTAACGAAATATTTTAATTTCGACGAGATTCGAATACGAAGAATACAGCAATTCGTTTCCTCGGGTTTGTGTCGGAAATAATCGCGGGGTAATTCCAGATTTTTTCATTCAAATTATCGAAAATTTGAAATTCCGTTTCGAGAGGGTGTATTAAAATAACGGGAATCCTCGCGAGCGCAAGATTCGAAAGAGTATAACCCAGGAACTCGCAAAGAACGATTTTACTTTACGACATGTTTCCTTCATTTGTATTACAAAATCGTCCCTCCGCGTAGTTTGCAGCGTGTTGCTTGGATTTCAAATGACGTGACTCTGGATTTATATTTACGTTTCGCTCTCAATTCTCTTAAACGCAAAACTTCGTCCTGAGTATCGATGAATTTGCTTCCATAATCTTTCCAAAGTTTAGGAGGCTTGATTATAGTGCGTCTCAGGGCGTCATTAGTTTCCGTGCTTAAACTTAAATTTACGCCGTTTAGTCATTAAGCATTCTGGCACATCCACCGTGATTATATCTTCCTCGCTTTATAGTAATATTGATACATATTTTCGATGTAAATTAATTTTCCATGAAATGCCACTTCTTATGCAAAAATGCTTGTTTCCACCGTTGCTAAGGCTTAGCGAGTGAGGTATGTAGCCTGTGGCTACTCTGAAAAGAGCCCAGATCTCACCAAGACCGGTGTATGCTATAGCATGAAAACTTCACCGACCGTAACCGTATATAACTTGGTCACTGTTTATTTCAAACGACTATATACAAAATTAACGTAGCTTAGATCAGTTGGGCCATCGGGCATTTTCACGGATTTTGGCCATACCTACATGTATACACGTTATGACAACGATGACATTTTTATATCTGTAGTTTATATAACATAACATAACCTTTTAACTAATGTGGTGCGATCTGCTAGACACCACATAATGTTTACTGTGAGATTACCCCGCTGTTTACATTTTATAAATAAATAAATTGATCATTATTTACTATTTTAATAACCTAATAATCGTCATGACATTATTAAACATGGCAAATCTAATTATAGATGTAGCTGGCTTAAAACATTCTGGAAGACCGCTTTTCAGTTAAAATATTATCATGATGTCACCTCAATAATTAAATGTTAAGCGCATTGTCAGAAAATATATTTTGCCGATCTCTTCACCGACCCACTAAACCCGAACACTTTCTACCGCGCAGCCAAATAAACACTTTGCAACGAATTTTTTCGTCCAATCGTAATTTTCGCATTTTCCTTCACCCACGGGAATTGAGACACGAGGAATTTTACACTAAGCAATAATTGTGGTACGTGCTATTTCAAAAGGAAAAAAAAACACAGACTCCCGCATCCTAAAACATATTAAGTTAACGAGGCGAGTATTCGAATATGCGCGGGCGGCTCCCTTTTCCCCTTACAAGCTTAGCGTCGACTTTTACACGGCGTACTTTCAAACCCTTTGCGCACTTCGGTGTATGCATCACACTCTTATTTTATGCAGCGTTATTCCGGTCGCGAAGGGCGATGCGAGAGAAGAGGATTCCTCCGAATCTTGTATCCGAGGAAGCGCGCGAGCAAAACGTATTCAATTAAAGACAGAGCACTCCTCTCTCTCTCATCTTCTCTTACCCTTCCGTGATTGCGTTTTATGCCATTTGACTCTTAGAGTGCCCAGAGATTGAGAGAGAGAGAGTGTGTGTGTATAGAAGGGGTAGCCTTATATTGAATCACGCCGTAGTCTTTGGAAGGAGTGAAGAGAGGAGGGGGGAGTGGGAGGAGGGGGGAGAGGGAGGAGGGGGGAGAGGGAGGAGGGGGGAGAGGGAGGAGGGGGGAGAGGGAGACAAGACTGCGAGTTAAGAGGGAAACCCCCCCAAGGAGTGGTTCGGATTAAATAAATGCGCACGCTCCAGTAAGGTAAAAGCTTTTCCTCTTCTGTCACACCAATTGGGTTATTCCACCCGCTCGACGCCGATGTGGGTTTGAGCAAAAAGGGAGAAGGGGAGGAGAAATGAAGGGGAGTTGGAGAATATCTTATTCTGAGAAACGTGCTTTAACGCAGTTTCATTTTGGTTTTTCCTCCATGAAGTGGGCAAACTCTATATTACATGCACGGGCCACGCTTTATTCTTTTCGGTAGTATATATATATATATATATCCTCCTCTCTCTCTTTCAAATCCCCACTCCACTATCTCTATCCCCTCCTCCCTCTATCACTCTATTTTACCCCTTTATAAAAATACTTTGTAGGAAAGAGAGGGACGAGTGCATTACGACAAGGACGCCTCTACCGCCACGGAGTGTAAGCTCGCCCAAGCTTTGCTTAAAAGCTTTTTCTAAAAAGAGTGAGGAAGGGAGGGAGGAGGTTCAGGCTGTCCGTTCCGTTCGTATCTCAAAAGAAGGATTGCGCAAAGTGGGATGGGAATTTTTTTTATTTGAAGTTGCCTGGCGTGTGAGGAATGGGAAGGCGTTGGTCACTTGTTTATCGTGACGTACGAATCGGTGGGGACTGGCTCGCTGAGAAGAATAAATTTTCGCCGCTGCACTTTAGCGATGTGTTATCTGAGGAAATAAGAGAGCTGTCTTTTCGTGCCCTGTGACCTCGGAATGGAACTGCATTCGATCCCTCGCATTTTTTTCACTTCGCGAGCGTATTTTGATTCGATGCATGAGGTTACGTATTTTTATGTTTATTTGCTAGCTCCGCCGTTAAATCCCCTGAAATATGTTATATAAATAACTCTTTTGGCTGCACAGCGCTCTAAAAAATCCATTGCATTATTCGTGCAACTACAAATAACTGTGTGTGAAGTGGCATCCATCATAGCGAACTTACAATTCAAAGATACAGTGTAGCTTTGTTTATCTGTTTTATGCGTATATGGATAATTCATAAGGTATTGTTTTTTTGTAAATATACATCGGTTTACTACAATTCGGTCATTAAGATAATTCAGTTTTAAGCATTGATAATTTTAAAAATGTATAATCCTCTTACATTCACGTTAAAGGTTAAACTAATATTGTGTGAAAAATATAATAACAAAATAATTTTATCTTAAAAAATTGTCCATTGTTTAGTAAAAAGGACATTAGTGTGTAGTTATTTTTTGCTTTCACTCTGTAATAACATCATTCACTTGAAATAGGAGACCCTGTTCTACAAGCGTTTTGCATAGCGTACTTTCTTTGTGATATCTCTATTAAAGTAATGACTTTGCAATTAACGAATATTTTAATTAGTAAATTAATAAAATATGATATATTTACATTAAATTGCGTGTTTAAACAAATGTTAAAACGAAAATTAAACAATACATTCTATACTCAATCGCATGTTAATCAAATGCACGAAAGAAATAAGTACTCCTCGAACTGAATACTTGTCTTTATTTCAGGTAATATATAACATAAGCTTACCGAATTGTTAAATATTCGTTGAGAAGTTCTTAGGGACAATTTGAAGTAGGGAGGCAGTTGATAGAAATAACTGGAAGAGTCCGGGGTAGGCCTTCGTCCGCCAATTTATTGAAATGGGCTGATGATATATATATATATATATATATATATATATATATATAATATATGTATATACATATATACATACACAGAAATCTTTTCTTTTTCCTCGACCCCAAATAGGAAAACTTTTTCACGAGGGAGAGAACCCTTCTCTATCTCTCTAAGGAATCGCCATAATATATTTCCCTCCTTCCTTCTCCACCACCGCAGACCACTCATCTTCCCTTGCGTTACGCACCCGTAGGATCGGGACAAGAGGGAAGGGAACGGAGGGGGAGGTAATAATAAAAAAGAGGAAAATCCGGTGCGAAAAAAAAATGCGTGGCAGAAAGTTTTCGGGAGCGTGAAACATGGGAGAGAGAGAGAGGGGAGCCCAAAACCGCAAGAGAAAGAGATTCGTACATTTACAGGACGGAAAAAGTGGGGAAAACCTGAAAAGATTTTGCGTTAATGTGTCTCTGTGTGTGTGTGTGTGCGGTGCCAGATTAATCCTGCCGGATAGCAAAACAGCGAAAGCCTTAAAATTTGTGGAGGGTGGATGTATGCGCACGGTACCTTCCAAGGGAGGAAGGGAAAGATGTACGATCAAATGGGGAACGCTCCTCCGCGATGAATCTGCGGATAAGGAGGTATTTCTCGTGGGAAGGAGATAGAATATAGAGATAGTGGAGTGGGAGATAGGGAGAGAGAGAGAGAACTCCGAACCCTCCAGCCTCTCCAAAAATTAAAATAACTCCCACAAAAAAAAATTAGTCGGTTTAATTGCGAGTGTACTAAAGGATTAAACTCAGGAATATTTTGGTGGCAAGGTTTATTACATTTGATGAGCTAGCGGTATGAATTTCGCTTGTAAATTGTCTCTCCCGAATGTAGCTTGAAAAATAAATGCGTTTTCTCATTTTATTCTTTACCCCTGTTAATTTATGTCTTCCCGGCAGTCCGTTGACGAGATAAATATTCAAATACGGAGTAAAATAAGAGCCCGATTAGGGTACATCGGCAGAAAAAGAGCACAGTATTCGTAACTTAAACGCGATATTTTCATAGTTATTCGTAAAGTTCAGCCGATTGAAGACATTGGCCCGTAAAACGTAAAATTAAAAGTGAAATTGATTGAAAATCTAACGTATATTTCTACGAATGCTATAACTATATGCAGACGGCTTGAAATTTTCAGTTTTTTTTTGGACATTCTACTGCAGCGAAGGTTTAAATGTTAGTAAGTTCATGACGGAGTGACGAACGGACGGACGGATCTACTTCAATAAAAATTCTATTATATGACAATATATTCCGTCGGCATATCCCCGTTATCGGAAAATTTCATCTTTCCACGCATTCGCCGCGATCGTAAATACTCGACAATTTTATTAAGCGGTGTATGGAAGAAAGAACGTAAAAGGGAAAACCATCGGCTCTCTTGATCCTCTTTTTTCCTAATAAAAAAAAAGCGCTAAAAGTACATAAGTCGAGAGATCTATCCGCCGGCTTTTTCAGAGCGTAATTGAATTGGTTAATGGATCGAAGTCTATCAACCCTTTATCCCTTCGCTGCCGGAGAAGTGAGCGAAGGAGACATCGGAGAAAACGGCCGGAAAAATGGGAGAAGGGTAGAAAGAGAGAGAGAGAGAGGGTGGAAACGAGGTTGGAGTGATAGGAGCGTGTTTACGGAAGAGGTTTTAGATGAGCCGATGGAGAAACGAGTTAACACCATAGTGTGCGTGCGTACGTGTGTTGGTGTGTGTGTGTGTGGGGGGGGAGGTGGGGGGGGGATGTG
Source organism: Uropetala carovei (assembly GCA_036926305.1). Lineage (NCBI taxonomy): Eukaryota > Metazoa > Arthropoda > Insecta > Odonata > Petaluridae > Uropetala > Uropetala carovei. The sequence continues at coordinate 200,748 of JAXCHB010000003.1, forward strand.
CTTGATAGGAAGGTGGCTGCGCTACTTGCTTAACCCCCCCACCCCACCCACCCCCAACCCTCTTTTACGTCAGCCGTAAAACTTACTCACTCTCTCTCTCTCTCCCTCTCTCCCTCCCTCTCTCGCTCGCACCCTTCATTACGGACACGTCGCTGACCGATACATAGGGAAAGAGTCGCGTCCTTAGGCTGAGGAATTGACGGTTAACAGTATGTATCTTCTTTTTAATAATAATAATCGATTCGGCGTTATTTTCCCACGAACGTAATATTTTTTTGATGATTGTATGTTTTTCGGTGGGAGGAAGGTTTAACGTGAACTCCTTCCAATGCAAAAGTCTCACGCTCGATTCGGGTTGAAGGAGTACCTGCTTGCGTTAGTGATTATGTGTATTATGGGACGCTGTATTTAACTCTGAGGTGTCTATTATTTGCTAGCGCAGGAATCATTAAAGTTCGAGAGTGCTGCGTATTTTCTAATCTTCGCTTATTCTAGGGCGAGTTTTTGGAATTGGGTTCATCCGTCAGTCTGTCTGTCCGTGTACAAAATAACTCGAAAGTAACGCAATTTACAAACGTCAAAAATCAAGGATAGACAGTTATGCATTGGAGATACGTATGATATAAATTCGGTGGCTTTAGAGAAAGCTGCTGAGGAATAACCGGAAAAAATAGCTAAAAGTTACACGCTGCCACAGATACAGGCACCCAACAATGCATCGCATCTACGATTATTTACTCGGACATCAATAGGCGAATAAAAAGTGCCTGCAATTCTTTCTTCACTTATTTTGTGAGAAATCTGATCAGTAACACGTCAATCGTCCATTTTTAGAAAGCAGGAATGAAGAAGCGACCGATATGGTAAGAGGAAGTAGGATGGAAATTAATTTATCGGCCGTTCTTTTAAACCCAAGAGAGGGGGATTTAGAGAAAGAGAATGGCTGCTGCGAAGTACCAAGAGACAGAGAGAACAAAAAAGATGAGGAAAAAGTTCCCTTCTTTTAAATCCGGTAACTACGACAATTGGGTACGCTAGAGAAGGTTCCAAAAACAAAACGAGTGTCGTTATAAAAGAAAAACAAACGAAGTTTATTTAAGGTCGCGTTCGGGAATGCGAAAGTGTTTTGTGCGCGACACGACGCCCTTTCACGCAGTGCACAAGCGCTCGAGGGGGACAAATTTGGAGGTAATCATGGTGCTGCGAACGGGAAATCCTGGTCTGTTCCTGCGAAAATGCGGACCTGAGGAATACACGTTCAAAAAATGGGGAGAGGGAACCGAATTGCAAACAAGTGAAAATTTTGAACATCAAAGGATTAAACCTACAGATGAATAATATCTCGAATACTTTTGTGTAAGATCAAAAGGAAGAAAATTGTCTCTCGTGAGATAACTTGTTTTGAAACGAGGCATAATATGTATATCTTTGGGTCCCATCTTGAGGCAAAAAGATGAAATGTGGATAAAGCAAGGACGCTGATTCTGATCTCTGTGATTTATTTTAACCTCAAAATTTCTGGATTTTTTTTTCAGGAGCGTAAAAGGTGTTTTATTTTATTTTTGATTTTATTTTTGAGCTAGAAAAAATTAATTTAAGAATTTAATTTAATTTAAGAAAGATGTGGAATATTTGATAATGTTTTGTGATATTCAGATGCATTAATATCTGGTGAATTTATTATATTGCTTCCGTGTATTTCTTTAGCGGACGAAATTCTTTAAACTTACCTTTTTGCTACATCTGATCAGTAACGCAACTTGCGGCTCTTATAATTATAAAATTAAAATCACGCCTTTTCTAACGCAATGTTAAGTGTGCATCAAACGCTTTTGAAATTTTGAAGCTGTATTTTTTTTTATTTGACGGCTTTATTCTTTAGAAATATATCGAATTTTAATGAGAGGTCCTCCGTCGATTTCAAAATGGTACTTTAATAATTTAAGAAAAATATATTTCTCAAATTTTCGGTTTTGCTGATAAACGATTGATAACATAGTGTAAATATGACACCAAAATTACTAGCCTGCTCCTTAGCTATTGCCTGAGCGTATTTTATACTCAAATGAACCACAGTAATCTCAAAAACAGAATTCTGGACGCCATAATCAGATTTTTTGTCATTGTCCTGGAGTCACACAAATTTAATACTTTTCAGCTAACGAAGGAAAACATTAACGTCTACCAATGCAAAGAGCACGGGATAATTTTGTGCGCCTTTGTCGTAACTTTTAGGAGTCGGATAGCGGAAGCGAATCAGCGGAATGGAGTGTGATTTAATTTTTTTCTCTTTTGCAACATAAGTTGGAAAGGCGAAAAATATTACTATTGTTCCAAAGGCGGGCACAAAATGAGGCCTGCAAAGGGCGGAGGGGAAAAAATAATAAGGGATGAATTCGGGACAGAATTATTATAGAAAGAAAGGGTTTCCGGAAGAATGAAGGATGAAAGTTTTGGAAAGTGTTGCCGCTCCCTATTCCTCTCCCCTTTCTCCTCTCCTCCACCCTCTCTCCATTTCTTGTCTCCCTTTATCTCCTGTGGTAAGGTTACTAGAGCGGGGTCGATGCTCTTCCTCTCTCTCTCTCTCTCATGTCGACAATGACATCCGACAAGACAACCCCCTTAATCCAATCCATCTCCTACGAAAGGCCTTTCACCCTTTTCCCGCATTTTTCTCATTTTAGTTCATATTTTGTCCGCACTGTCCGCGAGGGCGCCGTTGGGACTACTTTTTTTCCCTAATTGAATTTTTCGATTCTAATTTAGAATCTGGAAGCGATGAAGCCCTCTTTTTTCGTCTCCGCATTATACCGAATTTTCTCCGAGACTAATCATTACTTTTTTGTTTTAAAGAGGAGAGAAAGGCCTTTCGTGAAGGAGCTCCTGAATAATGAAGTATCGTTGGTCGGAGAAAAAGTCTATAGAATAGGAAAACTTCTCGTGCCTACTAATTTTTTTCGAGGGGTAAAATTCGAATATAAAAGTTAATATGAAATTTTCATTGGTACGTCCATATTTTAATTTTTGAAGTAGGGATTCCTAGCTCTTTTTAGGATAGAAATAAATGCATTATTCACGAAATTGGACGTTACAGATGATTATTTTTTTATTTTAACTCATTAATTGATTCACATGAACAACAAATGATTTTTCGTTTTATATTTATAGATCATATATTATAAATTATGGTACCTACAGTTTTAAGTGCAGTTAACATTGTCTCTACATGTGTTAAACCTTGAAGTGCTTAGATCCCCTGAGAACTTGTTTACTACTGCCATCACCGCCACCTTGAAATTTACGCCGTGCATGCAAATTTCACTATCGGCAAACTTGTCGGGTAACGCGAAATGATACGATCGACCGTTCCGTGGAAACTCGACGTCGTGCCATGTTTTGGCATTGTAGCCAGCTGTTTGGTAGGAGGAAACGGCGTACAAGCAAGCTTCAGAGCTGTCTGCTTCCTCCTTCCTTAATGGTCCATTAATCTGAGCGTCTTGTCGCAGTATTCGGCTATACCACCCGGTTATATCGCGTCAACGGTTTTTTTCCTTCGGTTCTGGCAAACTAGTTCTTTTTTTTACTTTTAGTGTCGAGACGTATGTGCGATTTTGAAACGTACGTCTTAGCGAGGAACGTATCTTACGATCATTTCATCTTATTGTAAAACTCGCTTTTTTCAACGCTTGTCAGAAAAACGTTATTTTTTAAAAATTCGTGAAACGGACTGTATTTTTACAATTTTTTACGGTTTATCTGATAAGCTTAACTAAAATAAAAGTATAAGTATTGTTTATTCCGTAAATGAAATTAAATATGAATGTATCTATTTCCTTATCGAGACAGTTACACTTTCTGATGTTTAGCAAAATATAAACTGGACTCATAAATGGTATAACTTCACCATCATTGTGAACCATAATGGTTTGCTCTGATACACATATACTGTGACAGTTAACTTAGTAATATGAGTTAAACTAAAATGAAAACTGGGACGAAGATTATAAAAACAGTGAAATAATAGGAGACGAATTTTTCCATTGTCCATGTTGGATAAATATATATTATTATCGTTATTATAACGGTACCGTGACATTTGTCGGTTTAATTTTTGTAATGTTTTCAGAGAAAATGGAATGTATCGCTTCATTATTGAATTTCATTAAGGATTATAGAATGTTTTTCCTTCGGAATAGAATTTAAATTACGTCAGCAGTCCATGTAGAGTCCAAACTATTCTCAAATTTACGGAAATAATAACAAATTAACAACAAGAACGTTTTTACTATTCACACATTGCACATGCAATTTAATTTCGGCGGCATTTTTATCAAAGCACGCGATCATTATCGAAAATAATTGAAACAACTAGTAATGCGTATGTGTAAAATCGCTTGAAAACTATGCCTATTTGCTGTATAAAAAGTCCGTGCACAATTTTATTTTCTTTCAAAATTTTAGCGATTTTTATGACAGAGAAATATGGTTAAGGTCGTCCTTTCATAATTATAATGTGTTCAATACCATCCTCCAGCACATGCTAATCTATCTAGCAAAGATGCCTTTATCGCATTTGTGCAAAGCATGTCTTCTTCTGTGACCTCCTTGCATCCTGGTTAAATATACTTCCATTCGTTACACTTCACAAAAGAGTTGACATGGATTCGACTCTTCTAATGACCATAATCTTCACTCGTTTTTCGTGGACGAGTAATTGTTAAACTTTTGCCTTCCTATGCAGTTTCAAATGACATACTGCCATCCGCAAGAGAGAGAGAGAGAGAGAGAGAGAGAGAGTGTGTGTGTGTGTGTGTGTGTGTGTGTGTGTGTGTGTGTGTGTGTGTGTGTGTGTGTGTGTGTGTGTGTGTGTGTGTGTGTGTGTGTGTGTGTGTGTGTGTGTGTGTGTGTGTGTGTGTGTGTGTGTGTGTGTGTGTGTGTGTGTGTGTGTGTGTGTGTGTGTGTGTGTGTGTGTGTGTGTGTGTGTGTGTGTGTGTGTGTGTGTGTGTGTGTGTGTGTGTGTGTGTGTGTGTGTGTGTGTGTGTGTGTGTGTGTGTGTGTGTGTGTGTGTGTGTGTGTGTGTGTGTGTGTGTGTGTGTGTGTGTGTGTGTGTGTGTGTGTGTGTGTGTGTGTGTGTGTGTGTGTGTGTGTGTGTGTGTGTGTGTGTGTGTGTGTGTGTGTGTGTGTGTGTGTGTGTGTGTGTGTGTGTGTGTGTGTGTGTGTGTGTGTGTGTGTGTGTGTGTGTGTGTGTGTGTGTGTGTGTGTGTGTGTGTGTGTGTGTGTGTGTGTGTGTGTGTGTGTGTGTGTGTGTGTGTGTGTGTGTGTGTGTGTGTGTGTGTGTGTGTGTGTGTGTGTGTGTGTGTGTGTGTGTGTGTGTGTGTGTGTGTGTGTGTGTGTGTGTGTGTGTGTGTGTGTGTGTGTGTGTGTGTGTGTGTGTGTGTGTGTGTGTGTGTGTGTGTGTGTGTGTGTGTGTGTGTGTGTGTGTGTGTGTGTGTGTGTGTGTGTGTGTGTGTGTGTGTGTGTGTGTGTGTGTGTGTGTGTGTGTGTGTGTGTGTGTGTGTGTGTGTGTGTGTGTGTGTGTGTGTGTGTGTGTGTGTGTGTGTGTGTGTGTGTGTGTGTGTGTGTGTGTGTGTGTGTGTGTGTGTGTGTGTGTGTGTGTGTGTGTGTACACACACATACATACATATATATACACACATACATACATACATATATACACACACACACTCACTAGCTACAGTACCCGGCGTTGCCCGGGGAAAAACACAAAAAAAATGTTCTAACAAAAATTAATGTTTTATTTCAGTTTCGTTGTAAACAAGGTTTTTGGTTTTTTGATTATTTATAAGCATATATGAGTTTTTTCCAGATCCAACTCTTGATGCTGCAACATACAGCTGACCATGCGAAAAAAATAGCATACAAAGTTATTTTGCTTTTTGTACAATTAATATCATACATTTGGGATTAAAAAGTAGCCTACGGCCTTCCCATTTGTGAAGAAAGTATCTGTTGAAAGTTTGATTACTCTAGATTTAACGGTGTGTAAATGTATAGATGCACAAATAAACAAACTTTCATAAATATATATAAGATATAGGTTGCTAGGAACATACGGAACCGTGTATTCGTCTCATCCTTTGTGGGTATCCGTATGGAATTTCAGTTTATTGGGACTTGTCTAATGGATGGAATACGGAAAGCAGACAAAACGGCTTTATGCAGGCAGATGCAGTACGGTGGAAAAGATCACAATTATAAGAATAACCTAGAAGAAACAATACTGGATGAGGTGGCCTTTTGGGATGTCTTACGTCATGTAATTCACATTATGTACGCATACTCTCAAAAAATTCAAACCTTATACTCCTTGTTTATCGAACCGTGTCTATCACAAAGACGTGACTCTTTCGGATTTGGTAAATAAAAGAAGTTCCTTTTATCAACGTCAGAAAATATTTCGTTGAAATAGAAAAGAGGGCATTTTTTACCATCGCGCCGTCGTCGTAGGAAGGAACAGGTAAACACGAAATTAACCGAGGCAACGTCGTCGGTGTTCATCGGATCGTGAAGGTAAATGGAAAATAAAAAAAAACTTCCTAAAGGAAACAAAAGAGAGAGAGAGATGAAAGGGATACGGATAGATACAGAGAAAAAGAAATCGGAAGAAAGAGAGAAAATAGGAAGAAGCCATAAATGCATACTCCCTTTCGATGCGTATGGTTTGGAGCTGAATTAATGACTGGGAGCGATGTGCATTCAAGGCGAAAGTAGGCCAGTGACGGAATTCTAAAAAAAATTAAAATTTAAAAAAGGCCATGAAAAAAATAAGAACGGAACACGGTGTCTGTTGTTTCCCAGCGCTGTCGCCGTTTTTACCTTCATCCACCTTATTTGTTTTACTCCGTCGCGATTTTCTCTATCTCCTGGATGTATGTATATGTATCTATAAGATATAGACGCTTCTGTCATACGGTATAGGAGAATGAGGATACAAATTATGAGGCACTTCCACACAAACTACGAACTTGAAAATTGGTATGTAGGTAAGTCTTGTGGCAAAACCTACGAGAAAAATTGAAAACTGCAAAAAACTTTTTTTTGACCTTTAAAAAATTCCAAAATTTAAACAAATACTTCATTGTTTAGGTATTTCTAAATTTTCTACAATGCTGAAATTTTTTCTGTCGTCAGAATTTGCTCAATGACCAAAACAGGATTATGGAAATTTAAATGTTTATTTATTTGGTCGTTAAAAATTCATAAAAGTTAAACAAATAGACAAATGTATATGTACTTTCGGTCAAACAAGAGATTTTTTAACGGCCAAAAATAAACATTTTTGTAATTTTCGATTTTTCTCATCGGTTTTGCCGCTAGACCTACCTAAATACAAAATTTCAAGTTCGTAGCTCATGTGGAAGTGCTTCATAATTTGTATCCTCCTCCTCATTCTCCTATAACCTATGTCTGAAGCGTCGACTTATACAATAATTGTGTAAGGTGTATTTATGTCAGTCACACCCCACCCAAGTGCAAGGTTTTTTTCCTTCATTCATCAAAATATGTTAATATGGACCGATTTTCTTCGTTTGTGCTTTATTCGACGGCTGAAACTGTGTACTATCTTATTCTTGCGATGTTTAAATGTAACACGTTTGAAGTTGTAGATTCACTAAATACGTCGAAATTCAGCGAGCACCCGCTAGTCTATATATTATAGATATGAAAAGATCTCTCTTCCTCTGTCACCCTCCGTCTATAAACGACGCCTGTTTCAACATTAGAAATCGCTTCGATATTTCCGCGCAAAAGGACAATAGGTTAGATGGAAGCGCACGTGGATGATGCATCTTTTATCCGTGTGTCATTTTTTTTTTTAAATCTCGGCTTCCTATCTCGTGCGTCAGATGTAATTGCTGCATCTGCGTGCACGGAAAGAACGCGAGATGTTTCCGGAGTGTGACAGAGGAAGCGAAATAAAATTCTAATAAAAAAAGTGGCGGTTTTTTGCCGTTCCCATCGCCCGGATAACGTTTCATTCTTCGCGAAGCTTGGATCAACGCGTCCGTGACTATCTCGCGTGTGTGTGTGTGTGTGTGTGTGTGTGTGTGTGTGTTTATTTATTATTATTATTATTATTATTATTATTATTATTTCAAAAACGGTTGTTTGTTGTTATTCTCTCGTCGTCACCTCATTTTATTCATCATCATCATCATTTTATTTTTCTGATTCTTGCAGAGGGATAGCAATGTAATTTCTTGAGGATCACCATAATTGTCTCATTGGTCTAATTGTCAGGGTAATAAGGAAGTAAGCCGTGTTAGGAGGGCTCCGCCAAAGGGGCTGGTTACCACAATCTTGGAGCCCAGAGTCCTCCCACATATGGCCCTCCCTTGTCCCCTTCTATGTAATTCCTTCTTCTATTTCATGGAGGAGGAGTGTAAATAGTCCAGAATCGATTTTTTGGTTGCCACCGATTCTTCATATAACATTATACCAAAAATACACATACACCTATAGATACACCTACACCCATACATATATATATATATATATATATATATACATACACATATACATACATATATACACATACATATACACATATACATAAGTATATACATATATACACATACATACATATATACATACATATAAACATACATACATACACATACACATACATACATACATATATACATATATACATACATATACAGACACACACATACCCATACAGATATATGTCAATGTAATCCTACTGAAATTATTATATCATGTTATGTTATGAAAACGGGTTCTTCAGGTTGCCTTCCTTCGGATCGCATAATACATTATTATGACACCAGAAATTAAGGAAGTGTTGTAGGTTTCCTTTTGCTATATGATAATGCTTCTCCCTATCAAACCGTTTCTGAAGATCTCGCTGTAACCTGTTCACGTAATTAACATCGGTGATCTTCTCTTTAAAGAACAAGGTGACATCTTTATAAATTGCACTCTTCGTCAATGTTATGAGGTAGTTTGCCAAAGGAAATCCCGATCTATTTGAAATCCTTTTTGCCGAAACCCCCCCGTACAACTGATAGAGAAACAGCTTGGCCTCTCCTGTCAATGCTTTCACTGTTTTCCCGACTGTCTTCCAAAGTGACTTAACTTTACTGCAACTGAAGGCTAAATGCCATGCATCTCCTTCCAAACCAGGGCACCAGGGGCATTCCGGATTCCCTCGAAGTCTCACAGCGCTTAAAAAAGAGGCATCTGCCCATCTTCCATGCGCCAAACGCCACGCAACATCAGAGTCCCTACCGAAGGAAGGCCAGCATCGAATAGAAAGCCAATTCACCGCGTTATCACAGTAATGACCCTTAATTGGCCACTGACTCCCCTGTACCAGATAACGGACTTCTCTATAAAGAAGTCTTTTATTTATCGGAAGACTGAGGATATCACGTTTTGCAATGCTCCGGAAGTAAAATTGAGGCATAGGTTCTGGTGGTGGCCAACCAGGTGGAATATGTTCGCCTACTACGTGGGTTAATACCTCAGGCTTTAAAATTGTCCACGATCTTATAACACTGTTATAAAATACATCTGAATCCGGACACGAATGGTATGCTCGCGACATTGCAAAGAGACCAAAGGCCTCTCCCAACCCCCAATAGCGTTTCAATCTTTCAGCTGCGATTAATTTCCATGGATCATCCCACGGTTTCTGTAGTAGTCGCTGTATAAAAGCAAGTCTAAAACCTGAAATTTTGTCCTCGATATCGACTAGACCTAGGCCACCTTCTGATAATGGAGCAGTTAAAATTGCTTGACTGACCCAATGTTTTCTGCCACTCCAGATAAAATCTACAAGTTTCTTTTGCAGCAGTCTAATCACAGCTGGTGGTGGTGAGTGACACTGGAGTATATGCCACAATCTGGGCCCAATGAATTGATTCACTGCCAATGTCCGACCTCGTAAGGATAAGGGAGTTGCTTTTGGCTTCCAACCCAAAATGGCAGAATTAAGTTTGTCGAAGAGTGTATTACTCACATGTTCGCTTTCTGCTCGTTGATCATTAGCCAACCACACTCCCAAGAACTTGGCTCCTTCATTAGTCCATTGGAAACCTAGAGGAGTCTCTACCCGATCCCTCCATGCTCCGCACCATAACCCTTTGCTTTTGGCAGTATTAAGAGCAGCGCCGGATACTGCAGCATACTCATCAAAAGAGGAGAGTGCACGTTGAAGATCCTCGTCATTTTCAATGAAAATATTAACATCGTCTGCATAGGCACCTACCGTTAGCCGTCTCACTGGAATAATTGGCAGCAGAATTCCTTCCAGTCTTTTTAACATTAACATGAGAAAGGGTTGAATGGATATATCATAAAGTTGGCCGGAAAGAGGACACCCTTGTTTAATGCCCTTCCTGAAGGGAAATGGAGCCGTTAATGTATGGGATACCCGAACCATACACTTAGCATTTGTATACAGTGTCTTCACCATTCCAATAAAATTAATACCAAAACCCATTTTTTCCATGACTCTGTAGAGATACTTATGACTAACCTTATCAAAGGCCTTGCTCTGGTCTAGCGACAGGATAGCTAATGGAGAGTTGGCGTCATTTTTCCATCGAATCACATCCCGAATTAGAGATATCGTATCAAAGATAGATCTCCCAGGCACACAGTAACCTTGTTCAGGCGAGATCACCGAGGCTAGAACCGAGGATAGCCTTGTGGAAAGAGCTTTCGTAATGATTTTATAATCGGTGTTGGTCAGGGATAAAGGTCTCCAGTTCTTTATGTCCAGGGGGTCGCCTTCTTTTTTCAACAATGAAATTACAGATGTTGTCGTTGTTCGTGAGAGGAATCCTTGAGCAAACGCTATCTTGACCATTTCCGCAAAGGAATGTTGCAATTCGTGCCAGAATGCGAGATAAAATTCAGGAGTGAGACCATCAAATCCTGGAGCCTTTCTTTTGTTCAAATTTCTCAGAGCAGTGGATAATTCATATAAGGAAATTGGATCCTCTAGGAAATACTTTTCATTCTCGTTGAGGCAGCTCAGACCATCAAACACCTCTGAGTCGCCGTCTAAGTCTCGGCCATCGTCGTCATGAAGTTCCGAAAAATGACGAAAGATGTATTTGCATAAATCAGCCGGATCAGATAGCACGCGTCCATTCACACGGAGGTTTGTTAAAGGCTTCGGCCTAGTTCGAGCAGCCCACTTCGCCATATGACCGGTAGCTGGAGCATCATTAGCTATAAGCGCCTCCCAACCTAGCGTAGCAAGAATTTTTTCCCCTTGTATGGAGTAATGATCTGCCTCAATTTCTGCTTCTCGATATTTCATCCATTTCCGGAATTCAATGGTAAAATTCTTCACCTCCCTTTTTAAATTTTCCCAGAATGAAACAGGGTCCTCCCTCGCCGAATCATCGCTTATAAGGACTCTTAGAACTGTCCGCATGTGCTTCACATATTCATTATTATCAAGGAGGCAGTTATCAAATCGCCAATATGGCTGAGTCGGATGGTAACTCTCCAACCTCAAGGAAAACAACACGGCCCTGTGATCCGAGAAGGAGTCCAGGATACGCACCTTCGTAACGTTATTTGCATTGACATCAGCCGAAAGATAAAATCTATCCAGCCTGGATGAGGCACGCGGAGCAGTGAAAGTGTGACCAGCAACTGTCGGGTGAGTCTCACGCCACACATCTTTGAGATCGAGGTCGTCCACCAATTGACGAAGCAGATTGGCGAACCGTGGATGTCGCTCAACTCTGCCTGATCTATCTATCTGCGGAACCAAGGTTGCATTAAAATCACCCGATTAAAATCACCCGCCAAAATCAGTGGCGAATTTCCGGTAGGAGGAGGAAGATGGGAAAGGTAGCTCCGTAATGCATTAGTTGCTTCTAAAGCAACAGCAGCGTCTCGAGGGCCATAAAAACATATAACATGCATAGACACTTTCGGATGCATACCTAAAACAAGCTTGATATCCTGTATGTGGCCATCAAATATAATGCTATCGTGGACGACACAGTGCTGGAGAGCAGTTTTAACTGCAAAGGCTGTTCCAGTATGAGGTGTCCGCGGTGGGTTAAAGTAGATCTTGTAGCCAGGGAGACCAAGAAAGGGAGCGAGGGAAGTGTTAGTCTCTTGAAATAAAAATATGTCAGCCTGAATGTGTGTGACAAAGGCCACTAGCTGTGCCCATTTAGCCTCACTACGTACCGAGCGAACATTCAAGGAAACGAAAGAAAGGCTGCTCATGGTGAAGCAAATATTGTGACGTTTTAACAGGACTTAGAGAAGAAATAGTACATAAACCTCAGAGCAACAATGTTGATATAAAATTACTACACATCGGAAGGATTGCCGAAATAAGAAGCACACGAGAGAAGATTGAACCAGCAAAAAAGGGGAATATAGTAAAATAAAGATAATAAACGCACAGGCACCACGAGGAGCTACGTAACCACTCTACTCTCTTCCTCCAAGAATCTGCACATGCGGTCTAATCGCTCCTTAAGGGCATTGGAGACATTGGGCTTCAAATGACCCAGAACACGTATCAGACTGTCTGTGTCATCTGTGAAAGTATTGGCGATAGCAATCTGTTTTCCCCGGGTTTTGTTGTATGTTTCCTCTAAAAATGTGATCATCGAATCTATTCGGAAGACATTATTTATCTCATTGTCAGTCTTGGTCAGTGTGGATGTAATTACTTCCTTATCCCTGTTGTCAAGACGGTAGGTGGACACTGCTTTTACCCCTCGAGACACTTTTTTCTGAGTGGGTGTGGTGACTGATAGCTCATCTAAAGCAGACGGTCTTTTTCCCCTCCGAGTCTCGGCAAGAAAATTGTCCGGATCATCGTCTGCCGCGACTTCCATTTGAGAGGTAGCCTGCGAGACCGCGAGCGTAGAAGGATAGGAAAGGGGAAGTGAAGGAGGGGGAGGGGAGGAGGAGGAAGACGAGGTAGACGGTAGCTCAACCGCTTGTGCATTCAAGCATGGCGATGAGTAATCTAAGGCCTCCGTTGGAGGTAGAGAAGGAGGAGGTGGGGGTGATGGAAGGGGAGTGGGGAGTGCGGAGGCACTCAGTTCTCTGTTATCCGCAACCATCACCGTCGTCCGCACCACCGGAGGTTCCGCCAGTCCCAACTCGAGTGGAGAGGGGGGCAAAACTTCGCTAGTCGCATTCCTGATATTGTTTTCGTTCGCGACCGGCACGCTTGGGCACGCTTTGGCCACATGTCCTTCCCCTCTGCATTTAAAGCACCTTGGTTCCTCGAATGATAAATATATTCGGTGCAGCGCGCCATCTAATTCGAGGAGGATCGAATCTGGCAAAACTGCGTTTTGTCTCCGCATCACCAGGACGACTCTTCTCCACGAGAAAATGTGGGTGAAACCTTCCCTCCTCGCCCCAATTGAAAAAGGCCGTATTGGTCCGCACACCGTTACGGCTTGTTGAATAATATCTATCAAATCCGTGTCGGAAACTTCCGGAGGCACGTTAGAAATAATTAGCCTTTCGGTACGCGCAGTCATTCTTCTCGCCTCTATAAACTGGTGATTAAGCGTGATACCACCATGTTCTTGCATGAATTTTTCCACCAAAGTCTCGGTCTTTAAGTAAATACTCACGCGATTGTTCGACAGTTTAGTCGCATGAGTAATACTTTGTCCCCCGCCTAAAGCGTCTCCCAATCCATAAACATAATCGATTAACGATGTGTTTGCCAGGCAAGGCAAGAGGATCCCCATTTTCTTCGTGGGTCCGTTGGTGACCGTGGTTACCTTCCTCGGTGGAATAGCGATACTCGTGACGGCAGTAAGGTCAGGCCTGTGCTTCGAATACGATTTACCTGCGTTAAGTGTATCAGAATTGGTGGCACCGCCATTCGCAATTGTTGCATAGCTCGCTTTAACGTTGGTAGACGAGGATTGTGCATTATTAAAAGCAGGGACCTGAGGCTGGTTGACCTTGTTAGAACGGTCTTTCGTCGTGAGAAGTTGGAGTGATCCTCCTTCCCTACGCAGTATTGTCGGTGAATTATTTTCTTCGATGTCGCTATTGATAAGCAAATTTAAGTTCTCCTTTGAGTTGGACGGCGTCTTACGTAAACTCCCACCAGAGTAAATTCCGTCCGCCTTCCCTCCGTCATCTAGGCGGAGAGGAGAGACCGGAATGGCTGGGCGGGGAGGGGAGCGACCTCCCCTCCCTTCGCAACCCGAAGCCATCCTAGCACGGACGGTGGGAATTTGGCGGCCAACGCGTGGCCTCTAGCCGGGGAACGGTAGGCGCTCGGCGAAAAACAAGAGAACGACGCGCTTCGACTCGCGAGAAACACTCGAGAGAGGAACTAACGAAAAACGACGAAATAACCAACAAATATAACAATAATGATAAATCAACAGTATAACAACAACAAATATAACAACAACAATAATTACCCAAAACGCCGTCACCTTAGATCTGGATAAAACACCAAAAGACACAAAAGAAAGCAGTCAAGCGGAGCTCGGTGTGAACACGACCTTCCCTTACGACAGCCACAGTGTGTGTGTGTGTGTGTGTGTGTGTGTGTGTGTGTGTGTGTGTGTGTGTGTGTGTGTGTGTGTGTGTGTGTGTGTGTGTGTGTGTGTGTGTGTGTGTGTGTGTGTGTGTGTGTGTGTGTGTGTGTGTGTGTGTGTGTGTGTGTGTGTGTGTGTGTGTGTGTGTGTGTGTGTGTGTGTGTGTGTGTGTGTGTGTGTGTGTGTGTGTGTGTGTGTGTGTGTGTGTGTGTGTGTGTGTGTGTGTGTGTGTGTGTGTGTGTGTGTGTGTGTGTGTGTGTGTGTGTGTGTGTGTGTGTGTGTGTGTGTGTGTGTGTGTGTGTGTGTGTGTGTGTGTGTGTGTGTGTGTGTGTGTGTGTGTGTGTGTGTGTGTGTGTGTGTGTGTGTGTGTGTGTGTGTGTGTGTGTGTGTGTGTGTGTGTGTGTGTGTGTGTGTGTGTGTGTGTGTGTGTGTGTGTGTGTGTGTGTGTGTGTGTGTGTGTGTGTGTGTGTGTGTGTGTGTGTGTGTGTGTGTGTGTGTGTGTGTGTGTGTGTGTGTGTGTGTGTGTGTGTGTGTGTGTGTGTGTGTGTGTGTGTGTGTGTGTGTGTGTGTCTGTGTCTGTGTCTGTGTCTGTGTCTGTGTCTGTGTCTGTGTCTGTGTCTGTGTCTGTGTCTGTGTCTGTGTCTGTGTCTGTGTCTGTGTCTGTGTCTGTGTCTGTGTCTGTGTCTGTGTCTGTGTCTGTGTCTGTGTCTGTGTCTGTGTCTGTGTCTGTGTCTGTGTCTGTGTCTGTGTCTGTGTCTGTGTCTGTGTCTGTGTCTGTGTCTGTGTCTGTGTCTGTGTCTGTGTCTGTGTCTGTGTCTGTGTCTGTGTCTGTGTCTGTGTCTGTGTCTGTGTCTGTGTCTGTGTCTGTGTCTGTGTCTGTGTCTGTGTCTGTGTCTGTGTCTGTGTCTGTGTCTGTGTCTGTGTCTGTGTCTGTGTCTGTGTCTGTGTCTGTGTCTGTGTCTGTGTCTGTGTCTGTGTCTGTGTCTGTGTCTGTGTCTGTGTCTGTGTCTGTGTCTGTGTCTGTGTCTGTGTCTGTGTCTGTGTCTGTGTCTGTGTCTGTGTCTGTGTCTGTGTCTGTGTCTGTGTCTGTGTCTGTGTCTGTGTCTGTGTCTGTGTCTGTGTCTGTGTCTGTGTCTGTGTCTGTGTCTGTGTCTGTGTCTGTGTCTGTGTCTGTGTCTGTGTCTGTGTCTGTGTCTGTGTCTGTGTCTGTGTCTGTGTCTGTGTCTGTGTCTGTGTCTGTGTCTGTGTCTGTGTCTGTGTCTGTGTCTGTGTCTGTGTCTGTGTCTGTGTCTGTGTCTGTGTCTGTGTCTGTGTCTGTGTCTGTGTCTGTGTCTGTGTCTGTGTCTGTGTCTGTGTCTGTGTCTGTGTCTGTGTCTGTGTCTGTGTCTGTGTCTGTGTCTGTGTCTGTGTCTGTGTCTGTGTCTGTGTCTGTGTCTGTGTCTGTGTCTGTGTCTGTGTCTGTGTCTGTGTCTGTGTCTGTGTCTGTGTCTGTGTCTGTGTCTGTGTCTGTGTCTGTGTCTGTGTCTGTGTCTGTGTCTGTGTCTGTGTCTGTGTCTGTGTCTGTGTCTGTGTCTGTGTCTGTGTCTGTGTCTGTGTCTGTGTCTGTGTCTGTGTCTGTGTCTGTGTCTGTGTCTGTGTCTGTGTCTGTGTCTGTGTCTGTGTCTGTGTCTGTGTCTGTGTCTGTGTCTGTGTCTGTGTCTGTGTCTGTGTCTGTGTCTGTGTCTGTGTCTGTGTCTGTGTCTGTGTCTGTGTCTGTGTCTGTGTCTGTGTCTGTGTCTGTGTCTGTGTCTGTGTCTGTGTCTGTGTCTGTGTCTGTGTCTGTGTCTGTGTCTGTGTCTGTGTCTGTGTCTGTGTCTGTGTGTGTGTGTGTGTGTGTGTGTGTGTGTGTGTGTGTGTGTGTGTGTGTGTGTGTGTGTGTGTGTTATTATTATTATTATTATTATTATTATTATTATTATTATTATTATTATTATAAGGCAACGGTATGGGGGGTTGTGCTCTCGTCATCACCTTATTTATTAACCATCATCATTTTCCGTTCCGAAATAAGAACTGAGCGCCGTCCGTCAAAGCACGGGTCGGTGCCGGGTGAGGGCGCTCCGCCAAAGGGGCTGCAACCGCAATCTTGGAGCGTGGACCCCACCCGTGCACCTACCGCGCTCCGACGGGTGCAAGACGTTCAGTCTTCCGGCCTTATTTTGTCGAACGTTGTCCGGTTCATTGCCAGTGTGCCGCTTTCCGAGGTGCAGAGGAGGCCTTTCTGCCCCCAGAACTTTTCGAACGCTTCACCCCTGTTCTCCACCTTGCTGAGGCGCCACTCCGTCACCAGTCTTTTCCTCAGGGCCGACTGGAACACCTCCGCGTAATTCACGCGGTCCTTCTTCCCCCGAAAGAACAACGTGAATTCCTGATAGATAGCGCTTTTCGTTGCCGTGATAAGGTAATTGGCCAGGCGGCCACCGTTCGACATGACCCCCTTTTTGCCCCGCAGCCCGCCGTAGAGGACTTCGGCGTTTACGCTGCTTGCCCCGGTGAGCGTCAACACCATGGCGATCGTCCTCCTCCAGATGTCGCGTGCCATGGCGCAGTCGAAGAAGAGGTGCCACGAGTCCCCCTCCGATCCTGCGCACCAGGGGCAATCTTCCTCCGTCCGGATTCCGCTGCGGTGCAAAAAGTTGGCGTCGGCCAGCCTCCCGTGAGCCAATCGCCAGGCGACATCGGCGTCGCGCCCGAGCGTGGGGTAATCCCTAATCCCCCTCCAGTTTATGCGGCCTCCCGTGGCTGCCCCGTACATGGGCCAGCCCACCCCCTTGGTGGCGTATAAAAACTGCCTGTAGGCGGACCGCTTCGGCAGCGGCAGGGTTCTGTACGTGTTAAAATTCGCGCTGAATACCGTAAAACGAATAAAACTAAGCAGGGGTTGTGGAGGTGGCCACCCCGTCGGAAACGGCCGTCCTTCGCTGACGCTACTGGCGTCCACCTTGAGGGTTTTCCAGGCGTGCACGACCGAGTTGTAAAAGTCGCCCGGGGCGTTAGACTTCCGGAAGGGGTCCCGGGCCAGGAAGGTCGGGAGGATCTCGCCACTCCTCCCGTAGCGCGCTAGTCGGTTCGACGCAAGGATCCTCCAAGGACTCTCGGGGGGTCCAAAGAGAAACCTTTGGGCAAACAGGAAGCGAAATGCCCGTACCTTCAGACTAACGTCCACGAGACCCAGGCCTCCTTCGGTGAGCGGTGCGGTGACTGTCGCCGAGTCTAACCAATGCTTCCCCCCGTTCCAGACGAAGTCGACCAACTTCGCCTGCAGGCCGTGCAGGAAACCACTCGGAGGAGTGTAAGCCTGCAGGGTGTGCCACAGCCTGGGAGCGACGAACTTGTTGACCGCGAGGACTCGTCCTCTCAAGGACATCGGGGCCACCCTCGGCTTCCATTTCTTTAGGCCTTCCTCGACCTTCCGTAGCAAAGCGCCGTTGTTCACCTCCCTCTCGTTCTGGGCGTCGTTGTCCAGCCATACGCCGAGGCACTTCAGCCCCCCGCGCGACCAGACGAAACCCAGCGGCGAATCCGGACGGTCCTTCCAGCTTCCCATCCACAGCCCTTTGCTCTTTTCGGTGTTCAAAAGAGCGCCGGACATGGCGGAATAGCTGTCGAAGGCCCGGGAGAGGCGGCTGAAGTCGTCCTCCTCCCCGATGAAGACGCATACGTCGTCGGCGTAGGCGGCGACGACGAGGGCGGTCGCAGGTGGCTGCGGCGGCGGCGGCGAAAGGCGGATTCCCACGACGTTCTCCTTGAGCAACCCCAGCAGGGGCTCTATCGCCAGCGAGTAGAGCTGGCCTGACATGGGGCAGCCTTGCCTTATCCCCCTGGCGAAGAAGATCGGGCCGGTCAGGGAATTGGCGACCCTGACGACGCACCTCGCACCGTTATACAAGGCGCGGATTCTCTCGATGACGAGAGGGCCAAACCCCATCTCGTGCATCGTTTGGAACAGGTGCCCGTGCCGCACCCTGTCGAAGGCGTTCTTCTGGTCGAGGGCCAGCAGTGCCGAGGGGGCGTTTTCCTCGTTCTCTCGCCGGATCGCGTCCCGCACTAGAGCGACGTTGTCGAAGATACTCCTTCCCGGCACGCAGTAGCCTTGTTCGGGGGAGACCACGGAGGCCACGACGGTGGACAGCCTCGCGGAGAGCGCTTTCGCCAGGATCTTGTAATCCGTGTTCAGGAGGGATATTGGCCTCCAATTCTCCACGGATTTGGCGTCACCCCCCTTATCCATGAGAGCGATCACCGCCGTCGCGGCCGACAGCGGCAACCGTCCCCCAGAGAAAGCGGCTTCGGCCATGTCCGCGAACGGATCGGCGAGCAACCCCCAAAAAGCCGAGTAAAACTCTGCGGTGAGGCCGTCGAGTCCAGGCGCTTTGTTCCGGTTGAGTTTCCGCAGTGCGTCGGTGTACTCCTCCGCTTGGATGGGCGAATCCATCCAAGTCCTATCCTTCTCGGATAGACGGGGGAGCACACAACGGTCCCTCGGGCCCACCGGGCAGTTTTCGTCTTCTCCGTCGTCGCTGTACAGCTCGGAGAAGTGACGTGAGACGAAGTCGCGAACGGCGCCTGGATCTCGCAGCAGGAGATCACCAGCGACTATCTCCTTCAGCTCTCTCGGCCTGCATCTCCCCGCCCACCGCGTCAGGTGTGCAGCGGAAGGCTGATCGTTGGCAACCAGCTGGTCCAAACCGATGCGTTCGAGAACTTTCTCGCCCTCCTTCTCGTACCACTCCTTCTCGACCTCGAACCTGGAGTTGGCCTTCGCGATCCGCCTGTAGATGATGGCGTGCCCTTTCAACTCCTCCTTCAGTTTCTCCCATCTCAGGGAGGGATCCTGACAGCCGTCCTCGAGGAGAGCGGTGATGAGCGCCGTCGCGTGTGCCACGTACTCCTCCGACTGCAGGAGCGCGTTGTCGAATCTCCACGGGCCGATGCGCAGGGCTCGCTCCGCGATTCCCAGGCGCATCACGACCGCGTCGTGGTCGGAGAAGGACTGCAGGAGACGGATGTCCTTCAGGGCACGTATTCTCGATCGAGACACGTAGAGACGATCGAGTCTCGCGCTCGAGTCTCCTTCCCTATGCCCGTGGAACGTGTGGCCGGCATCCTGGGGCCGCAGTTCGCTCCACGCATCCACCAACCCATGGCGCCCCATCAGGTCGCCCAGGGCCGAAGCGAACCTCGGGTGTCGTTCCACGCCGGAAGACCTGTCCCTCGCGGCCGACAGGCAGACGTTAAAATCCCCCGCGATCACGACGCACCTATCCGCAGCCTCGGAAGAGGGAAGCGACAGGGAGGCGTCGAGAGACTCCGTGGCTTCTACCGCTACGGGCTCGCAGAGGGGCCCGTAGAAGCAGACTAGCCGGAGGATGACCTCGGGAACGCTGCCGAAGCCCAAATCCAACTGTTGGATGTGGCCGTCGAAGGTGATGGTGGTACTCAACACCGCCGCATTCAAGCTATTTTTCAATAAAATAGCGGTACCGGTCCTCGGAGTCCTCGGCGCGTTAAAGTGCGCGCTGTACTCCGGGAGGTTCGCAAGCGGGGCTTCTGTGGCGTTGGTCTCCTGCAGCAAGACGATGTCCGGGGACCAGCGTCTCAGGAAGGCCGAGAGTTGCGCCCACTTGGCCGCACTTCTGACGGAGCAGACGTTGAGCGTGAGGATTGTAATGTCCTGACGTACGCCCGCCATTACAATAATTGAAATAATTATATAAATAGATAGATATTTAATTAAAATAAATAAATAAATAAAATAAATAATTAATCAATTAGGTCGGGGAAAAAAAAGTGGCGAGAAACCGATAAAAAAAACGAGCGAGCGTGTTAAACCGCTGCCTCCTCGCGGTCAAAGGCTTTAAGCAGCCTTTGGATCCGCATCCTCAGCGCCGTCTGCCGGAGGGACCGCTCACCGACGAGAGCCGTTAAAGTCTCCCGCAGAGGAGTGAGATCTTTAAATGCCATCCTGGCCAGGCCCAGCGGATCGTTGCTCCCCTTGACGTCCTTCAGGTAATTGGAAAGCGCGTCCGGCGGCACCATTGCGACGGAGGGCTGTTCCGCGAAAATCTCGCCGATCAGCCGGAAACCCTCTTCTTCCCGCATGTTGTCGGCCGTTCGCTTCCGCTGAGGCGATGTTTTTTCAGCGGCCTCCACGGTCTTCCGCTTGGTAGTCGGCCTACCGGAAGGGGAGGGAACCCCGCAACCTTCTTCGGCGGACGCATTACCCGTCGCCGAGAGAGAGACGGGCGTGCCGGAAGGGGCTATCGGGGGAGTCGGAGCCAGCGGGGCCGAGGGCGTCAGGGCGGAGGAAGGAGGCGCTTCGCCGTGGTCGTCTCGGGCTAGGAGAGGGGAAGGGGAAGGCCGTTCCTTCGGTGATGAGGTGGCCGTCACTTCCAAGGGTGGAAGCGCGGGGGAGGGGACGGATGGTTCGGGGATCGGAGGAACGATGCTCCTTGAAGGGCAGTTTTTCGACAGGTGCCCCTCCGCCTTGCACCTGAAGCACTTCCAGTCGTCGAAATTGAGGAATATACGGTGCGGAGTGTTGCCGAGGTCGACGACGACTGAGTCTGGAATTTCCAGACCCTCCCTCCGAACCACGTGGACCTGCCTCCTCCAGCTGCCGATGTGATCGAACCCCTCCCGTTTGATGCCCAGATTGAGCGTCTGGACGGGGCTCACGATCCGCATCGCCTGGCTTAGTATGTCGATGAGGTCGGCGTTGGGGAACTCGGGCGGGATATTGGACACCACGAGCCGGTCGACCTTAGTCGTCATCCTCCTGGCGGTGACGTATGCCTCGTTGACCTTTATCCCCCCGTGTTCGGACATGAATCGGTCAACGAGATCCTCGGATTTCAGGTATATGCAAATCCGATTATTAGACAACCGTGTCGCATGGGTGATTGCCCCACCTCCACCAAGGGCATCTCCCACGGCGAACACGTATTCCTGGATGGACGTGTTCGGCAACGCCTGGAGGATGACCCCGGTCTTTTTGGTCGGGCCACTTGACAGAGGCGTTACTTTCTTTGTCGCGAAAGTGAAGACGTTCCTCGGGGTTTCGGAGTCCGACGGTCCGGGAGCGCTACCCGACCGACCACCGGCAATACCGGCATAGCTGCGGGCGGCAGTATGGAGAGGGGCGGGGGAGCCACGGGGGACGGGGCTAATCCCTTTCGACGGAGCGAGACGGGTAGCTGTAGGACTTTGGCCGGTGGAGTTCGGAACGGGATGGCCCGTGACCTGCGACGCAGCGGCAGGAGAGTGGGGGAGGAGGGCTGTGGGTAATGCGCCGGGCGCGAGGCCTGCGGAAGGCGAGGTGGGTTTTTGACGGAACGGGGCGACTTCGACAAAGGACATCCCCGCGTTTTGGACGCGAGAGGAAAGTGACGGTGGAGGAATGGGTGCGCTAGGAGGCGCAGTCAATGCAGGAGTACGGAGATCTGGTATCGAAAGGTGTTTTGCATGCACGGCCAGTTTACCACATTCACGCCGAAGAACCGCGACGGATTCTTCGGACCTGTGAAGACGTAGGTAGGGAGGAGATGCGGCAGCGACCGGTAACCCACACATGGAGGAGGAGCGTGAAATGGGGAGAGCGGTAAACAATTCAGAGAACAGCGGCCTCGGAGCTAGTCCCGAGACGGTGGCGGGAGGGGAAGTAGGACCGTAGGAGGAGAGGCGTCGACGCCTCCCCCCCTCCGACGAGCTCATCGCCAACCGACCCCCGACCAAAGCCGGGGGAGGGACGGAACAAAACCCCGGCGATACCCCTCTCGACTCCCGGCAAACGGAGAGTCGAGCGGCCGGAGGAAAACAAGAGACGATCGCCCCAAACGAACTCTCGGAGCGATAGCGACAACAAAAACCCCAATAACAACCGGGATACCAACCAGAACAACAAACAAAGTCGGTAACAACAACAACAATGTAACAAGACAAACTCCCACCTCAAAAAACGGTTGAAAACCGCAAAAACTCACACAGAAACGGCTGTTAAATCGAGCACGGAAAGAAAGCGTCCGATCACTTCGACGTCCGGTGTGTGTGTGTGCGTGTGTGCGTGCGTGCGTGCGTGCGTGCGTGCGTGCGTGCGTGCGTGCGTGCGTGCGTGCGTGTGTATACACACACACATACATACATATATATACACACATACATACATACATATATACACACACACACTCACTAGCTACAGTACCCGGCGTTGCCCGGGGAAAAACACAAAAAAAATGTTCTAACAAAAATTAATGTTTTATTTCAGTTTCGTTGTAAACAAGGTTTTTGGTTTTTTGATTATTTATAAGCATATATGAGTTTTTTCCAGATCCAACTCTTGATGCTGCAACATACAGCTGACCATGCGAAAAAAATAGCATACAAAGTTATTTTGCTTTTTGTACAATTAATATCATACATTTGGGATTAAAAAGTAGCCTACGGCCTTCCCATTTGTGAAGAAAGTATCTGTTGAAAGTTTGATTACTCTAGATTTAACGGTGTGTAAATGTATAGATGCACAAATAAACAAACTTTCATAAATATATATAAGATATAGGTTGCTAGGAACATACGGAACCGTGTATTCGTCTCATCCTTTGTGGGTATCCGTATGGAATTTCAGTTTATTGGGACTTGTCTAATGGATGGAATACGGAAAGCAGACAAAACGGCTTTATGCAGGCAGATGCAGTACGGTGGAAAAGATCACAATTATAAGAATAACCTAGAAGAAACAATACTGGATGAGGTGGCCTTTTGGGATGTCTTACGTCATGTAATTCACATTATGTACGCATACTCTCAAAAAATTCAAACCTTATACTCCTTGTTTATCGAACCGTGTCTATCACAAAGACGTGACTCTTTCGGATTTGGTAAATAAAAGAAGTTCCTTTTATCAACGTCAGAAAATATTTCGTTGAAATAGAAAAGAGGGCATTTTTTACCATCGCGCCGTCGTCGTAGGAAGGAACAGGTAAACACGAAATTAACCGAGGCAACGTCGTCGGTGTTCATCGGATCGTGAAGGTAAATGGAAAATAAAAAAAAACTTCCTAAAGGAAACAAAAGAGAGAGAGAGATGAAAGGGATACGGATAGATACAGAGAAAAAGAAATCGGAAGAAAGAGAGAAAATAGGAAGAAGCCATAAATGCATACTCCCTTTCGATGCGTATGGTTTGGAGCTGAATTAATGACTGGGAGCGATGTGCATTCAAGGCGAAAGTAGGCCAGTGACGGAATTCTAAAAAAAATTAAAATTTAAAAAAGGCCATGAAAAAAATAAGAACGGAACACGGTGTCTGTTGTTTCCCAGCGCTGTCGCCGTTTTTACCTTCATCCACCTTATTTGTTTTACTCCGTCGCGATTTTCTCTATCTCCTGGATGTATGTATATGTATCTATAAGATATAGACGCTTCTGTCATACGGTATAGGAGAATGAGGATACAAATTATGAGGCACTTCCACACAAACTACGAACTTGAAAATTGGTATGTAGGTAAGTCTTGTGGCAAAACCTACGAGAAAAATTGAAAACTGCAAAAAACTTTTTTTTGACCTTTAAAAAATTCCAAAATTTAAACAAATACTTCATTGTTTAGGTATTTCTAAATTTTCTACAATGCTGAAATTTTTTCTGTCGTCAGAATTTGCTCAATGACCAAAACAGGATTATGGAAATTTAAATGTTTATTTATTTGGTCGTTAAAAATTCATAAAAGTTAAACAAATAGACAAATGTATATGTACTTTCGGTCAAACAAGAGATTTTTTAACGGCCAAAAATAAACATTTTTGTAATTTTCGATTTTTCTCATCGGTTTTGCCGCTAGACCTACCTAAATACAAAATTTCAAGTTCGTAGCTCATGTGGAAGTGCTTCATAATTTGTATCCTCCTCCTCATTCTCCTATAACCTATGTCTGAAGCGTCGACTTATACAATAATTGTGTAAGGTGTATTTATGTCAGTCACACCCCACCCAAGTGCAAGGTTTTTTTCCTTCATTCATCAAAATATGTTAATATGGACCGATTTTCTTCGTTTGTGCTTTATTCGACGGCTGAAACTGTGTACTATCTTATTCTTGCGATGTTTAAATGTAACACGTTTGAAGTTGTAGATTCACTAAATACGTCGAAATTCAGCGAGCACCCGCTAGTCTATATATTATAGATATGAAAAGATCTCTCTTCCTCTGTCACCCTCCGTCTATAAACGACGCCTGTTTCAACATTAGAAATCGCTTCGATATTTCCGCGCAAAAGGACAATAGGTTAGATGGAAGCGCACGTGGATGATGCATCTTTTATCCGTGTGTCATTTTTTTTTTTAAATCTCGGCTTCCTATCTCGTGCGTCAGATGTAATTGCTGCATCTGCGTGCACGGAAAGAACGCGAGATGTTTCCGGAGTGTGACAGAGGAAGCGAAATAAAATTCTAATAAAAAAAGTGGCGGTTTTTTGCCGTTCCCATCGCCCGGATAACGTTTCATTCTTCGCGAAGCTTGGATCAACGCGTCCGTGACTATCTCGCGGATGCTGCGTTCGCGCGCGAGCGCAAAGGATTTATTCATTTTTAAAAACAAATGCGCAGCGTAGCATTCCTCTCTTAATATCGAGTGTTCTTTCTTCACCTTGATATCTTTGGGGAAAAAAGGGATGAATCTCTTATTGCGGGAGTCCTACCGGAAGACGGGTATATATATAACCCAGTCACGGATGCTCCCTTCTACGCGAGTAATGAGGTTTCCTATCTGCGAAGCGTTCTTCTTTCTTCTCGTCGCTCATCAACGTAAACAATGTCTCCCTTTCTGCCTAATAAAAAAATGCTCTTTGGACTTTTTTTTCCAAAAATCGAAATTAAAGAAAAAATCAAGTTTATTGTTCTCGTTCCTAAACTCGCCGTGGTTTTGTCTCCGTGATATTATAAAGAAATCCTTGGAACTGTGTTTTGTTTTCGTAAAAACTACGAGGTTTTATCCAGTAAATTTAGCCTGCCTTAGACTGTGGTCGTCTCCATAGTAATACGTGGTTCAGTTTGTCGTGACCGTTTTTATTTGTCCGGACCATCGTTGTGATCTTCATTTATGTGCTTTTTCCGGGCTGCTGGAGCAAGTTCTGTAACCTTTTACTATTTTCCCCTACCTTTCTTTAATCATTGTCAACTCTCTTTTTTACGTCTATCGACTGAAACCTTTTTCTTTCTTCTTCATATATTTCCCTTCGAGTTTTTCTTCAATTGCATCTTTACTCGTGATGTCTTTCCTCAGGGAATACCCGATCCAGTTCGCCCGTCTCTTTCTGATCAAGTTCATCATCATAATACATCCACATTCGTAAATCAATCCGTCAATATTATGTCCAGCGTATATATCACCCTAACGGCTGCGTTGATCTTGATTTTCGTTTCCGTGACATTTGCTTGCAACAGCCACCATCGGACCATAACCTTTGGTTAAAGAGGCTCTCACGATTTTGTTGCGCTGTTCCCCATATAGGTCGTAAAGTTGTTTTAGCAAAAAACCGCTCATGTTTTTTATGATGATGAAAAAAATATGCTGCCCCATAAGATCAATCAGCTGACATGAAGTGACGTGGTGTGTTGGGTCCTACCAACGGAGGTTTCCTACTGAGAAACGAAATAATATCAATTTTTTTGTTTATACACTTACGGAATTTTATATTCTATTAATTTAAGATCCCAAATTAGGAGACGGAGTCAATAAATATGGTGAATTTTAGAATAGTTCGCAAATTATTTATTCCAAAGCAGGAGTACACACCACTTTTTAGTGTAATTAATTACTAGCTTGTCTCAGACTTACTGTTTTCACGAGGGAGACGTTTTTGGTTATTAAAGTAAAGATTTATACTGGTCTATCAGCTTTATATTCATGCAGTCGTGTGACCAAACATTATCATCGCTTGTACAAAATTTTCAACATATACACATTCTATACAGTAAATTTCGATTGGTTTAATTCTGTCTAATATTGCAAATTAAATGAAACATTGCTGTTCAACAATGGTGCAATCTGAAAGATGTACAATTTTGAAAATTTTCCATCAGCAACAATATTGCCTACTATATTAAGGAAAGAACAATAAGTACAAGTTCAGCCATGCATTAATGATAAGGGTGTATGAAGATGAGTGCCTATTAGATATATAGACCCATGGAAAATGTAAATTCTCTTTATCTATTGACTCATCCTCGTAGTATTTAATAAAACTAGGCGGTTTCATATGAGGATAACATTGGATTTATGCACGTTTCTCTTAATTTATTCTTCAAGAAGGAGGTTGGAATAGTTAATTTTTTCGCCGAGACCCTAAAAGTCCTAACTACGCCAATGTTTACATCTAGTAACGGCGAACCAAATTACCTTATTCCATATGGAATTTTCATGCTTCTGGCAATATATTATCTATACATTAAATCTTTGCTCGTTCGTCAAACGCCTTAAAATATTTCGTGCATAACGACCACGCGGGTACGAAATTGAGCCTCGTTTATCCTTTTTGCAAAGACGCGGGAAGCGAATAAAAATTCCGACGCGGTAAAAAAAATAATACGTTAGGGAGTGACAAAAAACAACGATCCCGACGACTACGTTTTCTTACATTTTTTATTATTATTAAAAAGAGGTCAGAAGTCAGGAAGAATGATGCTTTCGGGGAGAAAGTGGGAGAGAAAGGTATGTGACAGGATAAACCTGAGAAAAAAGAGAGGGTTTGGACGAATGAAGTGGACCATGATAACGTAGCACGAAAGAGGAGTTGGAGAGAGAGAGAGAGATTGAGAGACAAAGAGAGAGAGAGGGAGAAAGAAATTGAGATAAAGAGAGAGGGGGGGAGAGAGAGAGGAGACATTTAAAGATGGTCGTTAGCCCCTTGCGACTTGATTGCAGTTACCAAATTATGGCGACCATTAACCGAGAGTGCAGTAAAAGTAGAGAGGTAGGATATAAAGAAAGGAGAGAGAGAAGGTGGGGGGAAGGAGGAGGGATATTAAACGGAATCTCTCGCCCATCTCAAGGCTTTCGGACTGTCTTTTACTCCTTCCTATATCTTCCCCACCTAGACTACTTTTGCTATTTACCCCCTCCTACCTCCCTCCCTTTCTCTCTCCCCCTATATCAGGGATGGGCAAACTACGGTCCGCGAAGCTTTCATGAAAAAGTGATACGCAAAATTTAACACAATTTCATATTACTTTCGGTAAAATTACAACAATAAAACCTTTAGTTTTGAAAATTTATCCCCCTAAATCCTTGTTTGTGCTTGTTTTTCACTAATATATCATGCCCAAGAATCTAAGTAATTTCCGATTTAAACTGTAATCTGGCCGGCCTAAGCATTGGCACTTTCAATGCGGCCCGCTGAAGAGTTTGCAAACACCGATGCGGCCCACCATGCACAAAAGTTTGCCCACCCCTGCCCTATATATCTCAATTTCGCCCTTAATAAAGTCCTTTGTCTGTCTGTCTATCGGTACCTCTTCACCTACCAGGCACCCAACCAGAAACCCCTTGCCCTCCTCTACCCTTCTCTCTCTCTCTCTCTCTCTCTCTCTCTCTCTCTCTCTCTCTCTCTCTCTCTCTCTCTCTCTCTCTCTCTCTCTCTCTCTCTCTCTCTCTCTCTCTCTCTCTCTCTCTCTCTCTTTCCCTCTCTCTCCCTCTCTTTCTCTTTCTCTCCCTCTCTCTCTCTCTCTCCTTCTCCTTTCCTTACCTCCTTTTTACCCCCTTCCGATATTTATTATCGTCCGTGGTTTAGTTCCATCGTATCGAGAAGAAGCTCTTAAAGGTAATTAACCGCTTTTGAGTATGAGGAGGAAGAAGAACGTAAGGGAAGGAGTGGGAGGGATTTCTCTCTCTCTCTCTCTTTACCTCTCTCAAATTGGCCGGATGGTTATTCGGGGGACACGTTGTGGGTGAGTGTTCGGAAGAGGTATGGGAGAAGGAAAAGAAGTAACTTAGAGACGAGGAAGATCTGAAAGAAGCAGGAAGGGGGTGGGGAAGAGGGGAGTCGGAAGAGGAGGAGGACTAACAGGATGGAGGGATACATAAGATCGTTTCGAGAAGACGTCTTCTTTTTTTCTTCCTTAAGTAGGGAGAGTTTTTAACGATGATTCGAACGTTTTTGACTCGTGAGAGGAGAGAGAGAGGGATTTTTTTTATTTAACCGATATGAGCCTCTTTCGGGAAGGGAGGAAATTGGCTCGTTTGGCGGATGATAAAAAGAAATCGTTCGAAATTACTTCGTGATGATGATTAGAGGAAGCCATCGACGATTGATTATTTTTTCGGTCGGCGGAATTATCTTTTTTTAGGTCGGTTATTTGTAAAGGGGAGTAATGAATGAAACGTTCAGGGGAAAAAGAGTTAATGATACTTGAAGGTATTTTATCGATTGAATCGAAAGGTGCATGCGTCGTTTACTAAATTAGGAAACTGGTTCGAGTTATGTGGTGAGCTGAACTGTTTGCTGGTTTGAATGCGTTGAATCGTAAGAACTTCGAAGTAATTCCATACTTGTTAAAATAAAAATGAACGTCTAAATCGGTATTTTGTATTGTTTTATAGAAAAAGTATAGTATATAAAAAAGATTTCAAAAATTTTTCTTGTAACATACTGTTGTTTAAACTTTGTCTCTGAAACGTTTACTACATCCAACTTCGGATGATTATCTAATGTGGCAATAATTTGGGCCAATTTCAATTATTTCTGAGAAAAAAAATTATAAAATAGCTTTTTCAGATTTTATGTATCCCTTGGACACATTAGTTTGTAAAGATATCATCACAGTTTTTACCCTAAGAACAAGGCCATAGGTAGTTTACAATGCATTACTCGTTTGTTTTAAAAGGCGCGACGTTACATGAATTCGACAACGGAAAATTTAAGCGTTTTTTTTTAGACATTATTCACATGCGAACATCGTGAATATTCACACTTTTTTTTAAGAAACCACACCATTAAATATGTTCAGTAACATCTAATTTAAAACATTATTTAAATTTAAAATTTGCATATTTCCGCAATGAACATCCTGTTTTACGCCGTTGATGGATGGAACACAATTGATAGGACGTATATAATTCTTTTACGACCTCTTCTGTGTTGGTTTTGAGTCGTATCAATCGCTCGATTTACGATTTCCTCCCAGACGTCTGCAGCCACACACCCAGCTTCGGCCGTGAAATCGCAGCGGAATATTACTTTTGGAATCCAAACAGTTCTTGTTTTAAGTGTCTCCATCCCCCCCCTCTCTCTCTCTGTTTTAATGATCCAATTTGCCAGCGCCTAAGTTATGACTAATAAACAGGCAATGAAGACACGCCATTTATGAACAAATACTACTGCCTGTCTCCTTCCGTACTTAGAATTTTACGCCCCACGAGGCGCTGTTTTATGCATTTTCGTTTTTATTTTCTCGGATCAAAACTCCTACTTGGAGGAATTATTTGGTCGTAATTATTATCAGTGGACGCGTGTAGTATACTCGAAACCTTAGGGTTTATTTTGATTTCCTATCCAGTTGCCCTTCCGAGAGCTTGTTATTCGTCGTTAAAGGTTACATTTGCCCCCATATTACTTAAATTATGCCAAAAAATGAAGTTTTTTTAAGGGAGCTAATCGTGGAACACCCAAATGCAACACACTTTTATTTTTTATACTTTTCACCCTCTAAGAAACTTCAAAATGTCTCATAGCAAAAATATCGAAAGGAACGGCGTTTTAGATCGCGAAATATGATTTATTTATTATAATGTGGTTATATACGTTTTAAACCCATTAATAAGTTACTATAAATATTATTTTTAGGCTGGTTTCCGAAGAAAACGGCCTAATGAAATGGTCGTGTGTGTCTCAACGGAACGATTTTCATGGAACTCGGTAGAGTCTCGTGCTACCATGGCCGACCTCAGGACCCTATTTTATTTTGTGAAGGTTCAAGTCCCTAGTTCGATTCCAGGAACGTCCTTTTCCTATTTGATTTACATAGGCCGGAAACCTACTAGTTTAGGCTAATAATTATATTGCCCTGCAACCCTGGTAAATTTTACGTTTCTCGTTATTGTATTCTAACATTAAATTAGAAATTCTCTAACTCAACCGCGCGTTTGTTCGCTAGGCATTTCTTGAATTCACGTGTAATAGCGTAGATAAAAAAATTATTGTATGCAAATTGAATTTCAGTTTCACTTCATTTTTTTTTTGCTTATGAATTTGTATCGGAGAATTTCATACAACTTATTATGCTCGATTAATCAAGCAAGGATTAAGGAATGGAGCCATAAACGCCGGGGCATAACAATGTCGTTATCTCCTCGTAACACAGTTTTAATAATGGCCCCGACTAATGTAACATTCCGCCGTAAAAAGAATTCTCGATTTCGTTCCGGAAAATAATAACCATATCCTCCGGAATAGACTCTCTCGCCACGGAAAGGTAATCGCGAAAGCCCGTTTCCGCATAATGCATAATATCCACTCTCCTTATTGCCAAGGAGGAGTGGAGAAAAATAAAAAGATTCCGGAGTGGCGTTTCCATTCCGACTCCGAGAGAGAGAGAAAATAAGAGAACAGGATGATAGTAAAATTAAAAACTCTTTTCCTTCCCCTTTATTTCAAAGCTCCATATTCATAGAGATTCGCAGATGTAACGTATATCCTCCATTCCAGACCCGCACCCTCCTTCCGAATGAAACAAGAAAAAAACATAACCTCCGCCTCCTTCCCCCTTCTCATCTCGTCTCCCACGCGCGCACACCCACCCACCGCCCCTTTCTGAATTCTTAAATTCATTTTCCTTTCACAACCTCCTTCCGCTAAGGCGGAAGTTCCTCTTTATAACTCTCCCTCTCCTCTCCCCCTCTTTAACCTTTTCCCTACCTGGCCTTTCCACCCTCTCTCTCTCTTTACCATGATATCTTCACTTTTAACCTCTCTCCGCGTAATGTGTCTCCCAAGACGCCCCTTTTTTTTTATAATGTCCCCGCCACCCTTTTCCTTCCTTACACCTCTCCCTCCCTAAAACCACTCCATTCCGCCCCCTCCCTCCCCAAAAAAAAAAAGAAAATTCCACTCCGGCGATGTGTAACTGTATTCTCCTTCCTATCCTCCTCCTCCCCACCCCGCTCTCTATATATATATCTCCCTTACTTAAAACCATCCCCCTCCTTTACACGCATCGGATCCATCCTTTAACCCTTTCTCTTCTCCTCCTCCTCCCCCTGTCTCTTCTCTCCCCTTTCCCAAACACCCGACCCGCCCACCTACTCTCCATATTCTCCGGGGAACGGTACATCTTTCCGTCTTTGGAGGAGGATAAGAGGGGGGAGGTTCTTTTTTCAGGTTAACGCCGCTTATATGTGCCACCCTTATGGAGGTGAATCAAGGAAGGGTTTAGAGTTACCTGAAAAGGCAAGGAGACAGTTTTAGCGCAGGATAAGGAGAGAGAGAGTAACATCGTGGGGAATGGGCTATGATAGGGGGGATAGATAGGGTGAGAAATTGAGGCACGGAGGGAATAAAAGATAGGGTTAGAGAGAGAGAGATAGGTCGTAGGTGAATTGAGGGAGAGGTAGTTTTAGCGTCGTAGATGGAAGGAGGCCGCATGGGTTGTTTTTTTTTTATTTAGAAGGAAGATGAGGAGAGACTGTAAGTAAGGTTGGTCCTTGCAAATGAAGCCGTCAGCGCCAAAACCCCACCGTACGAAACATCCCGACCTTCTTCTTTCTCTCTCTCTCTCTCTCTCTCGTCCCATCTCGAATGAACTCCTCCCCATTCCCCCCTGTCCGTCTTCCCTTCCCCCTCAACACACTTCAGTGTCATTTCCTCTTCCTCCCTCCCACGCCCACCCGTAGGGAAAGTCCCCGCTGCTTGTTCGTACGCCCCTTCTTCCCCCGACACACTCCCCCTCCCACCCTCCCCCCCTATCTGCTCCGGACGGATTTGAAGGAGGGTCGCGGGAAGAGAGGGTGATTTCAAACGGGTTGGGTTGGGTTGGTGAGAGGGCGGAGAAGATGGGGTCGGTTAATGGGAATTCAGCCGACCTCTCTCTCTCTCTCTCTCTCTCTCTCTCTCTATCTCTCTCTATCTCTCTCTACCACCATCCTTCTCTCTCTCTATGCACGCGGAAATCTTCCCTCCTCGAATGACCCGACCTCTAGCGCTCTCCTTCCCCAAATGAATCCCGGGAGCGAGAGGTAGTAGGGTGGAGAAAGGAAGGGGGAGGTGGACTCGCGAGGAATGAAGAGGGCGGAATGGGAGGGAATTGGGGGAGAGAAATGTGGTGAAAGATGGGGGTAGTGTGTACGGTGCGCTGCAGGTTGGGCAAAGGGAGGAAAGAAAGAGGTCCTTGCAAAAAAATATATATATACATATATAGTTTATTTATTTATTTAATTTTACGTATAATTATCATCATAGGTTGTCTTTCCTTAGAAAAGTCCGTTAATCGTTAATCCTGGTTCAACTCATCCCTGTTCTCCGCAGTCTTCTTCATGACTCTCTTCCCCTTTCTACTCTTCTCTTTTTTCTTCCAGTTTTCCTTCTAACGCGTCTTTAATCATGCCCTCTCTACTAAGTGCGCTTTTCTCTATGTATCTATATCTTCTATTTAGGAGAGAATGAGGTTTATGAGGTTCCCCTTCAAATGTATACTCAACTGTGTTATTAAATTCCTTAATTTAAAGTCCACGTGTGAATGATCGTATTTTACAGAATATCACGTAATTATAAGGATAACCTATGCGTAATAATATACAAACAATACTGTTGTCTCAGGTAATTTTCCCTTAGAGCTACAAGTGAATAAAACCACATCCGTTACTTGCTGCCTTTTGCGAGTAAATGCGCAAATTTAGGCATTTTGAAGTGTAAAGCAAGTAACAATGTAAAAAATTAATTTTGTGAACATCTTTTATATAGATAATACCTATATATGTAACTTCACTGAATCAGCAAAGATGAAGGTTTCCTCGACGATGGAGGTTCTTCGCATCAATAGACGTAAACTTTTCTTGTTCAAAACAAATCCGTGCATCACATCGAATCGTATTTGAAAATCGATGGTTTGGAAAATGATTTTTCATTCTTTTAGGCCTTCTTCGGTTCATATCTCAAGGTCTCACGACTTTTGTAATAATTTTAAAACACATAAATAATACGCTGCTGAGCCACTGTCTACATCACTGAAATGGAGTAACGAAACTGCGCTAAGCTTTCGCTTACTACCTACTGCACTGAGTACATTTTCTTGTCACTAGAAGCCATAGCTAGAGGTAGTAAACGCAAGTTGTTCCCGAAAAGGTTCTGGAATCGAACTCGGGCCGTTATATTTCTCAGAACTTACCTGAAAGCTTCTTTAGGTGTGGATTTCTCTAAATCTGAAAGAAAATATATTCAGCACCGAGTTATTTATATGTATATAACACAGTAAGTTAATAAAATTGTTAAAAAAGAAACAATTTGTAGAAACTGTCTTATCGACTGAAACTGAAAGTATTCTTAGGAAAATTAAACGAAGAGAAGCTATATTAATAACGAATATCCGCTTTGATCATCTATTTATCCATAATAAGCTTCGTGTGTTTAATGCCATGCAACCCGAAAACATTTTCCATGTCCTAAATTTCATCCAACTCCGGCAACGCATATTTTGAACATAATTATATTTATTGGGCTAGCGAAGTGGATATGGGAGAAGTTAATAAAAGACGACACAAGTCCACGAGCGTTAAGTCGGGAGGAAAACCTATAAGGAATACGAATGAAGGATTTGGAAGGAAAGGATCGGATCGAGAAGATGTTTTTGAGGGAAGAGGAGGACGAAAATGGGAGATGTGAAGAGAGAGAGAGAGAGGAAAAGAGAGGCGGTAAGAGGACGGATGGAGCCAGAAGACGGAGGCGTGTTAAAGGGAATTTGGGATATCTTAAGGGTAAAAGGGGTTGGGGGGGTAAGGAGCTTGGGGGAAGAGGTGGCGTTTTCGAGCAAAAAAAGGAGCGAGATAGAGAGGGGGGGAGGCAGGGGTGGTGTTGGGGGGTGTGTGGAGGCGGATGGGAGGCGGAGCGGGTAAAAGGGACGAATGGATGAAGTAGGCAGAGAGGCAGTAGGTAAGGTTTAAGGGATGCTTGGAGACGACGTCGTTTCGTGTGTAATGAAAGTCAGTCACACGACCCCGTCTGATATAGGTGGAAACGGAGCGGAGTAGGAGGAAAGGGAGGAGGAAAGGAGGGAGAGAGGAGAGAGATGGTTAAACGAACCGAGCGCCATCCTACTTAATCCCATCAACTCCGAGCGAAAATTTAAAAATCGGGTTTTAATTTTCTCGGGTAGCGATCCGACTGGATTTTGCGAAGCGCCTGTGATTATAGTTGATAATTATTCGTTCGGAAATTAAGAACGCGTGCATGCTTCCATATATTTAATCGTTGTTCTGTCTTTTTTTTTGCGTGAATTTCCGGAAAATCCTATTCTGAATAATATCGAGCTTGTTGAAGTGTTGGAAAAAATGTTTTCCCAAATTGTAAATTTGTAAATTGTAAATTTTTACAGTCACTGAATCTAATAGATAAATGGGACGAGTGTAGAGGAAGTTGTATTTTTTTGTCCCCCGTCTCTCTTTCTATCTCGGCTCTTTATTATGGAAACCTCTTGAGACAATCTTCGCCAAAATCCCGTATTTTACGGAGTGGGTTGGGACCGAATTTATTCCGTCGAAATAAAAAAGACTTACTTGGTAATTCCGTTTGAAATGGTTTTCCGTAAAACCGGTATTAGGTAATGTATGTGCCATTGACTCTGTGTTTCAGATACTATGCCCAATTCTTCCCCATTAAAACGGTAGATGTCCTTTACGAACTCTAAAGGAAAATATCATTCATACGTGTCATATTTTAGGAAATAAATATCTTTACCCATCGAGGGACATTAGGTTTAACTGGCTCCTTATTCCAGATTCGATCGCTTGTTTTTAGTTTGATATAGCAGGAGTTCGTCGAGAACCGTTCCGTACTTTTCTTAATTTATACCGAATATTTTAAAGTGAAGGTTTCAAATTGATATTTTTTGTGCGCGCTGGAGGGACATGACGTATTTTTATTATTAATGTTTTTAGTAATGAGCCGAGTTTAAATCACGTCATTTCCTGCCGGCGATTTTTCCATCCCGATTGTTTGAGAAATTCGGGTGAATGGATTTTCTCTCGAGAGACCGGAAGGAATGTGTTATCCCTATAACTGATACAATACGAATTTTTATCATCATCCACGGTGATCCATCATCATCCATTCACCTACTTGAATGTTTTTTTAAATAAAATATTCACTTTGCAGCTTTGATTTTTTTCCTCCACGAAATCAATCAAGCGTTGAAATGTCATTTATATTTCAAAAAAAGGTGAATGATTACCGGTAGACGACGATGCCGGTAGCTTTCTCTCGTAAAGTGCCCTTCTGAGAAGCAGCCTTGTTTTATATTTCGGTTTTTATTTTATGGAAATAAGAAATAATTTGCCAAATTTGTGTTAGTGCTTCAATGAAATTGCGTTACTCGACCTCCCCTAACCTAAAGGCTAGTATGTATTATTTACTCGGCATTATGAAGTATAAAATTAAATCTGAAAATACGCCTGCAATAGCGGCGGCTTGAGGTGGTAAACCCGGTTCTTTCGCATAAGGTTTCTTCTCATGTCAAAGCTAGAATTTCTAGAATTATAAATTTGCATCATTCTTGCATACGTTAATCACCGTGGGCTTTAAGACAGAGGTGAACAACCTACGACCCTCGGGACACACGCGGCCCTCGAGAGCGTTTTATGCGGCCCTCAAAGCCGCGATTAAAAATAAATTTAGCAGAAATTTATTCCTTCTACATTGAAATTACGACAGTAAAACACTCGATATTGAAATGGCAACCCTAAAAACGTAATTCAAACTTGATTTATATGACAAGATACCTCAGAATCCATAGTTAACGTCCGATTTAAAGTCTTAACCGAGCACACCGAGGAATTCGCAATCACCAGTGTGGCCTGTCAAGTATAAAAGGTTACCCGTCACAGCTTTAAACGGTTTCCAAGTCTGTTAGAAGGAAGAATAGGGAGTTAGGAAGAGAGAGAGAGAATCGGAATATAAAGATAGAAAGAGTGAGGAGGAGAAAACAACAAGATAAAAAAAATAGGACGGCCACACGATCGTTAAAAAAACGCAGCGAATATTCAGTTCGTCTTTAGGGAGAGGTCTTGGGGCGCGTTTCGTATAAATACGAAAGGGAATGAAATGGAAGAGGAGGAAGGATGGGTGAGAGAGA
Source organism: Uropetala carovei (assembly GCA_036926305.1). Taxonomy (NCBI): domain Eukaryota; kingdom Metazoa; phylum Arthropoda; class Insecta; order Odonata; family Petaluridae; genus Uropetala; species Uropetala carovei. Next base: position 237,708 of record JAXCHB010000003.1, read on the forward strand.
AAGAGAGAGAGAGAGAGAAAGAGAGAGGAGGGAAATAAGTGGGTAAGTATCCGATTCGGCCGAAAAATGCCGTCTCTAAAAATGAAAATAAAAGAGAAGAGGGAATGCGCACAATGCATCCACTCTTGCCTCTTAAAGAAGGTTACAAAAGAAGAAAACGAGAGAGAGAGAGAGTGGGGGGGTTGGGGGGAAACGAGACAGAGTGTGTAACAGAGAGAATGATGGAGACAATGAGAGAGAGAGAGAGGAAAAAGGGACATTGTAAAATAAAAAGGGGTGAGTGGAAAATGGCGAAAGAAGCGGGTCGATTGTGAAACGAGTTTTTTTTTTTTTAGTGCGAGAAAAAAGAGAGAGAGAGAGGAGGGGAAATATAGCGCGCGGGGAATTATGGGAGCGAGAGAGGGACAAGAAAAAAAAGAGAGGAGTGGAGGAAAAAGAGCGTGCAGGAAGATAAAAAAAAGGAAGAAAGAGAGAGAGAATGACTCGTTTCTCCTTAAAGTGTTGAGCTATGAGAAGTACAATCGGTCCTTCTCAAGGGACAGAGAGGACGTGGAGTGAAAGGGAAGAAGGATCTCCGTCGGAGTGAGCTGTAAAGGGGGAGGCGGAAGGAGAAAATGAGAGAGGGAGGTGGAAAATGGAGGATTTGTGTACAAAAGAGGGAGGAGAATGGTTGGCAGACTTTTAATGGTTTGAATAAAAAATGAGAAGAATAACGGAAATTTTATTTTAGCTTCGGTTAAGTTTGTTTTGGATAAAGGTGTTTGTCTTAGTTGCTTATTAGTGCTCGTTATTTGTCTAGGCCAGTGTTTCTCAAATTGGGGGCCGCAGAATTGTTTTAGATGTTACTAGGTGAAATGCCAAAATATGAAACATTCACGAATAATAAAATTTCATCAGAAAATTTTAGGAAATACGATGTGGTAAAAATTATTAACGGTTATATAAAATAAAGGAATTCGTCTTAAACTTTATTATTTTTACTATTTTTCAATTCAAGGGAGGCCGCGACGGTTGAAAGACTGATCTAGGTGAAAAATATAGGCAAATTGCTCATGATGTGAAGGAATATATATATTGTAGTAATTACTGAAAATATGTTTTATTGTGACAAGTATGAAACAGCAGTCCACGCACGTATTTGACGTATTGATTTTATAAATTTAATTTTTAATGTAATTTGTAAATCTTTATTGAAAATGCGGTGCGTCCTGCAAGAAATCAATTAAAGTGATGCTTCTCTGTGAATCTGGGTTTATAATGTTAAACCGTAACTATAAAACATGATTTGTGATATTAGCAATACTTGAGTTGATCGTTTGGACGGGATCTCTGAATCCAGTTTTGCCAACTACCGTTGGTATACACGGGACTTAGTAAAGGCATTAATAGAAGAGCAGAAACCGTTAATAAAAATAATCTCCTTTACGATAATTCCGTTAGAATCCACTCCGAAATATTTTAGACGAGCGAGAAAAAAGAACATAGCGAAGGCTAAGATAACCGAAATAAGAAAAAAAAGACGCGATGCGAAATTAATGCGGTACCCTCTCTTCGTTTCTAAATCATGACATCTCGCCTTTTTTTTTACTCTCTAAAAAAATAAAAGTAACCGGGGGAGATTTCTCTTCTTTTTTTTTAAGGTCGCTCCCGAAAGTAAAAGAGCTCTCAGAAGGAGAGATAGAGAGGGAGAGAGAGAGAGGAAGGGGGAGAGAGAGAGAAGGCGAAGGAAGGAGCTCGCAAATGAACACGTTTTCGCACACGGAGGTTGGGGAGCGAAAGTAAATATGGTTGACGGTTAAGAGTGTCGTGGAATGTTATTGGCGAGAAGACGAAGGAAGGAGAAAGAGATATATGTATATACAGAAAGAGAGAGAGAGGGCGTTAGGTTAAAGCGACGGGGTTGGGTTAAGGAAAGATGGTGGAGTGGGGTAGACAGGGTTAAAAAAAACGCGATGTTAAGGAAGAGTTGATTAAGTATAGAGAGAGTGTGTGAGGGGGGAGGGGGGGGGGGAGAGGAAGTATTCGGTAAGGGGGAATTTGGAAGGAGAAGAGAGGGAAAGAGTTAAGGAGAAGCGTAAAGAGGAAGGAAAAGGTTAAGAGGATGGAAAGGGTTTTTTTTCGGGAGGGTGAGATGGTGAGAGGGAGGGGAGGAATTTGACGGGGATGAGGGATTTGGAAGGGGGAGGATAGGGTTGTGTTAGGATGGGGTGGGGACGTGAGAAGACATCTCGGGAGGATATACCAGCTTCCTCCTGTGCGGATTAAAATTGAACGGAGAAGGGGTTTTTAGATGGGCTCTGTAGGCATGAAAGCAGGGGGTGGGAGAAAGAGAGAGAGAGGGAGGGATGGAGCGGAATTAGGGTTGAGGGTGATGTTAAAAAAAGGGAAAAGGGGAAAAGAAAGAGAAAAGGGGAAAAAGGAATGCCGTTAAAGAGAATGAAAGATAAAGGAGGAGAGGAAGAACGTGATAGGGCATATTGGGAGAGAGGGGAAACCGGATAAGAGAGAGTGGTAGAGAAAGAGGTGTAGTGTAGAATGAAAGATGCGCAGAGAAAAGATGAAGAGATTAAAAAGGTGTGTTTGGGTGTGTGTATATATATATATATATATATATACATACAGACACACACACACAGACATACATACATACATACACACACACATACAAACATACATACGTACATATATATATGCACATACACACACTCACACACATATATACACACACACATACATACAGACACATACATTCACATACATACATATATACATACATACACACATACACACACACACACATATATATATATACACATACATACATACAGACACACATACATACATATATACATACATATATATATATATATATATATATATATATATATATATATATATATATATATAATGACCGCAGAAAACTAATGTAAGAGCAAATATAGAGAACAAAAGGGCGTAATTAGTGAGAGAAAGAAGAAACATTAGAATATTGAAGAATGCAAAGCCTCCAGGGGGAAAACTAAGAATAATATCCCACTCGGAAAGAGAATCTTTCTTTTACTTTATCCCTTCTCAGGAAAGTATAACTTCCTCCTCTCTCCTTTTTTTTTAATTACGGGCGCTAAGGGATAAGAAGAGATTTTATTTTATTTTTTCTGGAGAGAGAGAGAGGAACAAGAAAAAAATTAAAGAGGAGGAAGAAAAGGAAAGATGAGAGAGCGCGAAAAATGAGCAACATCTCGAAAAAACAGAAATTCGCGGATAAACGGGGATATTGGATGTGTGTGTGTGTGTGTCTTAGGATGATGAGGATTTTTTTTAGCAAAGGGAACCGCATTAGGAAACTGGCAACGAGGCAAGAGGAGAAAAGGAGGCGACCTGAGGGTGTTTCTGAGAATAAATGGAGAGAAAGAGGAGGGAAAGACGGAGGAGGGAAAGGATTAGGGAGAAAGAATTGGGATAGGAAAGAGAGGGAGAGATAGATAGATTTATTACCAGGGCGAAGGAGGGAGAGAGGAGGTAGGGAGAGGAGGGAGAGAGGGAGAGGAGGCGAGAGACAGACAGACAAACGATTATGTTAAGGGCGGAATTGAGACTATATAGTCCCTTCTTACACTTAAGCCTACGTCATCAGTTACAAAGGAGAATAAAAAATAATAGTGATGATTATATATGTACAGCTACACACAATTTCACAGAAAAGTACGTGAAAGTAAACAAGCAGAAGAACATACAAGCAAAATATCCAATTACAAATTCGTAAAACTTCTAAAAAAAATACTGAGTATTAGCGGTAAAAACCCAGGAAAGACCTGACTTGGCCACTCTAATAAAAAACCACTCAGGGAGAGGGAGAGAGAGAGAGGGGAGGAGAGAAAAAGGGATGGAGGATGTGGAGAGAGGAGGAAGGAGAGGAGAGAGGAGGGAGAGAGGATTGATTGCAGGAAGCGATAAAAATTTTCAGATGCGCCATGGATAAGGGAGGAGTTTGCATAGCGGAAAGAAGATAAGAAATGAGAGAGAGAAAGAGTTAAGAGTTAAGAGTTAAGAGTTAGAGAGAGGGACGATGGCGGATAGTATCTCGCCAGTGCAAAATTCCATTGATCCTAGAAACGCGAAAGCAGAAGTGCCTGTTGAATTTAAATTTATAGTGAATCTAGGACTTCGACCGTGTAACATGTAAACACCGCAAGAATAAGATAGTACACAGTTATAACCGTCGAATAAAGCAAAAATGAAGAAAACCGCCTCGCATTTACCTATTTAGATGAATGAATGAATGAAGGAAATCTTGCACTGTGAAAAATCGAAAATTACGTGTAAACTTATGGGAAAATAATTATTGAATGAAGCTCTCTCTCCCCCCAATTTTTTTTATCGCCATATAGCGTATGTTACCGGCATGGTAAAATTATATGCCAATGAGAAGTTTCGTGATGGTATCTTCAAAACGAAAACTATTGGTAAAACTAGGAAGAACACAATAATCAACAGAAAATGGATGAACAAACGAAATTAATTAATTTAACGAGAGAAAAAAGTAAATAGGGAACGTTTAAGAATCACAGAGTGAATATCATCCTCCAACTATTAGCTCGATTCTCTCATACATGAGTTCTGTTACGAGAAAATTGTTTATATCATTAATACTTTGAAAACAATGAAACGATTTATCCAATCACAATTTGTGGAAAATCTACATGTAATTATTTAAGTTACTTACGTAGTATTAAAAACAGCTTGATTTGGAGTACTCTACGCCACACGAAAATGCCATTAAAACCATTTATTAGTAATATTTCAATTACATCTACAGTTCACCCTGAAAGCCACCGCAATGGTGTGTGGCAGAGGGTGCAATAGCACCAAGGGAAAGCGCTTAATAATGAGGATGTATATCACCCTACGTCGGCTGATTTTTGATCGCAACTTCTGTTCTGCTTATTGTTAGCTATCGTTATAGGGGGAAACGAGCCTTTGTACCTCTCTCTCTCTTACTTTTACGAGGATGGTCCATTCTACCAATATAAGTTGGCGCTATTATTATTTCTTCAACGTCGCTTGAGAATGTATGCGTTCTAAATCTTTCAAGAAGTTTTAACCAGAACGTGATCGTCGCTCAGTTATTGATTCCCATCCTAAGTCCTATATCAAGCTTGTAACACTTTTATTTCTATGGTAACAACTTTTGACGAATCTAGCGGCTTTTCGTTGCACTCTTTCTAACTCTGAGATTGATCCTTTCTCCTTCGGATCCAATATGCTTGACGCATACTCTAACAGCGGGACGCCTTCAACAATGTAATTCGTTGCGTCAATGGTTTTGTTTCTCCAGAATCTCGTAAAGGAACGCTTTCCTAAGTTCAATTCTAACTGCCACTCTTTACACCACTCGAAAATTTCATTTAAGTCGTTAGAAATTAATCTTTGATCATTAGGACTGTTAATCTCTCTGTAGACTACTGTGTCATCCGCGAATAACTTGATTTTACTTTTAATAACCTTACCTAAGTCGTTTATATATAAAAGAAATAGTAGGGGGGCGATGATACTTCCCTGTGAAACGTCTGAGGCTACGCTGACTGAATCTGATTTAAATCCATCTATAACTACTATTTGTTCACGGCCATTAAGAAAGTCCCTGATCCACTCGATTATCTTTCGATTTATTCCACAGTCATTTAATTTCTTCACTAACTTACTATGAGGAACTTTATCGAAAGCCTTCTTGAAGTCAAGGAAAACTGCGTCTGATTGTGAGTCTTACGATCTCCTGATCTTAGTATATCATGAACGGACATAGCGAGCTGTGTTTCACAAGATCTCGTCCTCCTGAAGCCGTGCTGATATTTACGTAGCAAGTTTTGCCTATCTTGGAAGTCCATCACGGAACTAACGATAATGTGCTCGAGAACCTAGCAAGATGCTGAGGTAAGCGAAATTGGCCTGTAGTTTTCTCTGTCGTCTTTTTTTCCACCTCTATGTAACGGCGTTATAAACGCTAATTTCCATCCCTTAGGTAAAACACCATGACTAAGTGACCTACAGAAAATTATTTCGAGATAAGGTGCTATTTCCAGTGCTAACTCTTTGAGTACTCTAGCTGGCATCTCTTCTGGACCCGGATATTTATTTGCCTTGATATTTTTGAGCTGTTAAGCTATCACTTTCGCTGATATGACTATATCGTTCATTTTTTTCTTGCGCATAACCATTTTGGTCCTAGTCCGACAATCTCTGTACTTATTTGAAATTGAAATTACTTCCTCCTGTGACTTACAGTTTTTGATTCGTTTAAATTTGGAGTGAAACTTTCTTTGGTGCCTGAGGGCACACCTAAGCTGCCGATTATACCACCTTGGTTCCCCAATATCGCTAATATATTTACTTGGTATATACATATTAATACCCGTTCTAATTCCTGATAGAATGCTTTCCAAGTTTCCTCAACGATTCTCGTGCTTGTAGATTTGCTGAAATCGCCGTAATCCTTGATGAGTTTCTCTTTGAAATCCTCAAAGTTAGCATTTTTATACATGTACACTTTTCGCTTAGGCTTGCGATACTTTGCGATAGCTATGTCCAAAAGTACTCGAACTGCTCGATGATCGCTGATTCCTTCTTCAACATCTACTTCGGAAACACGTTCGGGGATATTAACTGCTAGTAAATCTAATATATTGTCCTCTCTCGTGGGTTTTCTGACTACCTGGATAATGGAATGTTTATTGAAGTTGTCCATAAGTGCTTCGTACGACTGACGATTTCTACCGGATCGTATGAAGCTACAACTGTGCTAATTTACCGAGGGTAGATTGAAGTCTCCTCCTATTATGATAAGGCTTTTTGCAATTCTTCTTCTTTAGTGAGTTTATTTGAACCTCTAGATCGTATATTTCTTCTGCGTCTGACACTGGCGGCCTATAATAAGCACATACGTGAATGTTTCCCGAACCTCCACTGTTTATGGTACACCAAGTGCTTTCTATATTGTTTATCCGCAAGTATACACACACACACTATCGACCTTTAATTTTTTACCTATGTCGTACGTGACAATTAGCGCCATATATCTCAACTTCGTCCTATGCTATCGTTTTTAATAGCATCATCCTATTAATTCGACTCGTTTTTTGCTTCGTTCTCTCCGTCTCACGGCGTTATATAGTCGTCGTATGTCTCGAGTTTGAAGTACCCTTTTTATCCTATAGTATGCAATTACGTCCTCGTTCCCGGATAGCGGACGTTTTTTTAATTCTTATCTCGACGCACGCAACCTTATCGGGGTGGTAAATTTCCTCCGAAAACACAATCGTTCCGTGTCACGCCTCGCAAAGTTTTGCGCGTGACTTTTTCGGATGCTCGAAAAAAAAATTGAACGAAAAAACGTCGCGATCGGAAGTCGTGCGCGTTTATCTATTTTTTCGAAAAAGAAAAACTTGACTTATGTTCTCGGAAGCTTCCCATTAGGACAAAGGTACGTGCGGGCTCGAAATAAAGCGCAGTTGCATCCACGTAGGAAATGCATGCGTTATGCCGTCCTAACTGGGGCGCCGGGTGGGGAATATGGAGGGGACGAGGAAAAATAAAGCGACGTCCGCGGATCCCCGAGTGAATTAAGGAACCTTTTCGGGATGAGGTCGGCGCACGAACCGACCGGAAATAAAAAGGGATCATACACTTCCGACCTCCCAAAAGGAATTGGTTAGGAGCTTATATGTATGTGGGCAGATGTAGGTCGAGATTAAAATTAAGGAAGGAAGATAGAGAGAGAGAAAGAGAGGGAGGAAGATAACATGTAGATCTCGTCTGTGCTGCGGAGCATGGAGGAGCACTCCCGCCACGCCACGCCAATTATCGAAACGCTGCTCTCGATATATGGACCGGCGTAATAAGTCTATAAGTACTACATGGAAGGGGGTAGGTGGAGCGGTGGCGCCCCTTTAGGCCTGAGAGGGAACTAGGAGAAAAAAAGGGGGGGAGGATTTCGCACCCATCCTCTTTGTAGGATGGCGGGAAGAAGATAAAGAGGTGTGTTGAACTAAAAAAAAAGAGAGAAGAGGGGGGAAGACGTGGGATGCAGATGGAACAAAAAATGGGCGGAACTCGGCATATTCGAAAATGGAGGCGCAAAAAAAAAATCAAACGGAAGATAAATGTTTTAGGATGGTAGAATTAGGACCGCTGCGGTGTGTGTGTGTCAGTTTCATAAAAAGGGTATTTGGAAGATTAAGGGGAAATGGGGGAATATTGAGTGAAGTAGGGAAGTGTTTTTTTTTCTCTTTTGCTCCATGGAACGGTGCGATATGATGCTTCGTTCGTGTGGAGGCGAATTGAGTTAAATTGTTGTTTTTTTTTGTTATAGTTAATTGTTTTTGAAATTTTCGTCGTTCAATAGCCTGAATAAGCGACGTTTTTTCGCGTCCTCTTTTGAAACACCTCTCGCCGAGAAAATTGAATGGACATAATAAGAGTTCGTAAAATTGAATTTGGCACGCCATTTCCTTTAATCCAGTTAGCATTTTACGTAGCATGGGCGTTCAAAATTTCATCCTTAATTCCGCTTTGAAGTGCCCAATGAAAGCTAGATGAATGGAAGATATATATTCATACGCGTCTAACTTGGTTAGTGCTCACAATATCATTATGTTAACTTAACTCATGCATTTGAAGAGAAATATACGGAATTAAAATACTGGCGGCATCCATGGGTTTTGAACTAGTGATGTTTTTTCAAAAATTCGTTCAAAATCATTATTATGCGACTTCGTTGTTCTGACGACGTAAAAGTATTTGATTAACGTAAGTGGGACTTTTCAGTTTGTAAAACCGGTTTCTTTAGTATTTAAACTTGACTCGAAGCTTCAGATTTTTCTTTGAGACTAAAACACTTGTAGGTAATTATCATTTTGAAGCACTAACTTCTTCTTTTTTCAATTTGTAAGTAAGAAAATATGTTATTTGGATTGCATTTTTGCTTCATCTCGATTTAGTTTTCTAACTTGGTTTCCACGGTGAACATTTCTTTTTCCATAATTAATGTATACGTTTATATTGGGTTAGTTGGTCATATACTTAGATAAGGTCGATATTATTGAAGAATGATATTTTTTTCGTTGAATAACATTGTGTTGATAAAGGGATACAAAAAGCTCCGGCAGGAGCATAGGTAGCGATATTTATTTTTAACATAAGCATTCCATACATTCTATTGTATGAACAGATAGTTAGAGCGGATTACTTACTTTTCACCAGACATGTGCCTCACTCATATATCAGGAAAACGAGTAAAAAATAAAACAAATTATCCAGTCTCTTTCAAGCGGTAAAAGCCTTCTTGAAACCACAAAAATATCCATCCTTGCTTCAGGTGAATAATGAATATTTCTGCCTTTTGATAGCACTAGAAGCTACTTCCAAGAAGCGAAGCATTTAATTTACTCCCTGAGGCGGTTAATAAGCTTTTTGAAGAAGCGGGACTTAAAAAAAAAACTCCCGCCAGGAAAGAAGAGATCTTTCTGTTCCGAGGTGTATATTCTGAACTATTTTTGTCGCATTCGGATGAAATCGTACTCCGCTAGGAAGCTTAAAATGACGCCTAAACAAGCATCAAACAAAAGGAAATCGCTCATTTTTTCTTTTTATCTCTAGGTAAGAGCTTTTCTACGAGCAAAACCGCACCGCAGAGAACTATAAATTCGTCCAGGGAAACTCCCAACTCCGTTGTCGACTTTTTTTCCTGACTAGGAATTAATCCGCTGCACACAGGTCGAGAATGTCAGTAGGCGTGTTGGGAGAAACAGTTACCCGCGCGAGAGTTCCGACGAACAAAAAAAAAGTGTTTCCGTTGCCAAAACAAACACGTGGCAAAGGGTGCGAACGGTTGGGAGAAAAAAATAAAATAAAATTCTAACTTTGTCGAAACGTATCTTCTTTTTAGCTCGTTTTAATATATAAACGAGCTTATGTTTTCGGTCCGTCTGTCTGTCGCTTAAATTAAAATAGCAAGTAAACGGTAAGGGATATTAGACCGAAATTTGCGGGGCCTATGCGATCTATGATGCCATTTATTACGTTGACAAAGAATTATTTTGGAGAAGTCGGTGGGTGGAAAGGGGCACCTTCAAAATTTTCAAATTAAGATTCTGAACAAATGGTTATAGATGGAAAGTTAAATTTCTTTACAATTTGTGTGATCTTTGATGCCATCTATAACACCGCAGAATTTTTTTTGAATAATCAGAGATCGTCAGGAGGGCTCTATTTAATAATGTAGTATGTTCATATCATAAACCAGTAGTCATTTGATTATAAACATAACATGTGCGAGAGTATGAATGTTTAATTAGTTTTGAATAAATTGATTTGTAATGTAATTATACTACTAAGTTTATAATGAATTGCAAGGTTACCATTCTAAATAAAACGCGCCCTTTCACATCCCGTCAGCGAATGAAGCCCTCATTTTTTTTTAATTTTTGCTTTGGACAAAATATTTCTCCTCCCTTCCGAAACTGTTACATTCATCCTGTCTCTTTCCTTCTATCACTCCGACGCTTCGATGTTTTCTCATTGTCTCACTTCCTCTTGACACCTATCCGAAAGAAAAGAAAAATATTTATTCTGAGAAAAAAAACAAATGAAAAAAATAAACCTAGAGCCTTCGGCTGGCTTGTTTTTATTTTCGATTGGACGCGGCTCGGCGACCTAAAAATAACACGTACAAAAACCGGGAACACGGAGAAAACAAAAACAGACCGTATTCCGTTCTGTTTTTGTCGCCGAGAGATAGAGCAATATAGAGATAGAGAGAATGGATAGTTATCGCCTCCGTTCGTTCGTATTGAAACGGAGGCGGAAATGACGAGTCTGCTCGGCCCGTACGTGTTTGGGAGGACGGAGTAATTGCCACCAGTCGCCCCGGATGGGGAAAACACCTGTGTCGAGCGCGGTGTCGCTTGTTTCCTAGTAATACATTGTTGGTCGCGCAGGAGTCGTTCAATAATGATAGACTCGGCGACCGAAGGGTGGGGGGTGGGAGAGAGAGGAAGAGGAGGGGGATAGAGAGAGAGAGAGAGAGAAAATCCTCTCCGGAGCGTGAGCGGAACTGAAAATTTTACCAGTCCTCGAGAGGGTGTTGCCGCGGTGCATTGTGGGATATTGATGGAGGCGAGGAAGTGGTTCGTCGTAGGAGTTGAGAGAAAACTTAATGATTCATGGTCTCGATGGAAGCATCGAAAGAATATTTTTCGTTGCAGCGAAGTTCGGTAGAGAAGAACTTTGTTCGAAAATTTATTGGTGACCGATTTTGGGGGAGGAGGGGGGGGGGGTGTGTGTCGCGTCTCTTTCCTGCTTGTCCCGTGTGAACATGATAATAGAAAATACATAATCTTGCACCTAGAATTGGGTTTTCAATCGCGTTACGGACTAAACGTGCAAAGAAATACGTTATAGAAATTTTGGATTTCGCATATACATTGATCGAATGCTTTTTTTTGAAGATTTCTACTGTTTCCGTATATATCTGATCTGGCAACACTGCGGCGCAGTGCAATATGTTATTTATTAACTTTGTGCATAGTGTGTGCACGCGGTGAGAACGGATAACGACACGTACGAACGTGCTTGCTCCAGTATTGCCACATAAATTCTTCCGCATTTACATTTTAGTGCAAATATAAATTATTAGGTTCGTAATAAATCGTCATTAATACTAAATAATAATTTCAATTAGTGGACTTGCAGAAAAAATTGCCGCCCTTACAAATTGACCGCCTTAGGCCTGGGCCTTGTCGGCCTAGGCCAGGGGTCGGCAGCCTCTTTGACAAAAAGAGCCATTTTTTCCAAATTTGTATAGAATCCAACATAAGATGAGCCGCAGAGCATGTATAAAGAAAAAATACGTATTAAATACCGTCAAGCCATATTTAATGGCATCTGTTTATTTAAAAGCTGCAAACACATACCCATACAATGATGTTTTCGAGATAATTCGTAAAAAGAACTTGAGGAACAAAAGAATATTTTACGTAAGTTTTTATTCCATGAAAATATAAATAAACATTCAAATGAAGCAAATAAAATTATTCTTTCAGAAAATGAATCTAGGACTATAGATGAAAATGAGAAAGTTGAAAATTAAATTTTTACTCAACAGCCCATACTGGATCCTTCTATTGAAAGCTATTATATTATTATATCAATAGATACCGTCGTTATAGTCTGGTGCGCTTTAAGCGGGAGAGTGGGGGCCGGGAGCCGCACGTCAGTCCTCAAAGAGACGCATGCGGCTCACGAGCCGCGGGTTGCCGACCCCTGGCCTAGGCGGTAATACGCCATAGCATAAAGTACTATATGTGATTCTACCTTCCTTTCTTTTAATATAGTAGAGGAACTTAGTGTTCTCTTATTTAAATACTAGGTTAAACAGTCTGCAATGATGCATTCCAACCATTAGCATCGTATTGCATCTCTGGTAGTTTATATACCTTTATTTACGTGTATATATATATATAATGATCAGTGCGTAACTCTGTCACGCTCTCAATTACTCGAGAACAGTCTGATCGATTGTGGTCATTCTTTCAGTGCATAGTCGGCCTCACGCTTAAACAAGATTTGGATAAACGCTGAGAACGATAACGGACCGGGTTCGATCCCAGGTGCCTTTTCATTTCCCCATTTGAATAGTATGGAAATAGGTGCAACGTATTTTTGATTTACCTTTTGAGATTTGTTATAATCACCGTACATACAAACTCTAGACCTAAACCAAAGAAGGCCTAAGAGAATGTAAAATTTATATTCCCGGCGTAGATTTTTGTGTGATTCGAATTGTCCATAGTATTGTTTTGAACATGAAAATTTTTGGTTTTCTGAGAAAAAAAATCTTTCATAACCAAAAACAAGCGAGTTCGCTGTTTCCGGGTTCGTTAAATTACTTACGTTAAATTAGATTTAAATAAAGAGAAAGGTATGAGAGGGAGAAAAGGAGGGAGAGAGAGAGATTGAAAACCATCTTTATTTTTGTGAACTGTGTAAATTGAAATCCAAATGCAATTAAATGAATTATGGATGTGTTTGCGTAGCAAATAACAGTTTTAAATATATGACTTTACTAACTACTTTGTTTGACAGCGGATGAATTTCTTTACTTTATTTTTTATTGGGATAAAATTTTGACCAAGTTCAATAATTTCAACGTTTAATAAATATGAATAAATGATCTCAAAGAATAACAAGGACGAAAATATAATGTAAATAACAAATAATTAATCTCTTCCCGTCATTTTGACGTGATTCTACGCCAGTGATGCAATCAAAACCTTAAATAAGGAATATTTGCAAGGCAACGTAATTTCGGATTGTAGAACGCTTTCACGTGGTGCATTATTGTTTATTTAAAACAATATTTTGATCCTTATGCTTTAAGAATCTATAAGTTCTTTCGCCTTATTTTCTTTTTAGAATTTGCATGCAAGTGATGGGGCGTTTAAATTCGAACCAAGCGTTTGTATTGGAGTGAAATTGCGCGTTAAATTGTTTACTCGGTTTATCACTCTTTTCCGTCTTCCGTATATACGCTTAACCCATTCAACGCGGCATGACTGGAATTCCAGTCATCGTGGTTCAATCGGCTGGCGGCATGACTGGAATTCCAGTCATAGCGCTACATCTGTTTCTAGAGGTCTGGGTAAAGGACCGCCGGCGGAATGAGTTTCCTATGCGTCTCCAGCCATCAGTTTGACCCTAACCAGCGCTTGAGAAAAGTCCGTTTTGCAATTGGTAGATTTTCTTCGGATTTTCGACTTTTTCTTTTTTGGGTACGTATTCACTCTGATTTTCCTATAGTGATTGAGAATTAGTTTTATTATGAATTAAAGGTTATTTTATTTTCTTTCCAATTCCTTTTTATATTATAAGAAAATTCATTTGTACATCGTTAATTTTTTCGACGATTTGCGTGTTTTTCCTCTAATAATTTTTCGGTAAGTACTCGATTCAAATTACCGCCAGTGAATGAAAATTAGTCGTTTTATTATCGATTAAAGGTTGTTTTCTTTACTTTCCAGGTCCTTTTTATATTATAGGAAAATTCATTTTCATATTATTACTTTTTTTCGACGATTTGCGTATTTTTTCTGTAATAATTCGTTGTATCGGTAAGTATTTCAAAAAATCGTTAAAAATCTATTTTTGCGTATTTTCGTTAAATTTTTTCATATCTGCATTTCTTGCACTAAATTCTACTGGAAATGAAAGGAAACTGGATTCAGCCACCGGCAAGAACTCGGATTTTCCGTGCCGCGTTGAATGGGTCAAGGACTCTCGACCGACAGCGAAAAAAATTCCTATTACAGTGACAAAATGTCACCCAAACTGTGTAAGAAAAGAGCACGTAGACTATACGCAGTACAACGAGTACCGTTTGACACTCATTCTTTTTCATTCGGAAGAAATAAATTTGAAATGTTATGCGCCGAAAGACGATTTTCCCCTCACCGCGAGGTTCCTCAAATATTTACGACCCACATGTGTCTCCTACAAACGAACGAGGACATACGCGACGCGCGCGCCCTCCCTCGAGGGAGAAGAAAAGTAGCGCCCCCCGCCACGCACCCCAAACGGCGGCCTCGTTTTTTTAAGTCTCGCGATTCCGTCGCGTTTTTTCTCCTTTAAAACAAACGAATAAACATATTCTCCCCTCCCGCGAAATTTGTTTTCCCGCAATGCTAGAGCAAACTTGGCATTCGGAAGGCGCTTATGATCACGCAATCGGGCTCCGCCCTCAAGACAACCGCTAATCTTTTACCGCCACGCCGCACTCCCTAATGCCACCAACCCAACCCAACCCACTTCCATCTTTCACTGTACCCTACTTCCCGCCTACTTCGGAAACTTTCGCTCCCTTTCGGTAACCTTCGGCTTTCTGTCTCTCATTCTCGTCCTAACAGTCGTATGAGGTGGTTGTTTCCTTCATATTCCATTTGTTCTCAAACGTTTCCCGCTTTTTAGTTAGCTTCTACGTACTTTTAAGGTAATTTAATCGTGTCTTTCTCCCTCTTCTATCTCTCTCTAAAATTAAAAAAATATTTTTAAATATATTTAAATTTTATATCCCAATTGTATTCGTTTATTTCCTCTTCCTTTTTCTGCGTTTTCTATCGTTTCAACGTAATCTGTATGAACATTATATATGGTAAATCGTAAAACATTTGACAGATGGTTTTTATGTGTAAGAGGGGGCTAACATGCCTCAACTTCGCGCGAATAAAGGCATTTGTCTGTGTGTCTGTCCTCCCTCTGTCCTTCATCCGTTCCCCCTATAATCCTCCGTCTCTCCTCCCCAGCTTTCTTCCCTTCCTCCATGTCTCTCTCTCTCTCCCTGCATGCATTTTAATCTTCTCTCACCCTCCCCTCTTTTTTTCTTCATCTCTCTCTCTCTCCCTCGCACTGCGTCCCTCCCTCTTTCCCCGAAAACGCCGCTTTTGACGTTTCTCCCACGTCTTGTTTGCTCTAGATTCCCCGTTCAAAGTTTACCTGTCTCCGTCGCTACGTTTCGTTGCCCTTCCGTCTGGTGTTTTCTGACATCGGCGAAATAAGGAAAGAGAAAAAAGAATTTATTTGCTCTCTTTTCGCATGACCTCCTTGACATGCAGATCGTGCCGTATATTCGCCTTTCTTTGAGGTATGAGACTATTACGTTTTCGAAAATTGCTATCAATAGCTATTAATTTACGATTAAAAGTATTTAATTAAATTTTGTTGGAATATAACCAAGAAGTTAAAATGGTACAGCATGATGAGTTTTAGAATAGAGTATAATATAAATTTGCTTTTAACCCGATTTCATTGGAATTAATAAGTGTGGTTTGTTTTCTCCAAATTTCATGGCACTTTCAACGCTTTCACACTTTCGCAAAAGGAACGCTTACTACATAGGATCCCGGGTTGCACAGCTCCAAATATATGCCAACAGTAAATAAGGTGCGTCGAGGTGTCTGTTGACGCTTAATCGCGCGGCATCTGTGTTAGGCCGTTCGTTGCGCTGCGCAGCCTGGCATTTCGTTCCTCCCGGGAAACTGCTGGAGATTGCAGGACGTGTGTACAGAATCTGCGTGTCAGCTGTTCCACGAGAGCGATATTCGCAAATGCGGAATGTTCACCGACCTTCCTTCGGCCTGATGATACTCAAAGCACCCATTTTATTGAAAACAAATATCTTACGGAGCTTCGGTGTTTTTTTAGTAAATCAAATAAATGGAGGAAGATGATTGCTTTTTATTTTAATTTACTTCCGAATTTACGCGGTGTCTTATATTCTTTTTTTTTTAATGTACGTAATAAATAAGCATGTCTTTCCATCCATCCGATGTCATTATATTCCAATGCATGGCTAAATCTGCTTAAAAATTATGAGGATGACAATTATTTTTGCCCTCAATAATTAGGACAATCCATCCAAGGACTTGTACACCTGTCGGCTTATTTACTTTCCTCATAAATGGATTTCTTTTTAGCATGCCTCCGAAACTTTTAATGTAATTGTATAACCGTGCTAATCCTACTTTTGTACAGGAATTACAGTTTACGCCCCTGACTTTCTCGAGTTTTTTTTTGTTCTCAACCTCCTTCCCCATCC
Organism: Uropetala carovei; assembly: GCA_036926305.1. Classification (NCBI taxonomy): domain Eukaryota; kingdom Metazoa; phylum Arthropoda; class Insecta; order Odonata; family Petaluridae; genus Uropetala; species Uropetala carovei. The sequence goes on from JAXCHB010000003.1 coordinate 254,350, forward strand.
TCCTCCTCCAAATTACCCCGCAGTCCACCCACGCCACGTAATTAATCCCTAGAGACGCAACGCTCGTCCCCGTCTAACTTATTCCCTTTTTCATTCTCCCAGCAACACTCCTCAAGCCCACTCATAGTCACTTCCGGCCATTGAAAACTAACCCCCCCCCCCCCCCCCCCCCCTCCATTCTCTTCTTCGCTGCCTTCTTCCATTTTTACTCGCCCCATCCACCACCCTTGTATTGCCCCGTTTTCTTTCCGTTCTTATCCCCCAACTGTTCTCTCCTCTCCTCATCATCCTCCCTCTCTTATAAATATCTTCCTCCACTCGTCCCTTCCTCTCTACATTGCTATTATTTTTCTCTTCCTTTTTGGTACCTTTCACGTTTGTACTCCTTCCTGCTTGTTCTGTCGCTTCCTTTTTTTTCTTTTCCTCTTTTCGTCCTTTCTCTCTCTCTGTCCTTCATCTTTTATCTCCGTCATTAATCTCCCTTCTTCTATCTTCCTCTACTCTACCTTTTCCCATCACTCTCTCATTCATTATTCCGCGTGTCTCTCTGTCCCTCTCTCATATCCCTATTCTATCTCATCCTCTTCTCCTGTCTCTCCCTCTTATCTCTGCCTGTTATCTCTCCCTCTTCTACCATCTCTCCCTCTTCTGCTATCTCTCCTGCCTATCCCTCTTCTACCTCTCTCTATCTCCCATCTGTCTCTTTTCTTCCCATCTCTTCCCCCTCTTCTGCCTTCCTTCTCTATAGTCTGTTCACTTTCTTAAGTCTCTTGACCTTCATAGAGCAAGTAGCCAATCACGAACGTTTCTCCTTCCATCGCCCCTCACAACTTTCGCGCGGGAGGACAGATACCCAATCACGAACAGCAACGGCAAGGAAACGGCGGTAGAAATGGCAACGCAGACCGATGTGAACGCTTCGAGAGCAAGAGTAACACTAGAGTTCCTCCCACTACCTTCCCAAACGAACCGTCTTCAAGGTCAAGAGACTTGAGATAGTGAACAGTCTATAATATCTTTCCCTATTTTCCATTTTCTTTTCCCTCTTTCGATTCGGTTCTTTTGTCCTCTCTCTTTCTCTACCTCTTTCCTTTGCCTTTTCTCCCTCTTCTTCTTTTCATCCTCTCTCCGACCCCTTTCTCTCTCTCTCCCTCATGTCTTTTCATTAATATGTTTGTTCTCGCCAAAGTTTTCCTTTTCTTCCTGTTTCATGTTTGTCCTTCCCAACGGGATTGTTAACACCGAGATTTTCGAGGCGTTTCCCTCGGTTGTTAGTTTGTTTCTCACGGAAGGAAAGTCCCTTTCTCTCTTTCTGCATTGGAGGAAGGTGGATGAGCGACTGTCTGTCGAGACGGGATTGAAAGATCTCTCGCGATGTCAAGATCTCGCCATCCGCTGCACCAATTAAGATGGCAAAGCCCCAAGAAATAATTAGGTGTTTAAAATGTTAGCTAAGGCTGAGAGGTGAGATAGTGTATTTTGAGTTATGAGAGGGTTTTGCTAGAATTCATCTTCCCTAGCGATGTATTACGGCCTTTTTGGTGCTGAAAAATTATATTAATATATAAACACTGGAATAAAACTCTATACTATCTTATTCCTGCAAAGTTTACATGTTACACGGTCGAAGTTTTCAGAAATACGCTATTTGTTTCGAAATTATGTGGATTTTTCGTACTCTTTCCGGGCGTAACCAAGGCGGCCGTCATTGTTACCTCCGATTCAGTTAGCTTCAATGAAGCTTACAAATAGACGAAAGTTTAGCGTTATTTGCTTCGCACTTTTGTTTAAGCAACGGAACGATCGATGTTTATGGATAGCAACGTAAATAGATACTGATTATTATTCAGGAAGCGTTTATTGATGAAAGTAATTGAACCTTCTTTCGTCTATTGAATACTGGAATCTTACATTTTTTGTAAGTGAAATAATTATATTCTATATTTAATGTTTATTAACGTAAATAGGCTCACGTATCTGGCGTACATTTACCAGTCAGTGTTCAATCATGGACAACTGTACTTTTTCACGGGTTTCTTGCTTACAAGACATAAAAGTAAATATTTCATCGAGGCATAATTACACAAGAAATGAAGCTGGATTTGGCGAAAGTGATATATATGATAGGAAATACAATTATATTTTAATGCAATACGTTCGGAAAAGTATTGTTACAAGCAAATATGATTAATTGTTAAGAAAGGCTAATTGTAAGTTAAAAAGTATCTACTATATATGTATTTTAAAGAGTTTGTATGTTGTGCCGTAGTAGCGTCACTAAATCCGTTGAAATTCAACGCGAAATTCTGATAGTACTTTATAAAGACTCCACGGGCAGTAATTTGGAAAGGTAAAAGAAAATTACTTCTTGAAGAACAGTTCCACACATTCACACATTTACATGCGATTTCCAGCAGTAGCCGTGGTTATTCGCCCTCCGAAAAAAAAATACCATTCGAATAACAAAATAATGAACCATAACGTGACCACACACTGCTACACCCCCTTTTTTTTAGCGATCCTCGAGTGTGTCTGCCGCAGACTAGCCAGCTCTCCTTTGGAAGCTTTTATATTTTTATTTTTTTTTTATGCCCCAACGAAACGCTCAAGCTGGATGAAACTTTTGATCATACAGCTTGCAATCCAACTTGGCAGTCGCACCTCAATCACTCCTAAACCCTTCTATAAATCCCACCTACTCTCTTTCTCTCTCTCTCTACTCAATCTCCCTCCCTTAAGCACCCCCCTCCCCTCCCTCTCCCCCTCCGACCCCTCTTCCTTCCTGCCTCACCCTTTAATCTCCGCGATCACTCAGTGAGCCCACTTCTCGTCAAAAGCGAGACCGACAACGCCGTCCGTGTGATTCCTTGCTCGCACGCGATATAGCGATAATTCCCTGCCGAGAGGGAGGAAGCGGAGAGAAGGCCGGAATGGGGGAAAGGGGGAGAGAATGAAAGAGAGAGAGAGAGAGGTGGTGAGAGAGCGGAAGAGAGAGAGAAAGGGATGACGTGAATGGATCGAGGTGGTGGAAGGGGACGTGATGTTTTCAGAAGGGTGGAGTGACTGACAGTGAAAAGATTGGCGGAGAGGGTTGTTTGTGTGCGAGAGAGAGAGAGAGGGAGAAAGAGATAGAGGGTGAACACAGGGGTTCAGCTCGTAACGGCCATTGAGAGATGGTATTGTTATCATGCCCCGATGTTCTTCGGTTTTAGTACTCCGCGAGTATCCTTTTTGTCGGTGTCGTACACGTTGTTATCCCAGGAAAAGAGGACCCGGGGAGCAGACAAAGTCGAATTTATTGCTCTTCTCTTCCTCTTTCTCTCTCTCTCTCTCCACCTTTCTCTTTATCCCTTTCTCTCTCTCTCTCGCCCCTTGCCACGACATCCCTCGCCGAATAAAACTAAAAGCTTTAAAACCCTGCGGCGCGCGGAAATGTGTATCCAGCGGAAAGTTCATCGTCTCTTTTGGCGAAAGGTTTGGGGTGGAAGGGGGTGGAGAGGATTCAACAAAGAGACACAATTACACGTGGCGTTCGTGTCCCTTCGCAATTGTTAATTGCGTCGGCCGTCTCCCGGGATTAATATTGAAGAGAGTAGTAGGCTTTTGCCGAGAGCGTAGTTGGGAAATATTTGTTGACCGGTGGGAGGGAGAAACAGTTGTCTACAAAAAAGAAAGCACCGACCAAATAGGATGATTAGAGATAAAATTGATGAGCGTCGAGGTGATAAATTTTAATTGGAGAATGGGGTAGGATCTATGCGAATTTATTGCAGCTTTTATATTTTTATAAAATATTTGTCAAGTTTTAGTGTCTGAAACGGTGCATATTGTATGTTTGCTTTTTGGGTAACCCCCGAAGACTCGTGTTACCTTTGCCATATGGCTTTGTCGTATTTCCTTCCGAGCATGAATTGGTGAATTTATACATATATGCATACAACCTCAAGTGGCGTTTATAAAAGTAGCCATTCCGCAGTGGTGCTAATTTTATAAAATTAGCACCACTGCGGAATGGCTATTTTTATAAACGCCACTTGAGGTTTTCGGAATTTTGCGCGATTTCCAAAACATTCACTGGTAATAATTTACTACTTCTGCTACGTACTATATGAATAAATCTTGCGTCCCATCATCTTATGCTTCGCTGAATAAGTTATAAGTTCCCATCAGCTGGAGTGTCAGTGGTCGGAACTTTATGGATAAACGCGTTGGTCAGACAGGAAGAAACATATGTAATATTCCGAGATAACGGTCGAGACGTTAACAATTTAAAAAGTTATCGTTTCTTGCCCTCCACTTTCAGAGGCGTGACATTTTCTTTGCACGCCTTTCTCTTTGAAGAGAACGCGAGCGCACGAACACGCCCCTTCGTGTATAGGTAAAGGACGGGGGAAAAAAACCGGTTACGGAACCTCAGCATTCTGCGAAACAATACCCTTTCGCGATAAGAACAAGTATTTAAAAAATACGCCGTGAAAAAACAACCAGCACGCCTCAATTCTTTGAATAGAGAATGGAAAACCTCTTAACGATGCGAGGTCTGGCTGTTTTAAGGTTTATTCCGATTTTTATCTTCCGTATGTGCGAGAAAAATCACGTGACCGACCCAACAAAGCGAGACTACAATTCCGGTGAGAAATATCGGAAAATTTACACATATATACATACGTGTATATATATATATATATATATACATAAATAAATCGATCTTCAGTCACGCCACAAGCCTTAAAGGCTAACAAGACAGTGGCAGTGTGTTTGATTTGAAGATTGGAAGGAGGGGAGGGAGGCGTCGGGACTATCGGGGCGAAGGGGAATGTAGGTAGGAGGAGGCGGGGCGGTTAAGAGGGCGTGGTGGAAGAGCAGGAGAGACGTGTGGAAAAGGTTAAGTCGAACGTTTTGAAATATACGAGAGGGAATGCCGTTCGGAGGGAAGGTTCACGGAGAAAGAAATGGAAGAATGCGATTCAAAACGAAGTTAAAGAGACGTGGTGCGAAAGGTGAGAGAAGGAAAAGGGGACGAAGGAAGGTGAGAGAGGGAGAGGGGATAGATGGGGAAAGTAAATTACGCGGGAATAAATTGACGATTGGCTGTCGCAAGGGAAGGGCGATTGTGTTCTGTTTGCTCGGGAAAGGCTTCGGCATGGAATTTATGGCGCCGTTCGAAAATGAACGTCGACGACGGAATATGGGTGTTTTATGCGCCCGACTCTAGGAGATAGAGAGAGGGGATCGGAACTGTGGACTGTGAACGTTCCGGGAGGTTTGGTCTCCCTTAAAACACTCGTGGGGCTTTCTTCTGAAGTGACGGATAAGTCACGTTGTTGAATTCGCCGTCGAGTTGCTAGGGATATTTTGGTCGATTGATTTTTGAAGAAATGCTGCCAGGATAACAGGAACTTAATTCAACGGAGAACTATCGAGCTCTCGTCTTATGGATGGAAAAAAATTAAACTTAAAAAAAGTACTTGCCTAAGGTATCTCCATTAGCCGCACCGCAAGGTTTTTTTATAATCTCGCGGTGGCTATTGGAGTTAGCTGAGGCAAGTACTTTTTTAAGTGTTTGTTCTTAAATAGAAACTTGTTTTAATTCTGCGTGCTTTTCTTGAGTACTTCACCTATAGATCCTGCAGACCCGAGCCTAGAGCGGCAATTTTTGAGAAAAAAATATAATAATGATAATAATAAATGTAAATATAAAAAATAAAGAATTTTTTGTTAATAAAGAAAGTATGTATAGATATTTTTAAAACAGGTGAACGTATTGCAGCAAAGTATTGTATAATATATGTAGATGCGTGCGTAGCTATCGCCCGGGCGAAGCCCGGGAGGGGGACTTTCTCTTTAGAGGGACCCGTGGTTCAGAGTGGCTCGCAAAATATTGAATGTTGTGATGGAAATGTTGACACTGCTAGCATAAATATGTTTAAATGTTTATGTCTGTAATAAAAACAGCCGGCCTTGGTAGAGGGGTGGTTAGCGTGTCTAGCTGCCAATGCTATGGTCGCAGGTTCGAATCCTGCCGAGGGCATGGTCGTGTGTGTGTTCGTCCTTGTTATTGTTGTCACGATATTCAGTATAGTTGGCCCTGTGCTGTCTCTGAATTCTTGCCAATAAATAAATAAAAAAATAAATATAATAATTGAAATTTCATAATCAATAAATTAAGGGGGCGGAAAAACGATTAATACGCCTCTGCTTGGGTATTATATCGATTCTCAGTTAATACATCAAGGTGAAATAAATATTCACTCTTGTGCTTATTTTCATTGTATTTCCTTTTAAAAACTGTGCTTCTGATTTGTATTTTTCTCGTTTGTGGCAAATCTGTGATGCCGTTGTCCTGGAGGCATGAGTTTTTCAGACACATTCAGTCACTCAATTAAGTTTCTGCTTTATTCTTTTATGATTAGTTGGAATTTATTTTATATACATGCTTTTGAAATTTATTTTTATGGCTTGTATGCCCACCATAAAAGAATCATCCGAAGATAATTCGGATAATCCAGGGGTGGGCAAACTTTTTACGAGGCGGGCCACATTAGCAGTCCTGGGTGGTTAGGCGGGCCACGTTAGGTCTCACATAGGAAGTTATTTGAGAGAATGCGAAGGGCTCTGTTAGTGAAAATCAATTATTAACAAATTTTGGTACAATAGCTTCGCTATATAAGGTTTTTCGGCCATTATTTTAACCACCAAATGTGAAATTTACCGTTTCCCATTTCACCGTTCTCTTTTATAAAGGTATCGCGGTCCGCATAAAATGCTCTCGCGGGCCTGATGTGGCCCGCGGGCCGTAGTTTGCCCACCACTGGGATAATCTAATGCGAAAATTTATCGATGTGATCACGGAACTGACTTGGGCTACAAAAAATTAAAGTAAATATTGCTTTAAACATGTAGCGTTTTACAAATTAGAATACTTTTTTCGACCTTTATTTTCCTTACGACAAATGTAATTTCTATTGAATTTTCTTTGAGCTATAATTGAAATTTTAAAATAATAAGTGTGTTCACCAACAGCGAGTGCATGTTACGTATGAGATAGTCACCTTTGTAATTTACTGGAAAAAGTCGTAAGTTAAGACAAGGCCATTCATTTTTTGCGTCAACTCGTAACGTTATTTTCGAAAAGAAATCTCTCTCCAAACATTTTCGAGCAGAAATAGACCCGTGCACACACACACACGTTTTTGGGACAAGCAATCAGAAGAAAATCCTCTCCTCCGGTGACGAAAATACTACAGATAACGAGGGCGTGCCAAGCCATAGGATTCCCGCATCCAGAAATAACATTACTTCCAATCGCCCTTTGGAGTGTGAACGAGGAAAACAAGGCGTATAACAGGACGGGCGGATAAATCCTCGTCCTGCGATTCCCCGCGTCGATTCCTCTTTCTGAACTCTTCTTCCTTAGCTTTGCTGCCACCGAGTTCGGGAACGACCCCGTTCTCACCTCATCCGACGTCGTTTCGCAGCGAGAGAGACGCGCAAGAGATGACAAGCTTCTCGAGTCAGAAAAAAAAAACACGTATATATAGAGGTAGAAACTCCCTTCTGGTCGGGGAGGATGAACGGGTAAATAAGGACTGCGGAGAGAATTTTCTTACTTCTACGGCGGAGAAACTTTTTGTCGCTTTAAATGCAACGTAACGCGGTGTAACAAGCCGAGAAATCAGAAAGGACGAAGCAGCGGGGGGTTTTTTATAGCAAGGGAAAAGGTTGGAACGATAGAGAGAGAGAGAGAGGGAAAGGGGATAAAAGGATAGGGAGAGAGAGAGAGAAATAGGGAGCAATTTGTGAGCAAGGGAAGGCTTTTGACCTTAGGTAGGAAAAGGGAGTTAGTTTGGGTGTGGCGTGATACGGTCTAAAAAAAAAAAAATAAAAGAAAGAAAGAGGTCGCAGAAATTGTGTGTCGGACGTGTTTCCGTGGAAGGAAGTCATTTCTCGTCAATGTTTCGGGGCCTTTTTCGGATGATTTCCCGACCTATTAATCAGGAGCCCATTCAGCTATGGCACGGCTCTGCCGTTAAAGGTAAAAAAAAAAGAAGAGATTATTCTGGGACTCGGGACGGTGACCTCCCACACCCACCTACGCACGCACGCACGCACGTGTGTTGACGGACGAAAGGAAGGAAGGAGGAGAACCTTCCGAATCAGAGGAATGGCTTCCTGTTATAAATTGCGATTACTTTTCGTATTGTTTCACGTTTATTTAGAAGCTGCCGTTGTCTTGAAATAGTAGGGAAATAAGGGAAGAAATCGAAGTTTATGACTGTTTTCGTTATTGTTCTATTGAGGGATTCTCAGAAGGGAGGCTAGGAGAGGACCTTTTGGGTTTGGCCTCAAGCTCAAGTGGGTCAAAATTTGCGTATTAATGGACTCGCCATGCTTAATAACCACGGTTAAATTGCACTAAAATGGATTTTGCCTCTAGAACTGTTAAATTTGCATTTAAACAGGCTAGAATAGCGTTTGATAAGTAAAAATTACGTTTCAATGTTTTTAGGCGCGTTTCGCCTCCAGCGTGAGCGCCTATTATCGTCCGTCTGTCCGTCCGTCCGTCTGCATGTTCGTCCTCGGCTTCGACCAAACGGATTTTCATGAAATTAGATATTAAGGACTTAAAATAAAAGATAATAAGAAAATAGCAAAAGTGAATCACGTAAGCCAGTCAGGGGTACCACTTTATGGTGACAAAAATGGACTTTCCGTCATATCTCGTAAAGTATTGGTCTTATCGAAATATTTTTCAAATAAAAGTTGGAGAACTAATAAAGAAGAGTATTTCCTTTCCTATACATTTTTATCGTAGGAGTAGCCGTTATCAAGGAAATCAAACAAGAGTATCTTAAATCGAGTTGAACTTCTTACTTACTTCTTCATTGTTGCTAACATTAACAAACGTTTAATTTCCTTACGTGTGCATGCAATATTTTAAAATAAATAATGAAGAAAAGAACTTTAAAACGCTATTTCCCTTACTACAGGTATATCATTTCTTTCTAATGCTCGATTGCACGAAACGCGCCCATTTGTGATGGATTGCCTTATTTTGTTTTCGCGTGATTTTGTTTTTATTACGGCCAGGGGCCTCAAAATCTGGAAGTGGCCCGGGATTCTTTGAACCTCTGAAAGTGCCTGGTTCTATTAGTATAATTATAATAATAAAACCTGTAATAATAAAATGAATATACCGAAAATAATACTGTTTAATAATGTTTTATTGTTCGAGATAACAATGAAATTCAAAATAAAATAACCTCTGGAAGGTTGAAAGTTTTATTTAAGTTAATAATAATAATAAAGTATAGATCAATTTTATATTTACAGAACTTCTCATTAAGTGCCCTATCAATAATGCTGTCTTATCCATCTCTACGGAAAATGTGTGAATTTAATTGCTAACAGTTAACGATAAAACGCATGTACAAGTGTATCAATTTCAACCTTTTAGAGGTTTTTTTTATTTTGAATGATGCTGTTATGTCGTGTAATAAAATAATTATTCAACTTTGTTGTTGGTATGTTCGTTTTGGGAAACCCTGTATAATATTTATTGGTTTTCATTATTAAAAAACAGTTTGGTCGCTTATTTTAATAAAAATTTTATTTGATTTATCTATGATTTTCTTATTCTTTAGTAATCATTTAGGTTTTGTTACTTTTTCCGTCTCTCAAATTTTTCGCGAGCACTTAGTATATGATTTATCTCTCGATTTTAATCTCCCCTTCAATAAGTATATATTTAGGCGTCTATCCTTCTTCAATTTTCATCTCAACCTTTTTAAATTATTCGAATCTAACGATAATCGAATCTCTGCGAGGTTTTTCGGCCTACTTTTTTTTAAAGAAAGCTACGTTTCATTGTAAATCGACCGGTAACCTTTTTCCGTCGCCCGCCAATCCTTCGGATATATCTCCTGTTGCTCCCCGATTGTCATTTTTCATTCTTGTGTTTCGAAAAATCCACTCTCTTCTCGCCCTCGTAAAAAACACATCAACACGCGAAACCTTTCTACGGAATTATGAGAAAACCCTCTCGATAAAAAAAGTGCCGTTCCGAATAACGCCAAGCCGAAGAAAAGGAATCGCGGAGACGTCTATATCGCGACATCCAGTCCTTCGTTTCTAATCAGGTCCTAGGAATAATTTTTAAAGTAGGACGAAAAGAAAAGGAAAATAACCGATGACTTAATATTGAAAAGTCACGAGATAAACCTCGTGGATTGCGTGTTTGATCTTTGAGTTAGGGCAAAAATGAATGAATTACCGTATTTACCCGAATATAAGGCGAGGTTTTTTCAAAAATTGTCTTTCAGGAAAGTGGGGGTCGCCTTATATTCTGGTCTTTAAATACGAAGAGGTTACTTTTTTGCATTTTCTCATTGGGAAAATAAGGGGTCGCCTTATATTCGGGATAATACGGTATATTATTATTCAAAATACGGTGTATGTATTTTCGAAATTCACTTCACCTTCCTCTTTGTTTTCCTCAGATCCGTAGTTATTATACCTTCCTCTTCTGCAGCTCACATCCACTCCATTCAAATACATACTTGTTATAATGTTGTATTTGTCACTTGTTATAATTTTCTGCAATTTTTTATTTGAAACATTTTATTTCCTAAAACGGATTGTTTCAAAAATATTTCAGTTATCTTTATGAATTTAACTACGTCGTTAGCTTCCGTTGCTATGGTAACATTTTAGGATTGCTGATAGAGGCTCCAGCACTGCTGCCAATAATTTTAATCGCTATCAAAATTATTCCAATTCATCTATCGTCATATTTTGTAAACAAATTTTCCTATAAATATTTACGGCGATATCAGCGCCGCCATCGGTGATTTTAATCGCGAGTCGAAATTTTGTTATCCGTAAACAACAAGTAACAATTTTGTTAACCTATTGTTTTTTCAGCGTGAAAAGTGGTTTTAAAAAACGTTCAACGTGAAAATTCTTCAGTGTTTCAAAAAATTCCACGATAATTATTCTTTCATAGGATGATGAATCGTTCATTCTAGGCGTTGAATTCGCGACACCTTCCGCTCATCTCAATCGATTCATTTAAGGAAATATTTCGCTCGCAAACCATTTATTTCCGTTGAAACGGATAGAGAGAAGCCATCGCGGATTTATTTATTTTTTTCACAAAGTAATCCGCTTACCCGTTCCCTCCCATTCCTCCCTCACGAAATCCCTTTATTTTTTTTAACCCCCCCAACTTCCTCTCACGCAGGGACACGCAATTCTATTCTTTGGGCAATTTATACACCTGTTTTATATCCCCTAACCCTTATAAGACACGAAATATTTCGCCCTCTCCTCCAGCAAAAAAAAAGATAGATTTTCGTTTTGAATTTTTTCATTTAACTTTTAATTTCTTATCTCGACGACTCATTCTAAATCATTTCCTCTCTCTCTTCCGATTCATAAACTCCCCCTCCCATATTTCTCTCTTATCTCCTTAACCCTAACCTTATTCATTTTCTCTCCTTTTTTTCCTTCGCTGGAGAAAATAAACTAACGGAATTATAAAATGGGCTCGTGGATAAAGAGAAGGATACGTCCCGATTCTTTAAAAAAAAAAAAAACACGGCAGAAAAAAATCACCTGGAGAGGGAGGGGAATGGTCACGAAAATGGTGGGCGGCTTGCACCCCACACTTTTTCTACCTCATTCTCTCCCTCTCTCATTCTATCCCTCTCTCATCCTCTTCCTTCATCTCTCCTCTTCTTTCTCTCTCTTTATCCCTCTCTCTCTCTCTTCCTCCCTCCTTCCATCTACTTTTTTCCTCTCCTTCTCTCACTCTCCTTCTGTCTCCCTCTCCCCCTCCCTCTCTCCCTCCCTCTCTATTTAGGTGTAAGAGGGGCTAACAAACCTCAACCTCGCCCAAATAAAGGCATTTGTCTGTCTGTCTCCCTCTTCCTCTCTCCCTCCTCCTATCTTTCCCTCCCTTTACCTACCTTTTCGTATCTTTTATTCCCTCTCCCTTTCTCTATCTGCTTCACTCTCTCTCTCCCTCTCTATCCTTCTTTCCCTTTTCTCTTTCCTTCTTTCCCTTTTCTCCTTCCCTCTGTTTCTCCCTCCCCTTCTATCCCTCCGTCCCCTTCCCCCTCTCTCTCCATTCCCCTCATTCTCCTATAGTAAGCAGCTCCCTCTCTTTCTCCTTCCCTCCCTCTGTCTCCCTCCCTCCCCTCAAATCCCTTTCCCGTAATAAGTAGCTATCGTTCGACGGTCACGCTCCTATGAGATAAATCACGGGGGTTCGAAGGGGGAAATTAGGAGCAGGTAGGGGGGGAGGGGGGGTGGAGGAAGCGTGTCCGTGAGGATGGGAAAACATCGTTGAATGACCGCGTACTGTATGTCGCCCACAGGGTCACGGAATTCTTTCTTTTTTTTATATATAACTCCTCGTGTGACCGTCAGGGTGCATTAAGCCCTTTAATCGATTAAAGTTCGCGTGTTCTCCTTATCCTCCGTTTTCCTCACTCCTTTCTTCCTTATCTGTCTGTTTGTCCCTCTCTCTCCGTTTGATAACACGGGAGATGCGACATCCCCCGTGAAATTAAGACGCTTTTCTGAGTGGGAAAATTAAAGGGGGAAAGAGATTTACAGATACCTTCTAGAATACTTGTCCTTATTCTCGTTTACAGTAAGAATCTCGATTTAAAGTCCGCCAGCCAGCCGACGTTATTTTGGTCCTTTGAGCAGAATCGACGTCAGTGCAAGGAAGTATCGATTTGGTTTAAGAGTGAAATGTTAAGCAATACGTCACCGTAATTTTCCGTGGGTAATACGCAATTTCTTGGCGAAAAATTTATCAAAAGTTGAGGTGCGTATTTTATATGGTAAAAAACGCAAGCATATTTTCCAGTTATCCAATAGTTGTTATTTCCGCACACATTGTCTCTGATAAAGCACATTTGTTATTATGATAGCGTTTCATTGGGATTTATTTTCTGAATAAGAGATTTTTTACTTTCAGTCTTTACAAAAGTGGTTTTTAGATGCAGTAATTAATAAAATAAATTTAATAGATTTTTTTATTCATTACACGTATAGAGTGAAATCAATATAAATTTGGAAATATAATGAAATTACGTTTAATTTAGTTAGTAGTCATATATATACCTGTAACCTCTCATTCGGCATCTCTGGACTCGAAATGATCATGAATACTGAGGTGCATATTATTACGGTAAATAATTATGTTCATATTTTTCGTCGAATTTGGAGATATTATTTGTATCCCCCGTTTATCTTGAAAAAATGAGTGGCATTTCGAGTATGTAATTACAGGAAAGAGCGCCAGTATAAACAATTGTACTTAATGAGTAACTTACGATGAAAACATCGAATCGCTTCACTGTTGTATAAAAACAAACAAAGTACTATAAAAATAAATTTTGTCTGTCAAGCGCAACGATGTTTAGAATAACCAGCAATTTCAATTCGTCGGAATTATTTTCATTTGTATTTTTGGTTACACACTTCGTGGTGCGTCTCAATGAGTTAGTGGCTTGTCGCGAGTTCGTTGAATGAACAAAATGCTGGATGAATTACGAGGTAGGATCCCCCCTCTTTGAGTTTAGAATATGTTTTTAAAATATAAAAAAAGCGGGATAATGACATTTGAATTTTTTCCCGATCCCGTCGTTATTTTGTGGCAGCTATAATGCAATAATCACGGGCGTAATTATTCCGCGCAAACTTCTGTTCGTCAGAATCCAATTTCGTCCGCAAATAATCCGTTTAGCAAACTTTCGAGAAATGTATTTCGTTATAATTTCATTTTTCATAATTTTCGCGTAATCATTTCGAAGGGACGTGCGACGAAATTTTATTAATCGCAACTTTTCCCCGATTTAATTAAACTTACATTCCAGTTGATCTCGTCTGCGATAAAAAAAAATTATCGTCAATTATGTTAAAACAGTTACGCGAAACTCGCCGTCCGAGCTCCTCTCGAGCTTAGAAATTCTTCTTTCTTTTTACATCATTTAATCCACGTTTTATCGAATTTCGAATTTTTAAAAAATTAGCCCCTGCGTGTGAATTGATGAGCGACCAATTATCCGAAAATTACGAATTCATCGCTTGCACTGCACCCGGGCCTTGAATTGTTAATGATCGCTAGTGGATGTTTAGCGTGCGGCGAAATGTTAATCGCTTTTGCGCATTTAATGTTTAAATGAAATATACAAGAACAATTTTATGCGTTGCTCGCTCGGTCTCAAAAGGATAGACAAGTGAATACATGAAACTCGTTGGCAATTAAAATTTGATCGCTTTTATTCATTTATGAGGAATTACTTTCTTACGCCATGAATTATGAGCGTCGAACTCTCGTTTTCTACATTCCCGACTATTATAGCTTATTTTTCTACTAAATTAGTTCATAATATGTGCATATCGGAAAAAAGCCTTGTGGTTCTTTTCTTAATGGAAGACAACGGGATGCAACATATTCGGTTAAAATAAAAAAATTCTAAAAAATGTTTGTAAATGTAAATGAAATAGCCGAAAAATTAATTAATGAGAAAATTACACATTATAATTAATGGAATATCACGTTGACATCGTTATGCGCGCTAAAGAGACATCTTGGCTTCGGCAGAAATCTACAGGTGAGCTCTCTTGGCATGCTCTTTTTTTTGCTCTTGTATGTTCCAGCAGGAGATACGCGAAAGTCGTAAACTCATTTTTACCGTACTATTTCAACTATTATCTCGCTGGGTTGCGAGTTTATTTTTCCAACCGGTGTATTTTAGATTATTTTTTTTTTATATCGACGGTGGACGCATTCTTCGATCGCAACCGTCAAATTTTTTCTTCGCCCGTATCGCATGCCACTCAAATCCATATTTTCTTACGCAATTAAAGATTTATGTCCGTTCGGTTACTCGCGTTAGCAAGGGCAAGAAGCGAAAGCTCTTTGTCTCTCGTCGATATCTCAAAACGTTTCGTCTTCCATCGATTGATTACCCCTTCGTTACATCCTCGGGGAGCCAAAATGACCTTTTAATAACGTGCGCCATCCTCTTTAAACCATTCCACCCGTAATCCCCTTTCCATATGCTCTATATACTACATCCCTTAATTTGCCCTTTCACCTTCTCTCCACCTCCCATCCTTTCTCCTTATCTCTCTACCCCTCCAATTTCTCCTCTACTTTCGCTCGCCTATGACCGTCCTCCCTCTCTCCCTCTCCATCCTCCTCCCGCTACCTCATTACCCAGTCGAGCAGTGAGGAACTCCCCGTAAGCTCAACTGGACCCTCCACAAATCCTCATTTCCATCCCCGCCTCTTTCCTTACTCTCATTCGTCCTCCTTCCGCTTTCTCCCTTCCTCCCCATCCTCCACCTCCCGTCTTCGTCTCTTCCTCTCCTTGCCTTCTTCTTCTTCTCCTCCTTCGAATTTACCCTGCCCTTTGGAGGGGGTTTCTTGCTTCGCTTCTTGTTATTCCAGCAATTCCCATTACATCTCTCGCGCAAGAGGTCGGATGGCAAGATATAGTCCGGAAGGAGGATGAGAAGGGAAGGCGGAGAGAAAATTGTAGTAGACCTTGCCTTCGTCATTCACATGCCAGAGAACTCCCGTGGTCCTTTCCCGAAGCTCTCTCGTCCCCCTAAAGGAGTAAGAGACACGCTTTAATGCCTGAGCAAGTGTTACGCAACCGTGTGTGTTGGAGGGGGGGGGGGAGAGAAAAGGTTGTTGTAATTTGGGTTAGGGAAGGAAGGTGAAGTTTAAGCAGTTACTGTGTCCAAGTTTATATTCACTTCCGCACCTCCATGCGCGTGTATCTAGTCTGGTTTCTCCCTTCTCTCTCTCTCTCTCTCTCTTGGGTTTTTTTCTCCCGATGGATAAAATGGTAGAGAGTAAAAAAAAACGGCAGGATTAGAGGTCTAATCTTCGGAATTGAAACGGCTCCAGGGGTCCTGCGGAGTGGGTTTTCTCTGACGGGAGGAGAGGTGACTACAAAGTTTTTTATGTTCGTCCCTTTTTTTTTTACTTCGGAGGGAGGGTGTATAGGGTGTCGGGTTTCGTCCTCTTTTATTTATTTTTTTTATCGAGGCTTCTGCTTTGTGAAGGATTATTCGGTTATTAAGCCCGTAAAATGAGTGCGTCCTGGCGTTAAGGTGAGATAAATGAGACGGGACGTGTTTATTCGGTATGGTGATTTTTTTTTCGTGTCGCGCGGTAATTTTTTTATTTAAAAAATTTTATCCAGTCGGTATTCTCCCGGAGACACGTCGTCATCAATTTTAAGCGGCGTGTCTTTTATTTTTTTTTGAGACGATAGAGAAGAAAACTTGGAAGGGTTTTTTTTTTTTTTTGGCGCGCGACGAAACGGTCGGCCCACGTTTCAGCGGAAGCGTGAATTTTAATCAATTTTGCGCGGTAATTGGGATTAACAAACTCGCGAAAAATGACGATAAGCGAAAGGGAAGGGAGGTTTGTTTCAACTTTATCAAAAAAAAAATAAACGTATGCGTCTACGGCGAGTGGAATCGTGTAAGACACGCCGTGCACGGCGCCATCTTTCGACGTGTTAATTACGGGAGGACGTTGGGGTATGCGAGGAAAAACAGACGGCGCTCTGCCAGCGTCGTCGCGATGGATGAACTAAAGCTGCTTGGTTGTGATTGGTCGTACCATATTGTGCCACGATGGAAAAATAAGCGAGTTTAAATGTTTAGTTTAATAAGAAGGATTTAAAATAGGAAATTATTTTGGCGTTATTATATATTTAGTGTTTAGATTATAAAAATGGCTGTTATCTCAACGAATCGTGTAGATCAATGGTTCCCAACCTACGAAGGGTTTTTATGCGGCCCGAGAAGCCATGGTAAAAGAAAAACAATCCGAAAAACTTAACACACAAATTTATGCATTTTTATGAGAATTTTGTTAATACAACTTTTGGCATAGGAACGTTTACCATAAAAACCTCATTTAGAATTGATTTTCACCAAAATGGCACCTCAGAATATTTAGACAACTTCCGATTAAAACTAATCCGGCCCGCCGAATAATTGGCAACTTCCAATGCGGCCCGCCGAAGGATTCCCAACCGACGATGTGGCCCGCCATGTAGAATAGCTTGGACACCACCGGTGAAATTATACCGATGTTTTAGTGTAGGTACCACGGCATCTCAATTCTTTTTTATCGTATTTTCCATACTTTGTAATTTTGTAATGAACAGTGCATTGCCAAATTTAAAATCTACTAATAATCATAGCTGCAGTAATATTTCTCCGAATCCAAGCAATACAGAAAAAATTTTCTCTATCAAGAAAAGCATGAGGATAAAGCAGCCGGTAGGATAACGGCTTCAATAAACGAATTTAAAATAGCGTACCGTATCGATTTTTAATTTTCGTTTTATTTTGAAGCGTACAATCACGCGCATACTCGCCAAGAATTTAATGTTTCGCCGCTCTTCTTATTTATAACTTTCCCGGAATAACGGCCGGGTTCATATTCACAGCGCCGTGCAAACAAACACTCGCAAAACATCGCATGCGCTTTACGCCTGCCAAAGCGCCTAATATTTTCCATTCGACCCGGTCTCGCATTTAAGAAAAAACGATATCCGGAGAATAATTTCACGAAACCCTTGTCACGCCTTTTTCGTCCGAGTCCGCCTGAAAGTTATGCCTACCAGATTAAAAAACTGCAGCGTCAATGAAATACTGTGACCGCCGCAACGCGCCTACCATTAATATCAAGGCAGATTTTTATCGCAAGGCGCCGTTCAAAATAACGAAAACTGTGCCGTGAAACATCCCCCAAGCGGTTGAGCGTATTTTTCATCGTAGCAGGACGGCAAACCGTGTATATAGGTGTGTTGGCGGAAGAGAGAAGAAAAGAGGTAAAAAGGGGTTTTTGGTGCGTAAAAAATTTTTTAAAAATATCTTTCGATGTGGAAATTGCGTCGGACGCTTTTCGTGCGGCTCCCTGCAGAGAGGACGGAAGATATACCGGGGAGATTTTATTCCGAAAATCTCGAAGCATTAGTTATCGACTCAACATGTCATGTATAACGCGACGCCGATTACAATGAATCTTAACACCGCACGCTACCTGTGCCTCCTCGCTCGCGAATACTGTATTTATGAGGTCGTGGTCATTTTTCCTCCCCGTTGCTCCATTCGACTTTAACATAAGCTCCATGCGATTCGGGGTTAATATAGACGAATGAATAGCCCCGTGTTTTCCTATATAGGATAAGGGAATCCGGAAAAACCTTTTTAAACATTTTTTTAAACATCGTCGATTTTAAATCGTCCGTTAGAAAAAAGTGCTACGAATTCGAAAACAACTTTTGATATGTTTCGGTTCGTATTTAAGTGGTAAGCTGTGGCTGATATTTATCTCCGAATTTTACTTTTTATGACGTCCCTGTGTACAAAATTAATGTTCTCTTCATTTGGATGTCATATAATGAAGTTAATTCAACTTGGAACTTGTCATATATATGTAGCGTTTTGAATCTGTTTGTTTCGGTTCAAATATTTGTCAGTCTTGATTTATACGTTTTTATATACGAAGGCATATACTGATTTAATTTAACGTGTTTGCGCGATGTTTCACTCTAATTGAATCCTACCAATTCTCGTTCACCAAAAAAGCGTTCCTGGCGACTGTTGAATACATGGATTTGTGCGAAATAAAATGGATTTTATTGCTTAAAATAAATCGTTTTGCAGCTGTGCAATTATTTATCGAAAATATTTATATATTTTAAAATTTCGTATTCCTGTATATTTTTTTAATATTCGATAGGGAGAAGACAATCACAGAATAAAATTCACATCGCACCCATCGACCATATGAATAACAAAAAGACTTGATCGATCCATCGTATAAAAATCTTTCAAAGCACTTACAAATATTTCATAAAATTCCCGACTAGGCAAAATATATAGGGATTTTTAAGCTAAAAAAAAGCCTATAAAGCTAAAAATAACGTGTAACGAAGTTGCATCCGTTTGGACCTTGAACCGGGCAGATATTAACGAGACTTTTATTTCCACGTTTCTTTGTTTTCGCGCTTTTTTATTTTTCCTTCTCTCATTCGAGCGCTAATTAGCAGGTCGGACACAAAGAGGCGGTTTTACTTTTTGTGACTCCAGTGAGTTAAGCGTGTTTACGCTCGTTTGTACGTCTTTTGCATGTGTGTTTTTGTGGGGAGAATGTAATTCGCGTCCTGTTTGAAGATGTCGGGATAATACGAACCACGCCAGTTTCTCTTTGACTTTATCTGCCCCGCGGAATAGAGTCGATTCCCTTTCGAATGAAAACTCCACGCGACCGTAGTTTTCCTTTATATGCACTCTCAGATATTGGATTGTGAAAGATAAAATTGCTGCCTGACCGCTCGGTGAGATTAAAGAATCGCTCAAACGATGTAATTTTTTACGATCCCTTCAACCAAGGAGTTTTCACGATTACAAGTACTGCGTGTTTTAATGGGTCGTATGTTCCTCTTATGCCTCGTAACCTTCTCAGTTGGTTTGCTTCGCCGTTGCATTGACGTGCTAAGTAAACTTAAGCGTTCATTAGTATTGGTACGCATTTCATATAAAATTTTATCAAAAACTCTGCAAATAAAAGATGAAATTAATTTTGTTTATTGGTTCCATAGCTGTCAAATATGTTTCTGTTGATTTTGCGAGGAGAAAGGCACCGAGATAAAAAAATTGTTTTTCTCTTAATAGAAATAAACACGCACGTACGCATGCACGAAATCGCTCGTTTTATCGCAGGAAATTTGATTTCTCGCAATTAATTTTATCGCGATTTTTTTTTATAAAACTCGATTTAAATTTAATAAATGGGAAATTCGTATTCGACTAACCGTCTTCCTTTTTTCACATTCGTCATTTCGTTATTTTATACGTATTTATAATATATTAATATTTATCGTTCAGAATACGAATTCCGACCGAATACCCCGAAGGAAAAAAAAACAAATATTTTCATCCCTCAAATTATATGCGCAAAAGAGCGAATGCCAGGGATCGGCATGTATTTTAATAACCGGGGGAGCTTTATTAAAAATGTCCTCTTCGTTTATTTATATTTTTTCGTTTCTCGTGCATTAGGAAACAATCCGCGTCGCGATTTCGCATTCAGATTAATCGACGAACGCGGTTGGGTGCGGTATCCGTGCGGCGAACGCATTTTTTTCTGGAAGCAATTAACGGACTTTTTGACGGGAGAAATTTTTGATGTTATTTTTCAAGGCGTGGTCCTCCCTTCACTTCATCCCTCTCTCCCAAATCTCGTATATGCCCACAGTGCACTCGTTAATTATCGACCGAGCCCTTTTTGGCTTTACGCGACGAAAAGTTTTATTTTCTTATTTGAAAAAAAAAAAACTTTTTTGTATTTTTCCGTCCCGTGTTATTGGCGCTCGTAAATTACCGTCTTATAGTGATTCTTTTTTTACAAGTTTATATGTAGTTCGTACCACTGTAACTCCATTTTCTATGGCGTAGAATTGGATAGTGGAGGAAAGTCAAAATTCAAATTCTTTTTGTAATTTCAGCGTCCCAGTTATAAAAAATCCCAAAGTGTGTGTGTGTGTGTGTTTGTCGCATACTGTTTTTAACTTTAAAGTAACATAAGCCGAAATTTGTTTTTTTTCAATAAGTTATATTATTATTTCCGTCCAGGCCGAAAAGGCGAAACCGCTATGCTTATATTTACCGCCTTCTGCATCATACGTAAATGGAATTCGAAAATAAAAATTAAATATATAATTTTTGTAATATGCCGGACGTGTTACATTTCATGAAACGCTATTTTTTAAAAATATCATTTCAAATTTTGTCGATCTAAGAGTCACGCAATTGAAATAACTTTCTATCAACCTTGTAAAATGAAAATTTCTTTTTAAAATCATCTTGTACGCATATTTTTCTACGTATTCCATAATCGTGAATTCAGTTAGAACTAAACTAATGCTTGCCTTATTTAGGTTCCGAATTTAGAAAGCTGCCTGTAAGCTATTCTATTTCTTGAAATGTCGAGCACGTATTTTTAGGCGCGTTTCGCTTCCAGCGTGAGCGCCTATTATCGTCGGTCTGTCCGTCCGTCCGTCCGTCGCTGTTCGTTCTCAGCTTCTACCAACCGGATTTTTATGAAATTTGATATAAAGGGCTTACAATTAAAGATAATAAGAAAATCGTAAAAATGAATCACGTACGCCAATCAGGGGTACCACTTTACTGGTGACAAAAATGACATTTTCGTCATATCTCGTAAAGTATTAGTCATTACTAATACTTTTCCAAATAAAAGTTGTAGAACTAGTAAATTAGAGTATTTATTTTCCTGTACATTTTTATCGTAGGAGTAGCCGTTATTGAGAAAATCAAACAAGAATGTCTTAATTCGAGTTGAACTGAAATTTTCTAGCATGGTTACTTCTTCATTGTTGCTAACATAAACAATCTCACAAACAAACGTTTAATTTCCTTACGTGTGCATGCAATATTTTTAAATAGGAAGAAAATGAATTTATGACGAAGAAAAAACTTCGCCATTTCCCTTACGTACAGGTTTATAATTTCTTTCTAATACTCCATTGCATGAAACGCGCCCATTTGTGATACGTTGTACACTTTCCTAACTTGTTTTTATAAACAATGGTAGAACATTAAGTTAATGTTAAAAAAAAATTTTGAATTGGAGAATAGGAAGTTACTTGATCGTTACTGACGTCATTGCCCACAAAAAATATGTCAGATTTTGAAGGTATTTGTAACGCCTCGTTATACCCTTGTACCATAAGATATATATATGTATACCACCGTTCCAGCGCATTAAAAGCATGACATTTCCCATTTTACTCTTTCTGTATCTGATTCCGTTTCAATGGCGATTCGGGTGAAATGGATGACAAAACCTCGAACGGTGTCCTTGAAATAAAAATCCCGGTGATTACGACTGGAAAGAAAAAAAAAATACCGACGATGGATGGGTTGACGTGAGTGAAATAATGAATTTAACGAGATTTAAATTCAAGGAAAATCTTGAAAAATGTACGTGTCAAGATGGGAAGGAGGTAACGGAATCTCGGGCGGCGAACGAATAGAATCGAGTTACCGGAAAATTCGCGATACGAGCGTGAAAAATCCTACATATTAATACGTAAATTACGCCTTCATAAACTTTCGGACTTTTTGGTCGGCGGAAAATTAATTCGGCGGCAAACTCTGCACGCGAATTTTATTTCGGACTAATTCGTCAGCTTGTAAGAAACACTTTCCTCGCGAAATCGAGCCTAATATTCGCCTCATTACGAGAGAAAAGGAGGACAATTTAATTAATATTTAAATTATAAAGTGTCGGGCTTATATTTCATTTCTAAGAAATTGAATACGCCAAAAATTTCCGTGCGGCCTAAATATTTGAGAAACAATTTAACCTAATTTCTCTTGTGTGTTAACAACTATAAATATAAATAGATACGTAAATATTATTGACATGCATACAGTGGCGCAATAATAACTCATAAACATCGCTATAAAAATGAAAATCACAACAGTCAGTAAATGTATTTTATGTCACGTAAAAGTTTAAATGAATGCGGAAGCAGTCCCAACTCGAATTATTTGCGATATTGGGAGGGGTGGGGAAAATTCCCTGCTGCCCTCCCCCTCTGGTAGCGCCGCTGTATTCATGCAAACACGCACAATTAAAATATGTCCTCGTGTTCTCTAAAAGCCACCTGAATAATTTACACGATATTCATTTTACGTCTTAAAATGTGCTTCATTAATTCCTATTTGATATCGGGCGGGTACTTGTTTGAATAAACTGGAAAAAAGCTTAGTTTATAGTCCATTATGGTAAAATCTACAAGCTTCTGGCATTTTTAGGCCTTTTAATCTCACGTTTTATTCGTAGTACCGTATTTTACGGGAACGATTCGTTGATCATTCTAAAAACCCTCGACGGAGTTTCGGAAATGTTGGAAGTACGAAGACTAAATAAGAGGGTAATGGAACCTCGATGCAGTTGTCCCATTCCCATTCAGGGATGCAGTCGTCTCATTCCCATTCAGGAAAACAAACGAAGAAAGCCTTTTACTGCCTTTGTCGAAGTAACTAAGCAACTAAGATTTGGAGAGGGATACGAGAGGGCGTGTCTCGTCCATTTTGCTGAGCATTTAACCTCCCAATTTCTCATCGGCTCTGAGCCGCGTTTTGTAGGCTTATTTTGATTATTTTTTGTCCCCGCCGCCTTGATTCGCCACTTTACCTGCTTACCTTTTGCGCTTCTGTCACGCAAAGCATTAATAACTATCCGACTCTATAATTAACAACGTACATAACGTTTCTAATGATATTGCAGGCTACACGGTCTACTAACGTTAGAATGAGTGTCGCTCGAATGCGATCGGTCACTCGACTTATGAGATTGCATATTATGTCCCTGTATTCAGCGTCAGGTTTTATTCCACTCGCTGTAAAATGTGGTGTCTTTATGCTTATGTATTCATGAAGAAAATATGTTAGGAAATCAAACGCTGCACTGTAAACGGTAGCCCAACGCGGACTGGATTATACACTGTCAAATAAATATGCCCCTTAGGAATATTTATGGAACAGGAGAAAAATATTCCTAACTTTACAGCTTATGCCTTGTATTTATAGGATCTTAAGATCACTTTATTCCATAATATGTGACCCTTGTTTACCAAACGCATAAAATTTAATACGCAGGTACGTGAACGCTTTTTACGGGTGTATGTGAAGTATATATTGGCACGTGGATTTTTTCAATGAGGCATTAAATTTACTCAACACGGTTTTTCAGAATTTCAAAACTACAAGTTGTTTAACGTCCGCATCGAAAATTATAAAAATAAAATTTTATACAATTTCACTGGTAATAAATAGAATTATTGGTAGTTATCGACATTACTGGCAATTTTGACGAAGACATCCTTGTTTCACATGATAACTTGAGCGCTAACGTTGATGATGCCACTCCAGACGAGATCCGTATGATTTTAAAACAATTGTAGAAGATTACTCAATTTCAAATAAGATATTTGCGGTATATTATTTGAAATTTCAATATATATGTTTTTTAAATTAAATATTTATTTTTATTTTGAATTATTTGCTCCAACGTTTCCCGCAGGTGTAAACCAGACTGGTAAAATTTTTATTTTACGACTACATCTCCAAAGTGGCAAGTGCTTCTTTTGTTTTTTTTTCCTCAACTTTTCCGCGAATCCCTATATCATCCCACGTAGCCTTCTTCCTCCCTCGCTGCGCTCTGTAAAAGATCGCGCTGCTCTAGGAGCGATATTATCCATCGTAACTCTTGCACTGAAATATTTCTCCCCCTCGAGACACGAATGTTCCGCACGGGTCATCATTCAATATTCCATTTCGTAATAGAAAAAGTGTTATGAATTGCTCCAGCCGCCTCATACATTGACCACATACGCTCCATAAATCAACATAGAAAAAATACGGCGCTCAAAACTAGTTATGTGCGCGAGATATACGCGTTCTTTATTGGTATCGACGAAACTCCCCTAGTGTATACCGCGGGATGCATCCTTTAGATCGAATTTCTCGCTAGAGGAAGAAGGACGGTAAACAAAGGCTTTAGAAGAAAAATGACGTTGTCTAAATAACCCGGTGAAAAATTTTTTGGCGTTAAAATAGCTTAAACTTGTCAAACATATTTTATACTTTATGTCGTAGTATGACACTTTTGGGGAGTCTCTTATGTGCATGATAAAGTTAATGTCACCATTCAGTTTGAGCAAAAATTATTTAAAGAGTAGAACAGAATTTTAATACAATTAAGTCGCGATTTATCCCGATATTTCCCAAATTAAATTGTTTTCGGAAAACGAGAAATTTCATTTTGTAATTTCAAAAATAATGTAACCTCTCCAGATTTGAAATATTACCTTTCATAACCCATAATGAATCGGCATCGACTTATGCTTAGCTGGGGCATAAATATTTTTTTAATGATAGATTTGACTGATTAGTATCAGTAATAAATAATAAAATGAAGCGATCAAATATCATAAAAATTCCTATGATAATACATATTCATGTATAACGTTTGGCAATAGATATTTTCATTCCAAATCACTATTTTCCTTGGAAAATTAAGCGTTTTGCATTACAAAAACTAGTGAGACCTAAATCAATACGTTACGGTTGCGCGTATTCCTTTTTTTTAAATTCCGGATCCCATACTGCAGGATTGATAATGCTTTTTGACGTCAAACCACACACACACACACACACATATATATATATATATATATATATATATATATATAGAGAGAGAGAGAGAGAGTACATATATTTCGGCCCATGAATCAGCCTGTTTGATAAAGTCGAACGAATTGATGGAGACGTCAATATTCAGGAATATTTTATCATCGGGGACATGTTTTTTTCCCCCGAAACGTGTCGATTTATTTTCGTCGTGCGTAAGCCCCCGAGGAAAATTCATGCGATACTCCGCAATCTTATAAAATGAAACGGCCGCCATCCCTTAAAACAACGTCCCTTTTTTTTTGATTTACGACCCAGTCATTACGAAAAGGGTCGCAATTAATGACGGGAGCCGCACTCACGATGCGGTCACGCCCGCGGAGAACTTCAAAACGACCTCGCTTCCAGGAAGGGGCGATTTTTGAAGCCGCTTCAGTCACTCCCGAGTGCACTCCCGCCCCAGTATGCTCTTTTGAAACTAACCTCTATAATCTATAAAAAAATATATATATAAATGAAATTTTGACATTAAAAAAAATGTCTTTAATAATGGCTTTGTCTCATCGATGAACACAGAAACACATATACATGGGAGCGCTCAGACCTATATATGTATATGTGCGTGTGTGTGCATCGTGGAAATTAAAATGACGATGTTTTTCTAAAAATTCAATCTTTGAAATAGTAGTAATGACGTGAGGGCATGGGATTATGAATGATTAATATAATAGGGAATATTTTTACATTGCATAATTTCTTCAACTAAACTTAAAGCTAAAAAACATTCACTACATCATTATTGACATGACATCTCATGACGAAAAACCAATTCGAGAATTAGCAATTACGCATATAAACTTTTTCAAAAATACGTAGTTGGTATCTACAGTAATGAACAGTAAATCACCACTGAAATCAATTTCACATGAAGGTCTATCTGAAGTTTCTTAACATCCTTATCGTTATTGGATATACATAAGCAGAGCCGAGACAAGGGTTAGGCTATCGAGGCACCCGCCTATGAAGCAGCACGCTTAGGAGCGCAACAAATGTCAATTTGAACATTTAACCGTCGCGTTTTATAATATAATCGTTTTTTGTTTTATTTTGCCTCCAAATTTGTAAATAAACCACTGTTTCGATGAGTAAATATGTTTACTGTATATTTCATTTGGAGAAGGGCGTAATTTTCAAATACTGCTTAGTGCGCAAAAATTCTGTTCTGTAGGTACATATTTGTGCTTCAATTTTCTCTTTTATGATTATTCCCGAATGAGATAAAATTAATATTTTTTCCGATTATCAGAAAATGTTTTGGATTTTTCAGAGCAGAATTGTTAGCAACAATGACAAATTTAATTTCCACGACTATGAAGAAATTTAGCTCGTGTTCCAAATGAGGACGTTATTCTTTGCGTTAATGAACTATTTAACATCCACTTAATGGGAGATAATACTTATTACGGTGACGGATAAACGTTATAAAGATTTGAATTAAATACTATTGTAATTATAAATTTTTCATAACGTTAATTGTTTTTTGTCGAGTCATGGAATCGTAATCGTATATCATCGCTCGGCGACAGTCTTTTTCTAGTCGAACGCGAAAAGAATTCCGAAAAACCCGCCCCAAATAATCAAGAATGGTTGATTTATTGCGACCGTTCTCAGGATTTGGACGAGTTAAGAACTCGGATCGTCAGTCTAGAACTCCACCGCGTCATCCCTATCTCGATATACATATGCAAAGCTTTAAAAAATATCTATGCAGAAACAGATGACGAATCGCCCAATCCGTGCGAGGATAAATGGAAAAAATTTGGCATCGGGTTTTTTTTTGACTTAGAGAAAAAATTGCGTGAAAAAATTTCTTTCTACAATCTTGATTCTAAAAGAAATCTTCGTTTCGCTTGTCTGCGTAATATCCTCTCTCCCCTAACGCACGCGGGATAATTCACAATATGGATAAAGGACTTAAAATTCTCCCCAACAGACTTCCCTTCTTCTTATCTTCCACTCCCTCCCATCTCCCACTCCCTCCCGTATCCCCCCTCCTCCCATTTTCCTCCCTCCTCCCCCTCGCAGGTTAGCAGGTTTTTTCCACCCCCCCTTCCTTTCGTGGGTGTTTTCCTGCGTTGTCTTTTACTAGGATGGCCAAGTCAGGTCTTTCCTAGGTTTTTACCGCAATTACTTTGTCTTTTTACAGAAATTTTCTGAATTTGTAATTTGGTGTTTTGCTTGTATGTTTTTCTATTTATTTTTTCTGGATCTTTTCTGCGAAATTATTATTACTATTTTATTCTCATTTGTAATTGTTGACGCAGGGTTAAATGTAAGAAGGGACTCAATTTCGCCCTAATAAAGTCGTTTGTCTGTCTGTCTGTCTCCTCCCATATACCCCTCCTCCCATCTCCCCGCCTCCCCCATATCCCCCTCCCATCTCCCCGCCTCCCCATATCCCCCTTCCATCTCCCCCCTCCCATCCCCCATCTCCCCCCTCCCATCCCCCATCTCCCCCCTCCCATCCCCCCATCTCCCCCCTCCCATCCCCATCTCCTCCCTCCCATCCCCCATCTCCTCCCTCCCATCCCCCATCTCCCCCCTCCCCCCATCTCCCCCATCCCATCTCTCTCCTCTTCCACCACCCCTCCTTTTCCTCCCCCCCCCCCCCTCTTCCACCACCTCTCCTCTTCCACCACCCCTCTCTTCCACCACCCCTCCTTTTCCTCCCTCCCCCTCCTTCCCACTCCCCTCCACAATTCAGCCGTCCCCATCTCCCCGCTACCGATTTGCTTTCCACTCTTACTAATTTGTCATCCTTATCGTGTGGCAACCCGCACGACAGAGCAGCAGCTCGGATCGGTCTAATATACACCGCCAGGAGTCTCCAACGTCGTAAAGGGGGCGAGGTGGATTGGGGCGGGTTGGGAGTAGGGGTCCTTTTTCCACTCGCTTCTACTATTACTTCCAGCGTCGAGCAAGTGGAAAGGTCTCGCAACACGGGGGCATTAACGTTATGCTTGCATACACTCTCCCTTCTCCTTCTTCCATAACCTTATGCGGACCGCGACCCTTGATGACTAAGGGCACCACAGTTATAATTAACTGTTAGGGACGGCTAAGGTGTTCAGATTGATGGAAATTTCTCGGAGAAAATGCACGTGCATAATATAAGCACGCCACTGAGTAATGGGGGGTGGAAAGTTGAGACGAACGGTGCATTTCTCGGTAATATTTTGTTTTTTTTTGCAAAGCTAGCATATTTTCTTTAGTTTTGAATATGGTAGAGTAATAATCTGTAACCCTAAGTCCATCGGGAAATTTCACCGTTTACTGAAGTTCACTAGCCCATTTTCTTAATACCACTATCAAAGTGCAAAATTAAGTAATGACCTCGCATTATGAATTACCAAAGTTACTTTTTCAAAGTTTTGCTCCTGTTTATACAAACTTGCGCGAATCGTGCGCTTCCTCTCTGGCCTTTTCTTACTCGGCATCGCAGCTTTTCAATACACGGTCATAATCTATGGTTTGCAACCAATTCGTCCTTCGTACACAGAGAAATAAGCGTAATCACAAAATAATTGCCAGTTTTCTGCTATCTAGATCGCACGTGATTAACGTCATCCATTTACGCGAATATTCAGGAACGCTTCATTTTGCAAATGGCTTTATAATTCGTCTCAAAGGAAAGCGTTATTTTTTTTATAGGCAAAAGTTCCAATTTTGTGACTATATAAAATAACGTTAATGCTAGTGTAATTACCCTTCAAAAATTGCAATTATGCGCGAATAAAGTATTACATTAAAATTAAGATACTATCCATTCTACATTTTTCTCTGTCTGGTGGAATTTTTTGCTAGGGTATAGTATCGTTGTTTTCCCCAAAAAATAATCTCCATCTCTATTCAGCTCTATTAATGCTAACTTGGCATTGTATATTATATGTATATATTTGTGTGTGTGTATATATATATATATGCTAGGATAATGAATTGGTTTCAGAATAGAAAAAAATGTTTCCTCTCTAGTGAGAGAAACAAAATCGCGTTCGAAAAGTTTATTACACATGGCGAAGAACACGCAAAAAACATTCACCGTTATCCGTTCCACATACCGCGGCGTATCGTCTCCGAGATTTAAAAAGAAATTCCCATCCGACAGTACCAGTCCATTAATCAAGCTCTCGCTGGAGAGATCGAACGCTTCCGCTAAATTGGCGCGAAGGGACCAAAGAGAGTATGAAAAAACGTCGGATTCGGTTCCATTAAAAAAAAAACGCCGACGGAACTCGAACTTCCAGAGAGGTCGGCGTATGTCCAGAGGGACGGACACCTCTCGAAGTTATTTCGATACGGCTCTGTGTTAATATTTTCGTTTGCATTTGTTTTTTTTTTTCATAAACCCCTAGAGGTTGTTATACATATCTCTTAACCGCTGTGAAATTCTCACCGGGATTCGGAGGGACCTCTTTCGCGGCATGTTATTTATTTGTGGCCAATATTTGAACCCTTTCGGAGGTGATCCCTTCTCTCCAGCGATCGCTTTTTTCTGCCAATGATAAAATTGTTTATTTTTTGTTTTACTTGTTTCATTTCGTTGTTCTCCATTTCTGCATATCCGGCGGTCGCTGAAAATTTATTGCCTTCGCCCTTTTAAAACCG
Organism: Uropetala carovei; assembly: GCA_036926305.1. NCBI lineage: Eukaryota > Metazoa > Arthropoda > Insecta > Odonata > Petaluridae > Uropetala > Uropetala carovei. The sequence goes on from JAXCHB010000003.1 coordinate 284,299, forward strand.
ATCCGTCAAAAAAAAAAGACAAAAAAGAAACGGATAAAGACAGATGAGGAAGGGTCGATGCTCCGTTGTTTTCGGAAATTTTCGAATTCCCGCTTTGCTTTGTTTTTTTTCCTTCTGAAAATCCGAGATATGCGCCAAGAAGATTTGTTTTTCTTTGCCGTAATCTATGTCGATACTAAAAGGCCAGCAGGGGCGTGGTATATAATCGCGTCAATTATCGTTTGATTTGTTTGTTCGTTCGGTTTTTTAAATCTTTTATTGCGAATTGCAGAATTTCGGGATTTGATTGAGCGTGGACATTAATTTTCTTCTTTGTTTTATCGGGTTTCGAATAACCTGGCTTTACAGTCATTTACATCTATCGACTCGCTGGGTGAATAAAATATATTCAATTTAGTAGTAACGCTCCATCTGAATGAAATCGTTGACCGGAAAATTGTGTGAATTATTTATTAAAAGCACGAGATCATCGTGAGGCTAATCCATAATAAATGTTAATGAAATGATTTTTACCATAAATTAAAACTGTGTGAGTGCACACTTAACGGTCAAAAAAGTTATAACCCTTTTAGTGAAAAGTTCAAAGGATTTGGATTTTTATGATTTGTAAGAATGAGGTCTTTAATAACGAATACTTTTAAAATAAGCTGAATAAACGTATTTTCTAATGGTACTGATGTATACTTCTCAAAAGAGTATTTTGCATTAAGGGATTTTGCCTTATCGAGGTTAAATTGTATTACTACCCCCTAAATTGGGTAAGGTGGAAAAATTTTAATCCTATTATAGTAATATTACATCATCACCAGGGGCATGTTAACCCCAGGGCACTTAGGGCACGTGCCCTGGGATCCGCGCTCTAGAGAAAGGTCTCGAAAGAAATTCGAGGGAGGGAAAGAGAGGCAACTATTTTAACCCGGGGAATATTTTCTTAGGTTCTGAAACAGGAGAATTAGTCTGCCGCGGTAGTTCAGTGGTAGAATATCCGCCCGGCAAGTGGAAGGCCCGGGTTCGATTTCCGGTCATGGCAGATTTTTTCACCTGTTTCCTCATCTCCCATCGTAACAGCTTATGCCTGTCGCATAAGGATCTTCAGATCATCCTTTCTATCAACTATTTTAAGTTTAACTAAAGAAAGCCCGTCAACAACAGAATATTCACTAGAAATGTTGTATATGACAAAGGGGGGAGGGGAAAAGAGGGGGAGGGGAAGAAATGAAGAGGGGGAGAGAGGGGGGAGGGAGAGAGAGGGTGCGAGAGGGGGGAGAGGGAGGGAAAGAGAGGCAACTATTTTAAGTTTAACTAAAGATAGCCCGTCAACAACAGAATATTCACTAGAAATGCTGTATATGACAAAATATTTCATATGTGAAGGTGGGATATTAATTATTTTAAATTAAAATAATAATAATCTACCTACCTCACTTTAATTCTTCCGTTGATATTTCAACGGGCATTACATTGGTGGAACATATTTACAATGCCTAACATCAATCGCGAACGTACACGGCCTAAGGAGTGATTCAAATCTACGCCCTGACGGTCAGACCACTCCGCTTTTGCGGTCCGCATGCATTTTGTATCTCATCAGCCGCGCACGGTTGCTGCCTGCAAGATTAGAAAGTCTCGAATATCCCCATTCCTAGGGAACGGATTCGACGACTCCAGATGGTGTGCGATTCCTCCCTTGCCAAGTCTTTGGAATGAAACATCGCACACAAAGGCGAGCAAACGGAGGCATATTGGTCAATCTCTCCAGGCAGATGAGCATCGCACCGCGATGAAACGAGAGAGAGAGAGAGGAGACGAGGAAAGACAGACGACGCATCGACGGACGAGAGTCAGTCCAATTACGTTCGTCTGCCGTCCATTCCGGAGCGACGCTTCTGTCAACAGCGTTCGAATCCCGAAGCTCGTTATGTTCGATCCCCGACGTCGATGTGCGACTCGCCCCTGTTGCCACCTCGCGGCCACGACGCGAACTGTTGGTCTGTTCTCCTCCTACCTCCCTCTTCTTCCTGCTCCGTCGCCGTCCTTTTGAATTAAAGATGCATCCTATCGCACGGCTCTTATGGTGCTGTCCCTACTACGCCGCGCCCGAAATGCATCCCATGCATATATCTACCGTCCCGCCTTTGCCGCGGCCCCATCTTACCGCTTCTCGCTGTTGCATGGCGGGATAGATTGGGGAAGGAAGAACGGAGAGGTTTTCGGAGGGACAGGAGAGGCGGTGAAAATGTTTCGCGCTTCTCCATGGACGGTGAGTGTCTTTGGGCAAACCGTATTGGAAATGGCTTCTCTCAGAAGTTGACACCGTTTCGAAATAAGTGATTGCGCGGTTTATCACTTTTCGAGAGCACACCCTTAACATTGTCTTACGATCCGCAAATGATTTCGCGAGCACCTTCGTAATTATGGATTTTCTTAATTACAGAAATTAAACTCTCTCGTCACCAGTGGTGCAGCCGGGAATTTACTTTATAGGTGTTGGCAAACGATGAAAGGCATTTTTTCATAAGGAGATTGATTGCCGTCTTATTTTTTTGATAATTTCCGTTATTAACTCATAAACATCGCTATTAAACAAAAAAACAGGCCATTTAATAAATGTATTTATTTTCAAGTTAAAGTTGAAACTAATGTGAAAGCAGTCGGAGTTCAAATTATTTTCTATATTGGGAGAGAAAGGGGGGGAGTGGGGGGGGGGGGTCAAATGACACTAATCGTCTCGAATGTTTTTGTAGGCCTAGTGTAATGAAATAAAAATAATTCTTTCATTTTAAGCTAATTCGGTTCACCTTTCCAAACTTGCCCTTGAGCATGTTGTAAAAATTTAAAAAATTGGTTGATGAAAAGGTTAACGCGTTTTCAACTCGCCCACGCGTCTTAAAACACGGCCAAACTCTGTAATTAATCATTCCCAGATTATGATCATGTTTATCATCTGTCGGTCGGGGATGTAAAGAGCTCAGAATCGAAATGTTTTTCGTTATTATCTCGCGTTTTCAGTCCCTAATCGCCGTTTCGCTTTCACACGCATTGCGTGTTCCGCACGGGATCAAATCACCTCCCCAAGAGCCGCTATGGAGCATAGTTTGTTCTCGTAATTCGTTCCGTTTTTCTCTTCTGCTTTTTTATTATTCTTGTGAGCCAAGTGTCAATTTCACGTGATTATTTGTACCGTTCGAGCCGAAAATATAGTGTAAAAGAAGGTTTAAATGCAAAAAAGTATCAAGCGATATATGCAATTACAAATATAGTGTAAAAGAAGGTTAAAATGCAAAATAGTATCAAGCGATATATGCAGTTACTAAAACCAAATACCTTTTCCCGTCTAATCATCTTCAACTAGTCTCTTTTCTGCAGAAGCGCTCAATAAATTCCTTGAAAATAAATATATTCTGATTAATAATTATTACTAAACAATTAAGTGAAAATTAGCAGCTGTTAAATTAATAAAACGAAATCCATTAACAAAGTATAGAATGGCAGTTAACAACTTCTGTTATCACCAACTATCGGAGCGAAAAGTTAGTAAACGCTATTGCATCAGTCCTCATTAAATTTCACAATTCTCGCATCTTTACCTTCGAATCTCGCATGAATAATCTCTCAGAGAATTGAAAGTTCAACGTTATTGACTCGAATACGCGTAGCAACCCTGGGTAACGAATCCTTTTTCCCGGAAAGCAATGAATTTTCTAGATAAAGTTTTTGTGACGACCTGCCTAACTACCTATGCTGCGTTAAGCTAATTGGGCTATCAAATCGCTAAACAGCCGTCGAGATCTCGGAAAAGGGAAGATGGGAGAACTGGAAGAGAGGGGTCAGAATGAGTAGGGTTAGAAGGATGGAAGAGACCCTTTATAGAACCCTGGATAGAAAAAAAAAGACACGAAGGAAGTAGGGGGAGCGGGAAGGGGACGGGGAGAGGAGGAACTAGAGGAGGGGGGGACATCATTGTTACAATTTTTCGCGTCACCTGTTGGACATTTTAATATTTACCTACGTCGGTTCGCTTATCGAAAAGATGCTTAAAGGAGGATGGAAAATTTTTCCAAGGGTTTTCTCGTAAGTGTAATGATCTTAAATTGCCGAGGGTTACTTTCATTCCAGATTCGTTTTTCAAGAATGAAAAGATTTGACGATAGCAGCTGCGTAGCGTATTAATAGCAAACCGGTGCCCCCAGTCGAAGTAGCTCCAACATTAACGAAGCATTTCCTAAAAAATGATTTGTATTTTTCCGTATAATTTTTTTTAATACTCGTTATTTTCCGTAATTATTTTTAACTTTTCCAACTCGTAGTTCGGGGTATTACCGAGGTCAAATTAATTTTGTCGGGAGAAGGCTACGTGTAATCTTTTACAGCTGTCGCCGTATTCCTGGCGAGAATCGTCAAAATAGCTGAAAATCATTTTCTGCCGGCGAATCGTATTGAAAGCCGCACTCTCATCGATGAATAGTAAGTTGATTTCTCATTTAAATGTCGAATTTTTTTAAAAATAAAAACATGACACATCAAAAATAATTTTTCACTGGTTCCTCAAATAAAAAAAAGGTTTGCTTATGCCACTGGAAGAATGTCTAGGCAATTTTATGTATGTGACGAAAAAACTTCTTAAATTAAGCCGAAAGATTCGATTAAGATTCGAGATGGAATGGAGATTGAATCTCTTAATCGCTACAGCAAGAGGAGGGAGGTAGACTTTAGAGAAAGGGAGAGAGAATGGAAGAGAGAGAGTGAGTGGGCGGGAGAGAGAGAGAGGGCGGGGGAGAGAGAGAGTGGGCGGGAGAGAGAGTGGGCGGGGGAGAGAGAGAGTGGGCGGGAGAGAGAGAGAGAGAGAGTGGGCGGGGGAGAGAGAGAGAGAGCGAAATTAATTATTGAGACGAGAGCATTAGCGTCAGACGCAGCCTTACGTTAATGCGGTCTTCTGTCCGCGCGCGTGCACACACACACACTTCGCTCTCTCGCTTCTTTAGGCGAAGTACTTAAACTCCAGCCGCCGCCGTGCAAAATTTTCACGTATGCTCAAGACAAGGGCACGGGATGCGCTTTTTTTGCCAACTTGGGCGAGATTCTGATTTTCATTAGGTTATATCGTGCGAACATTTAAATGGAAGAAAAAGTTCCTTTTGAGAGGTGCATAAAATAGCTGTTCCTTCAGATGAAAATCGTCTTTTTTTTTAGCTTAAATGAATTTAAAATTCGGCTTAACTAGAAGGATACAAAAAACTACAGTGGAAAAATTTTATTTCCAAATATATTTTTAGATTGTAAGTTTCAAATACGTATGCTGTAGAGAGAGCTGACAAATAACTATGGAGATTAAAGTTTAATAATGTTACAAAATTATAAAGACAAGTTAAGTTAATACCGTTCTGGAAAATGAAAATTTATCAAAAAAATCTCCCGATTAAATTTCCTCTCTTCGTAGAGTAAGATTTAAAAAAAAAATTCAAACTGAAAATTTTTGCCCAAGTCCGGTTAAAGATACACGAATGCAAAATTCTCTGTGAAAAACAAAGGCGCAGAAGAGCAGGAGGATTGAAAATAAGAAGATTCGCGACTGTATAATGACGATGAAAAAGTGAAAATGAGGAGAGAATAAGAGGGAATGGGTCGGGGAGCGAGGAAGAATGTAAATTTGTTTTGGTCGGCGAAGCCCATTGAAGGGGGAGGGGGAGGAAGGAATCCGTGGCAGGGAAATACGGTCGCTTGCTCGTGCGCGCATCAGAGTTAAGCAAATGCTCTTTGCAGAAGAAGGTCGCACGTGAAAATTTTATGCACCGACAGTGTGTACTCTTTGTTTGCATCCGAGACGGCGATCATCTTACCAAGGCTGTGATTTTCCTTAAGGGGTTGGAGTTTTTCCTCCATTACTCCTTATATGACTCCGCACCCTCCTCTCTTTCCCTCTTGTATTTCTCCCATCCTATATTTCTCTCTCCCATCCTATATTTCTCTCTCCCACCTCTATATTTCTCCGTCCCTCTCATACTCTCCCTCTCCTTCTCACCCTCTCTCTTTCCCCATTCTCTCTCTCCTCTGTTTCTCACCCTCCCACCTTCTCTCTTTCCCCATTCTCTCCCTCCACCTCTCTCTCCCTCTTTCCGCTTATCTCTTTCTCCGTCCTCCCTCCCTTCCTCATCTTTCTCTCTCTCCTCTGTTTCTCACCCTCCCACCTTCTCTCTTTCCCCATTCTCTCCCTCCACCTCTCTCCCTCCTTCCCTCTCTTCCTCTCTATCTCAATACTCCCTCCCTCCTTAACTTTCTCAATCTCCTCATCTCTCTCTTGCTCCTCTCGCTCTCTCTTCCTCCTCTCTCTCTTCCTTCTCTCTTCCTTCCTCTTCTCTCTCTCTTCCTTCTCTCTCTCCCTTCTCTCTCTTCCTCCTCTCTCTCTCTTCCTCTCTTCCTTCTCTCTCTCTCTTCCTCTCTTCCTTCTCTCTCTCTCTCTTCCTCTCTTCCTCCTCTCTTCCTACTCTGTCTTCCTCCTCCCCTTCTCTTCCTTCTTCCCCCCTCTTCCTCCTTCCCCTCTCTTCCTCTATGGTCCTCCTCTTTCCCTCTGTCGCTTAGCCGTCACCTATCCCCTAAGTTGCCTCACCCTCGCCCAAACAATGCTTTGCCTACTCTTCGAACGAATTAAACATTCGCAGTTATAGCGACTGAAAATTACTATCGTCGTTGTGACGGGGAAGAAAAATATATCAGGCGAGTCGAAAAAAAAATACGGATTTCTGGTTATAATAATATTCTTCCAAAATCGTCCGCGAAAGATATTACTCGGATTGCCAGTTTTTAAAGTAGGGAAAAGTTTTTCGTTAATCGATTAATCGCCTTGAAAATTTTATATATTCCATTTTGAAATTTTAGTTTTCTTCGTAAATACCGTAGGTTGAAATTACTTAATTGTGATACGTACACTTGTCAAAATGTAAACGACGTCAAAGTGTCGTAACTTTGTATGGCAAAATAAAAACACTTTTTAAAAAATTTAACGATTTATAAATGGTATTCGCTGCGGATTGAAAAGTCGTCTAATTAATATACGAATGAGAATTTGTTGTACTTAATAATAATAATAAACGCACCGTTTCATTCGAATGTCATTTCCCTTTGTCCGGAACTTTCATTTTTTTCTCTTTATAGGAAAAAAAACAGAATCCGTTATCGAAGCCGTCGCCTTAAAAAAACATTGTCGACGCCCACGACGCAGTTCCTTAAAAGAAAAAAGAAACAAAAACATCTCGTAATTATTCCATTATTGCGCTGCCTGGTCGAGTCCCGTCTTCGGAAGAGGCGTCTCCCGGAGGTAGAAGTGTGTAAACACACGCACACACACACACGCAGACCGACCCACCACGCGACTGTTCCTTCGTGTGGAGAGAGTTAGAGAGAAGTAAATGTGATTTACGCATGCAGAAGGTGAGGAAAGAGGGTGAGGCTAAGGGAGACAGAGGGTGGGAGGGGAAAGGGGTGGGAGGGGAAAGGGGTGGGAGGGGGGGGTGGAAAAGGGACAGGGTTTTGAAGATTGGGTGCGGAGAGGAAATCAGCATATTCATGAGGGGACCCTGGTCATCAGCATGCTTTTGGATGCGTGCGTGTGTGTGTCTGTAGGAAGTGAAGCTTTAGAGAGAGATAGAGGGAGATAGAGAGAGAGAAAGAGAGAGAAAAGAAGAGGGTCCCATCCCTAGCTCTTCCTAAGGGACATAGGATAGTTTTGAGAAAGGTAGGGAGAAGGACAAAGACTCGTAAGAGAGAAGGGCAGAAAGAAAACGGAGTTGGGAGTTTTACTTTTATCCCGTGAAAAATAAAGGGAGCGAAAGGGGCTTGGAATTTATAGGAGACTGCATGAATATGCAAAGGATATGAGGTGGGGGGTTGGAGGAGAGAGGGGTTTTTTTTGGGGCGGGCGTGGGGATTGTTTTGTTTTTTTAGGAGTGGGAGCTGATACAAAGAAAGTACACACATTTATCTCCCGGAGAGGGCGTTAGTCAACGTTTAAATCCACGTTCTGTTTATGAATTTTATTTTTAAATGCCGCGACCAACGCGGAGAATTAACTAGGCACGTGAAGTCGTAAATCGCTCGGGCGTGTTTTGTCTTTTTTTTCCACACTGTCCGACCTTGCACGGAAATCGTAAGTTACCCGTGGGTGTTCACTTTTTTTTATGGTCATTGTAATATTTCATATTCTGTTTACGTTTGCTGTTGCACGAAATATACGATTGTTTTCTGTCGTATTTTTAACAGGAAGATCCAAACGGTTCTGATGTCTTGAACTTGTTTTCGATTTCGTTCAATATACATCCATGGTGCACCCGTATTTCTAGATAATATTTATCGATTGCTTGACGTAATTGTGTTGCTGATTATTCATTGGTTCTTGCGGGAGTTTCTGTAATTAATTTACGGATAAGGATGTTATATGACCGATTATGAAACAGCATAATGCGTTCGATATAGTCATTACTTTGCTTATATTTTAATAACTTCATAGTATCACAGTAAAAACGTAAAAAAATCACAGCCAATATTTTGTGAGTTTGAAAGTAAGATTTTTGTAGATATTTTGATTTTGATGATACAAATAACAGAAAAGAAGTGTTATTTTAGAATAATCTGGTTTTATTCCGATTTAAAATGGAATTAAACCAAGTTATTCTTAATTTTTTCATTCCTATAAAATAGAATTCCACAAATTCAAATGAATTATATGACACAAATACCACTTGAACCGACGTTACGTGCTATTTCCGATTAAAACTCGGACTTTAAAACAAAAATAAATAGTAGAATATGCTTCTCTAATAATCAAAATAAAAACCGATCGTATTGGTCGTGGAATTCTTACTCGTATACTCATGAATTTACTATGTATATATACAGGGTTATTCAAAAGTCCGTTAACCATTTCGTAAATGTATTACACAAAAACTATAAAAGATAGAACAATGAAACAAACACCGTATGATCAACAAACACTTCAAGTTTTTAAGTAGATCGCTAGTGTTTCAGATTTTCAATATGTGCACCACGTGTCACAGTGTTTTTTAATACGTACATTTACGAAATGGTTCACGGACTTTTGAATAACCCGTTATATATACCCACACACCCACGGACACATACACACACACCCGGGGAAATTTATCATTTGACTTTACTCCTTTCACTTGCAGCTTTGGCTTGTGATTGGCTCGCTTCGCTCACAGCCGTTATAACACCTGTGGTGCAATGAATTCAACAAATTAAGCAAGAACATGGAGTAGCAAATTTAGCTTTATTTTCATCATAAAGAAACAATCATCAATAATTTTTATCTCTTCTGCAATCCTACCAATCCTTATGGGAGATAATTCCTGCCTATCCAGCCTGCCAATCATATCATTCCTATCTATCCTACTGAAGAGCTTTTGGATAGGCAACATTGAGGGTTTTGCCAGTTGGTGCTAATAGTAAGATAAATTTGAGAGAGAGAGAGACAGGATGGGAAATAACCGTCAGGGGGAGACTATTCACCAAGGCGTCACTTCACGCTCGCGGTAGTCTTATAGTGTGGGCGTTTTTGCTGAATAAATAGCTTTCGCCTCTGTTATAAATGCTAATGTTTTAACAAATTTAATGTGGACAGTTAACGTTTTCACGAATTCATTCCATTTGCTGTTCTTTTAGAATGAAGTTAAATATTGAATATTAAGAAAGTCAAAAGAACACGAAAAATGTGCCGCGCTTTCTCGTTACCCAAATATAAATTCGCATATCTCGAGAACGAAGTAAGATATCGGAATGAATCCTTCAGGTCCTGTCGATTTAATCCTTTGCCTACATGTTATAGGAGACACTTTGAGTGTATCTCTAATAGAACGTAAATTCGATAGAGACTCATTTTTCCATTACACCGACGTAAATTTTTTCGTCGGGTAAGGATACATAATTTTTTATTCCACTAAAGGCTGAAGTTATTCACATTCTGTTAAGTTCTCCAGCGAGTGGAGATATGGATCGATATGCCGTAATTTTCTCAACAATGTGAGTACAGCCATGTGTTCGTTATCGTCGTCGACATTTTAAGAAAAAATCGTAAACGCGCGCGGCGAATTTTCGGAAATTTAGGAATTTTTCTAGTCGAACTCGGGACACCGAGGTGAAAAGTCTCGGTGTTTTTACAGTGTACTCTATACTTTACACTATTCCGAAAAATGTCAGCTCTCTATTCCATATGGTATACACGGTATGGTTGTTTAAATTTTTTGCGTGTAATTAAACGGTGAATACCTATTCCGGACGGAACTCACAAACACAGACTTTCAGCTTTATTTAGAATATATATATATATATATACACACACACATACATACATATATACATACACACACACACACATATATATATACATACATACATATATACATATATATGCATGCTTATGATGACAGCCTCTCGTCCTTTCGTCTTATTTATCCTAATGGCAGAGAAAAGACCAATAAATAAAAAAATAACGCAGCCTTTAACAATAGGTTCCTGTGCTGGTCCTTGGCCGGGGGAACATGCTTATAAGGGTTCGCAGGAGTGATGAAAGATCGGGAGGGTGGGAGAGGGGCCATAGGGCTTGAGAGGAGCGCGTGAAGAGTCGACAAATTGGAGAAATACTGCTGGTGGAAACGAGAAGGGATGGGAAAAAATAATATCGCCTAGCCTAAAAAAAATGACTCGAGCTTAGCATTGCGAACGTGAGGAAACTGGGGCATTCTTCGGGACGATGGGAAAAAGAGGGTCGGGGGAGAGACGGGGAGAATTTTCCATCTATATGGACGCCGGGTGTGTTTTATTTTCAATTCCTACGATCCTTGCTCATTATTATCCGAGTTGCTCGTTCTTCCGTATTGGATTTCGGTGTTTATCATCCTTGATAAAATTTTTGACGTTTCTTTTATTACGAATATACTATCGCGGGATGCTTGTTTGGCGCTTCATTAAAATGTCATCCACTCAGCGATATGAAATATTAAGAGCTGAATGGTTTCCTACAGAGCAACGTTAAGTCTTCATCGGAAAAATGTGCTCCTAATGTTTTCGTTGGCAAAGTTCCAGTTTTTTATAATGTTTATTTTCGGAAAGAGTTTTGATATGGTGGTAAAGCCGTAACAGACCGATATCGCACTCGTAAAATAATTTTTCAGCGGTAGATATTTACCATTTTCGAATGATAGTTGAAGTGATGCAACTCCGAACGTTCTAGAAATGGAAATTTATCCGAAATCGGCGCATTCCTATAACTCGTTGAATTCCAGGTTACTGAGAAGTAGCTTAAGCTACTATTACCGATAGAAACCAATTAACTGTGGGATATTTTTGAAGAAAAAAATCAATTCTTTAGACGTTTTAGTTTCGCGGATACAATTAGATTTTCTGATTTTTCACTGTTCCACAGAATGATCGCTGATTTCTGAAGATTTTCTCACCTATCCTAGAAATGTTTTCTACGTGAATTTTTTTAAAATTCTTGCCTCGCCTGACCATATATTGTACCCAGGCTGTATTCTCCTCGCCGAGAAAAATACGTGGATCACAACTTCTACTCGGCCAAAATGAAATTTTTTATAAACGAAAAATATTATCCTTCGTAGTTGAAAATGAGTTGAGCATCTCGCGAGGCAAAACTATGTATGTACCTATCCCGGCTAAACTCGGGCGCCCTTTCACACCGAATAGAATCAGGATTAGTTCGAGAGGAAATAATGACGGGTACTAAATTCAACTACGTTCACTTGCAGATGAGATAATACGACAGACTTTCTGGAAAGTAGGCTACATATTTTGTTTGTTATCAGTTTAAAAAAATTACTAATATATGACAAATCAACAGACTTTAGTAATTCACCAGCTCAGTTTGTATGCATATGGTTTCCAATCCTACGATAACTGTGCATTTTTTACTTTCGTTTTTGGTATGCGTAAATTACTGTTGTCTTAACTACGGAGGAAAGAAAAATGAAAAATTCCAATTTCATTTTTTTTAATCTTGTGACTAACGAGGTTAGCGTTAGCGAGATCCAAAAATATTTCCACGTCGTTAGTATAAATGGAAAATAAGTTTCATTTTTGGCATGTGATTCGTTTCAGGAAAATCCATAGCCCAATATCGGGTCTTGAAATATCATCTCCAATCGCTTACACCGCAATTTCATCTCTTTCTCTCTCACTCCTAAAATATTTTCCCCGATTCACTATATTCGTGAAGCACACATAGAAAAACCATCTAACGCGAATTCTTTAAACGATTTACATTAATTTTACCCACTCCCTGATGACTTTAATTTTCGATCGCACAGGATAGGAATTCTAGAGCGCTTAATTTCCCAATCAAACAACATCTCCAATGGCGGAATGTGTAACCCAAATGACCGATCGAGATCCATCGAGGCGTACATACGTATATATTTCCCTCTAGGCAACCTCGTTTTCCATCCTTCGTTTATTTTTCCAACACACAATAGTCTTTCTCCTCCTTCGGCTTCCCTTCAAGAGAGAGAGAGCGCTGTCTGCGTTTCATTTTTTTCCCAGTATTTTCGTTCCTATTTTGTTTCCCTCGCCTCTCTCTCTCTCTCAGCTCCCTCCCCGGCCTTGTTTTCCATTGTTGCTAAGGACGTGGATATGCGCCCGGATTTTTCCGCTCTTTCCCGTTCGCGGCTCTAATACGCCCTTCGTGAGCCGGTGGGATCGTCGATGCTGCAGCACCAGCGCCGCCAGCGGGGAAAATGCTAAATAAGCGCGTCGGGTCGCGGAATGGATCTTCCCTCTCTTTCTCTATTCTGTACGTTCGCGGGGAGTACAAGAAATATACGCGGTGATCCTGTTCCTATTCGCGTTGCGAACGCGGGAAAAAATACATCGACCGAGGTAGTCGGTATTTGTGAAACTTTTCGAAATAATGCATCGTAATTGTTTCTTGTTCCTCGTTTTTTTTTATCCTTCGAAAATGCGTCGCGGTACCTATTTGTACGCTGCAAATACTTTTTTTATAAATTGTAAAGTTAATATGATTAAAGCGAAGATAATTTTAATGTTATTTTGCATAAAAAATATTTTAAGATTTACTCAATATAGTTAAGTATTTCTGTGAAAATAAATACCACGAGTACACAGCATGGAAGCGAGAAAAGTCACCGAATTCCCATTTGTAAAATTCCGTGGAACTTCTTAAGTCGAACCTCAAAGGTAACAAAAACATTCTCGACTAATAGAAAAAAAATCGGTACAACATACATTGTACAAACTTTCTCATATACGTACTAATGCGTCGTTTAGTTATCTTTAGAAAATGAAAATCGTATGAGCCTGTTTTTAGAAAATCCAATTTTTGTTAAAGTTGCCCAAGAATAAACTAGCCTTATAGTCATTCGTTGGGAAAAATGAAATACGTAGTATTATTGAAGACGTATACTCAAGTAACTGTACGAAATTTTATCAAAATCGTTAGAGCCGTTTCTGAGAAAATGGAATTGTTGTTAAAGTTGCCTAGAATAAACTAACCTTATATTCATTTTTTGAGAAATACGAACTATACAGTATTATTGAAGATGTAAACTCAAGTGGCTCTGCGAAATTTGATCAAAATCGTTACAGCCGTTTTCGAGAAAATCGGATTGTTGTTAAAAATGCATAGAATAAACTACTCTTAATTATTGATCAATGTCAACCATTTCTATGTATACTCTGCTCAGTATGATAAAATGCCTAAGTACGAGATTTCATTCATTTTCGTTCGACCGTCTGGGCTCCAGCGCCAGTAACAGACAGACAGACGGCATTGCGAAAACCACTTTTTCGGATTCAGCGACACCTAAAACGTATATTTCCGTAAAAATCTCGAGGTCGAATTTTTCCGCGAAAACAATACTTTCTCGATACTTCGTATGAGAAAGTAAAAACATGGAAAAGATTTTGCCCTGTAGAATGAACTCAATTGGAGTTATGGAAAATTCGAGTTAGAGACGTTAGAGTTATAAAAGTTCGACTGTATATCCATTTGTGTTTAATTTAACCAAACTAGGGGCCCCTGTATTAGTGTTATTCATCTAAAAATCAAGTTAATTCTTTCGCGATATAATTTCAGGTATTCTCTTTCTTTTTCTTTTTTTATCCTCCATTTCACTAATAAAGACAAAAAGATAAAGGATTTTAAGACAATTAAATAATCAATAATAAGTTGTATGTACATATAACTGTGCCAAATTTAAAGCTCATCTGATATAGCTGAAGCTCGGTTTTCTTAAAAAAATACCGCAGGAACGCAAATAAAAATCTATTTTGGTGTAGTTTTTCACAGGGAATGCGCATAATTCATCAAAAAATACATATCTTGATCGATTATTCTGAAATAAAATTGAGGCAGTCTTCTTTGACCTGAAATCATACCTCCTGCTGAGAGAGTTCCATTTGATCCCAGTAAAGGTTGGAAACGCTCGCCGCGAATATCTATTGTGCTTCAAAAACTGACCTTAGTCCTCTCTTACCAGGTATGCTTGCCCCCACACAGAAGGGATAAAGCCGATATATCTGGAAGTGCATTCCTGAAGCGTTACAAACCTGGCCTTTTACATAATAGGGTTACGTCACTATGACGTCATAAGTTTACACAGAATGATGACGAAGTCTTGCATAATATAATATAGATTGTGCTGTCTTTTTGACTTGTTTGTGCGACACTTAATAGCATCTAATATCTTACCGGAACGACTTAAAAATATGCCGCCACCAAATAACGCCAATCGGATTAAAATGATTTCGCCGTAAAATTATCCTCTCTTCTCCCATTAATTGTTAAATAGCCTCTTCCGCAACGCGCAAAAGCCGCCATCCCCGCCATTACGCGATTATCTCGGTTCGTCTGACGCATCCAAATAGAGAGAGGGTCCTCTCCGCGCTCTGCATAAAATATTTTTATTCGTAGTGACGTCGGCGGTCGCTTAGCGCTTCCATTAGGATCCGAAAGCTGAACCCAAAGCGTTGACATTGCGGTGGAGAGTTAGTGAGAAAGGACTAGTATACTAGTGAAAACGGTGCCGTATTATCACCGCAAGAGATTATTTAAAAGGTTTTCTACACCAGTATACGCTACATTAAATGCTAATTGGAAATTTGACGAAGAGTTTTATGCGTTAAATTTCATATGATCTCGCAATTTTTTTATAAAGGAACTAAAATTTGTGGTATATATTTTTTTCTACAGTTTCAGCTAATACTCAATTGATCTTTAGTCTTTGCTTTTATTAAAGTGTGATTCTCCCAGTTTAAACTCGGTAAATCAAACTAAGTAAATTGAACAAAAGAGCCCACCAAGTTTAAATGAAAATTTGAAACGCTCGAATTCGGTTTTCATTAATGAGCCAAAGAAGAATTGAAAAACAGGGACCTTGCTTTATTAAAACAGCGTATTTGACCGATAAAAATATAACTTACCAAAAATACGGGTATTACCAACCTTTTAAGAAAATATCTATCGGACATAATTAGACAACATAGGGCATCTGGTTGAATGAATGAAAATTTATCTCGATCAGAAATTCAAGTCAGCAGAACTTATTGCTAGGCAAACGTGAATTTTTCTTAAGGAGAGCGTTTGGTTGTAATCGTCATATGCACAAAAAACACGAAATGCAGTTGTTCAAACGTCTACAAAAATAATGCATAAACTCATGGTAGATAATAGCAATATTTTCCATTTGCTCTGCAGCAGCTGATCCTAGACCACCAGGGGTGGGCAAACTACGGCCCACGGGCCACATCTGGCCCGCGATGCCTTCATAAAAGAGAACCGTGAAATGTGAAACAGAAAATTTCACATTTGGTACTTTAAAATATTCCCGGAAAGCCTTATATAGCGAAGCTATTTTATTTAAAATGTATTAATAATTGATTTTCACTAATAGGACCCTTCGCATTTTCTCAAATAACTTTCTATGTAAGACCTAATGTGGCCCACCTAACCATCGACAACTACTAATGTGGCCCGCCTCGTAAAATGTTTGCCCACCCCTGTCATAGACCTACCAAATTTATGCACACGTAGATCTAATGTAGAAGTGTATATCCTGAAATGTAGGCGCTCGCAACTTATAATTAGGTGTTTTTAATAGTTATTTTGTACACGGACAGACAGACGGCTGAACCGAATGCGCGAGCGATATTTTTAAGAAATAAGCTCTAAAAATTTGGTTGCGGATGAGAGCGTAGGAGGCCGGTTGAATTATCTCCCAGAAAAAATATGCAATATGAAATACGGAGGTTTAGACAGTTATCAGCCGAGGCGACGAAGGTTGGTCGAACCATGTACTATACTTCGCCACACCCGTCCAACTGTAAACCTTTGTTCCTCGTGTCTATTTTTTCATACAACCTCCCCTCCCCTCCCTTTTAACCCTCTTTCTATACGCTCGACATTTTCTCATTCCGCTTCATATTGGTCCCCAGCCCATGTATTTCCTCCACTTCCCCTGTTTCACCCACCCTCACACACTCTCGCCCACTTCCTACCCACCCCACCCTACCTACCCACCTACCTACCTGCCTACGCGAGGGTCCTTTTAATTAATCCTGGCTTCGGGACACGCTGTCCGAGTGGGCCTTTGCTTTCATCCCTCCAGCGACCGTCTCGTGAGGGCGTCGCAGGTTACATTCGCCTAATCCCTTCTCTTCCTCATTGAGATCTCCGGTGTCTACAGGAGGAGTGGGAGGGGGGTAGGGTGGGAGTGTGGTTTTCCGGGAGGCAAGGAGTGAGTGGGTGAGGGAGAGTGTGGTTTTCCCGGTGGTAAAGAGGGATGGGAGGATGGATAGTCGGGTTGGTTTTTAGACAGAGGGAGACGTTGAAGAAGAGAGGTCGTTCGCCTAAGGTACTCGGCATAACAGCCTGTTGCCATAGTTTCGGTGTATGCTGAAAGAAGGATATATGTACTTAGTACAGAGAAAGTATTGTTTGCATGAAAAAATTCGAATTCGAAATTTCAACGGAAATATACGTTTTGAGGTCCCCTGAACACGATTTGACCGTTTTCTCGATGATGTCTGTGCGTCCGTATGTGTGAGACAAATTTTGCGTGCGCTCTAACTCAAACATTTTTCATCAGATCAGCATGAAAGTATATATCTGTGATTGTATATATATTTTTAAGATTTGAAAAGATTCTTAAATATTTCGCTTAAAACTGAATTTTTGTTAACATACATACGATATATATATATATATACATAAAATGTTTTTCTACAACTCTTTTTTAACTCAATTTTCATATGAGAAATATTTCAAGAGATATTCAATTTTCTTCGAAATTGACGGTTAGTGGGCAGCTCGCGCGCGTGGTAGTGATAACAATTGAATCGCTGGCGCTGAATCATGTAAGTTGAACTGTACCTATCGCCGTATTTATTTGATTTTAGTTGACAACATACGTATGGGGAAAGTCATGTGTCGGACACATCAATTTATTTTTAATGGGACGGTACAGGAGAATTCGGTGATTCGTTCTCTCTCACCTGCTTACTGTTTGCTGGCTTCGTTGATTATTTTATTTGGGAGGATATTCAAACTCGTCGTTTTCTCGGAGGCTTATGCAAGAAATATTGCTATGTTACTTACATTACAGAAGTTTACGTTTTTTTGAGGAATTCTTTCGTTGTTTAAATTCGCCGAAGTGTCCTAACTTAGTTATTAATTATCTGTCCGTTAATATTTTGAGCCAGCCTGCCATATTGCTTTATTCAGTATACTAGGAAAAGTTACCGTTGCGGATTTATTTTGTTCATTCCATACCGATAAATTAAAGGCGAATTTTACATAAATTAATGAGCGTAGGTATAAAAACGCTATTAGTAAAGTTTTATTGTTTATTAAATTAAAAGACGATGGTATGTTAACTTAAGGTACGTTTCGTCCTCCGCCTTGCGCAATGCATGCGTATCTGAAGGAACATGTAAAGCGAAATCGTGCAGTGTGATAGGATTCCCCGGACACAAGGTTACCATTGAGCGCCGCCTTGAGTCCAAGATGAAACAACGCCGTCGTATTATATTCAAATTTGCATCTTTTATCCATTCCTATGACTTCGGAGTCGAACTGAAACTATTATGATTTTTAGTGCTGCGAGACCTTTCCGAAACTCTTCTAAAGCGAAATCGTGAGATGGGTGTACATATGTTGGGTTTCTATAAAATGCATCAGATTCACAATTGTCCTGCCTCAAACATAGCGATAGTCTTAAAATTAGCGTTGATGTATTTGGAGCAATTTATGTAGGTTCACATTAGCTAACATTGTTATTATTACATTTACGCCGAATTAGATAAACTCGAAGACGAAAGATAAAAAATTTGAGAGCGAATGAAAACGAAAGATATACGCGTTCTAATACTTACGATTCATAATTTCATTTCCTGTACGACCAATCTTAGCGACTGTTTCTGCCACATTGCCAGCAATGCTCTTAACCCTAGAAAGGTATTGTCCTTGTAACGTACTGTAAAGGTAGCGATAAGTAAATTTTACTCACATTCATATAAACCCACATCGAGGCTTTATGCATGTGCACTAGAGATCTTTTTAGGGTAGCTGGCAATCGTTCAAAGGGCAAGGGTGAATCAAAACTCTCAATTCTTTTTTTAAAATGTTTTATTATAAATGAAATCGAAAAAGTAGGAAAATTTAACACAAACAAAAAGAAATTGGCTCACAAGAACTTTTCTTTCGGTGTTCACCGCAGACGGGTTTCTGGCATTTTATGCAATAAGTAGTCGTGTACCGCCGTTTTAGCGGTAGCGATAAGTAAAAATTACTCCCTAAAGTTTACCTGTAAAGGTAGAGATAAGTAAAAATTACTCAATGAGGTTTTGAATTTACCTTGCCGTACGTGGGAATACGAGCGGGACGATGTTAAACCTTCGGCATTCTAGGCAACGCCAACCCCAGAAAGAATAGGTATAGCAGTGAAGGGGGCCAAGTGCCGAGGAAGCGTGGGTGGGGGGGGGGGGGGAGCGCTTATAGAGGAGGAGTAAAATTCACTCAACGCTACCTTTCTAGGATTAATGCGCCATGAAGCTCTTCTACGATGGGTACGATTCGTACGTTCGCGCGTTCCGAGAAATGGCGCGTACGTAAAATAAACCACTTTCGATTGCGTTGACGCATTGAAACATTCTCTTAAGCTCGTTCCAGACGCTCTTTTCTCTACCTCCAACCTTCACGGCTAACTCACTCCACTGTCTTTTCTTCCGAGAAATTCGGAAACTTGGCAGACCGTGTAACCGTAGCAACTTTGCGAGAGACGAAGCCGTATTACACGATACCAGACGGACCGAAGAGGGAGAAGGGAAGGGAATAGGGAGAAAGGAACCCTTTTCGCATTCGTCGTCCAAGAAAAGGAGAGGGAAAAAAAAACACGTGACCACGGACCCGCCTTAAGGGTTTCGACCCGGTTCATTCCGAAATTCCAAGGGGAAAATCGGCTTTGACCATGTCCTCTCTCTCTCTCTCTCCTTCTTTCTCCCCCTTCTCCTTTCTCCCCCCTCCTCCCTTTCTCACCCTCCAATCACCCGCACCCCGTTTTCGCGCAGCCGTGGCCTTTGGTCCCCTCGCCTCCCTTTTACCACTCCACACTCAACATCCAAAATTGGAAAGCGTTTGATGCGTCTCGCACAACCCCCACGGCCACTTCCTCCCTCTCTCCTTTCTGCTCCTCCGCCACTACCCTCTGTTGGTCAACTCGGGTACTAAGTGACGATCCAGCAGGATAGGTAAGCCGAATGAGGGGGGAAGGTGATGGAATAAGGGGTGGTGTTAGGGGGGGGGGGTGTGGGAGTTTAATTGTAAGATGGAGAGATGGCAGAGAGGAGAAGGAAGAGTGGTTGGCGGTCTGCATGGTATAACGAAGGGAGCCAAGAGTGGATATGAGGGATTAATGTCGGTCCGATGGACACCACACGCTTTCCGAGATATCCATCCCCACGCTTCGTGCAAGCTTGGTTGCGTGCAACAAGGGCATCCATGTGATTCTCCCTCTCTCAATCTCTATGTCCGTCTCTGTCCAGAGACAGAGAGAGGATAGATGGTTGGATAGGAATGGAAAGATGTCCGCCAATATGTTTGAGGAGGAGAAGGGGAGTTAAAAGGGGCGGGAGTAAAATGGTGCGGCGGAATTCCGAAAATTTTGGTTTGATGAGCGCGTGCGGGCGAGATTTTGTCCAGGGAGGGATTTTAGTGAGATGCCATATTTGGAGCTTTGATGAAATGTTTTGGGTCTCATGCTTTCCGAGTTGTTTTTTTTCTTTTCACGAAATCTCGTGAGCCCAAGAGTACTATCTCGTTTATGCTAAGGTTCTTCGAATAAAGCAACTGGAGTTGTCCCGTTTACCATGAAAACCTTATGTCCGTGGCATTAATTCTCTGAATCTTATAGTTAACATATTATGCTTAACCCTTAAGTAGGCGCATGGTGTTTATATGACCCCACTAGATTTTCGAGTGACCATAAACAATTTTATTTGCTATTTTTGTTCAATAATATTGGTGTATATTACATCAATATAATTCATTGAATAAATAGAATAAGCAAACATAATTATGATTAGCAGAAAAATATAACATATACTTAGATCGCAGGCGCCCACTTGTGTGTACTTACGGGTTTA
This sequence comes from Uropetala carovei, assembly GCA_036926305.1. Classification (NCBI taxonomy): domain Eukaryota; kingdom Metazoa; phylum Arthropoda; class Insecta; order Odonata; family Petaluridae; genus Uropetala; species Uropetala carovei. The sequence continues at coordinate 304,981 of JAXCHB010000003.1, forward strand.
ACACTGAAGTGAGTTTTCCGTGACGTTTGATTCGAACCATGAGCCATATATTTTTAATCGGAAATTTTAAATGTTTCGCAAAGGATTATATTTACTTAGCAGTTTCATTTTCATATAAGGAAATTGCTTTTAAGTTATTTAAGAATTTTCCTGCATGAGCCACCGAAATAAATGAATGAATATATGGTTTATAAATTAAACCACTTATCCTGCAGCTGCTGTATGAGAAACTAATATAAAGAAACACCTTCGTGTGCTCGTACGCAGCATATATTGAAAGCGTGACGCATAAAACGCTTAACTTCTCTTTCGTTATTAACAAAAAATAATGATCTCATGGCATTTGATATTTTTCATTATAAAAGCTGGCGAGGAGCGTCGGATTTTCCGCAGATTGAAAAAAACAAAATTCTTATTTTTGTCGCGTTTGATAAAGCTTGGTTATCTCATTAGTCGACAGGGCCTTCACTTAAAATCCTAATTATTCTGCCAACAAGAGAGGACGCCGTCTTTAATGGAAGGGAAATGGAGTAAATTATAAAATAATATTCTCTTTCAGGGAAAGCACGAGTCTCTAAATTTAAAGTAAATTAAATCTCGTGAGAAAGTCGCGGAGAATTTCGTTGCCGAAATTAGAATGAGGAAAAATATTAGGAAGCATGAAAGACGTGTATACAACGGGAGAAATTTCCAAAGTATGTTTCGTAGAAACGCGTTTATTTGAAAGCCGAAGAGGGCAGCTTAGAAACCGTCTCAATTACGCAAATTAATGGTTTCTCAAATCCATAATATCTCAAGTTATTTCCGCGGCATTATTTCTTCGTTTTGTCCTACTCAATCGAACGCTCAAAACAGGCGAATTGTCTCCCTCAATGTTTCGTCCAATTACGCATCACGAAATCTTGGGCGCAACCGCAGTCTGTTTACATTTACTTTTGATTAGTTTCTTTTAATGTCCAGTTTATCAAATAAATATAATACCGGTTTTACCTTTATATGTACATTCTTACCGTGATGATATCGCCAAACGGTGGTTTTAACGCATACATTTTACTGAAGAACTCGAAGCAAACAGTGCCCCATTTTTCTCTCGGAAGATTGATTACAACGCGACCACGTGCGTCGTTGCCGTGTTAAATCACTCTTACGGGCCGTCCCTAGAGCATGGCGAATCGGGGCGACCGCCCCGGGCCCCGCGATTTCAGAGACCCCGCGCTTCTATGTTACCGCAACGAAAGTCTAAATTTAATTTGGCGGTCAATAATGGGGCCCCGCATAGGTCGATTTGCCCTGATCCCCGCACCTCTATTGGAGCGGCCCTGCTTACGGGTGTTCTTTTATACGTCGAGTCGTCCTATTGCGTCTTCCTTTGTTCTCGAAAAGCCTCTCTCCTCCTCTGGAATGCGAAATGAATTCTGTATGTCGATCATAAGAGTGGGCAGCCGTTGAGAATTCCATCTTTAGGCCCTCGTGTTTTGAAGAGGGACAGCGGTTTGAGGGGTAAAAATGAGTCCGAAAAGGAACGCGAGAGGAAAAAGGTAAAAAGGGCAGTGAGAAAGGAAGAGAGAATAGGTCATGCGCAAGTAAATTAGGGTTTAATTTCGTGGAGTGGTTTTAAATCTCTTGACGCGAGGTCACCTTTCCCTTTTATAGCTTCTACTACTCCTCCCAACTCTGAATCCAATGCCAACCTAGAGCTAATTAACTATCGCAGCGAGTAAGAAAGGGTCCGAACAGACAGGAAGTGGAGGAATTCCTTTGCTAATTCCGTCTACGCTTTCATCTTACTCAGCGCCAAGCCCAGTACCTCGAAAGTGCGCTGCAGAAAGGAGATTTTATTGGTCCTTTTATTGCAAGGGATATATATATGCCTTTGTTATGGCGAGATTGAAATTAGCTCAGGATCTTCTTCCATCCATCGGTATGGGGTCCTCGAAAGAAGACTTTTTAAAATGTTTGTGTGATATTTCAATAGAAATATTTTACGCTGTTTCATTTCGTAGGAGGGATTGAAATATTACGTACATTTATAACAGCTAATAAGGTTTAAATCCATCGCATCTAATGATAATCCAACCTCCTGACGTCTAAATATTTATTCGTTTTTTATTTCTGTCGTATTCCAAAATTTGATGTCTCTCGAAGAGATAGACGAAAACAGATTAGTCATTTATTCACCTTTCATTTAAATACCAGTTTACGAAAAGATAAAGTTTTGGATTCCACATATACCTACGGTATGGAAAATGATGGTATAAAAATTTCAGATCAACGTTAACTGATAAGCTTAAACTCTTTTCCCACATTATGCGATACCATGGCGCGTAACTGCAAGATATTCGGAATGGTGAACTTTTGATGCGAACGAAAGATTTCATCGCTCGAAAGGAAGTCGGTGATCCCCATCTCAAGTGTTTGGGCTTGTTTGGTCCTAACCTTCCAACGTTTGCTCCTGAGAAGTTAAGCGAAAACACTCCATCCGCCTGAGGTAATTCCCGTTCATAGATGACTGGAGTTAGAAGTGTTTTAGGCTTCGTGCGTAACTAGGGTTGCCAACTCTGCGGGTTTCACCCTAAGCCTTAGGGTTTAACACTCAATATTCACGCTCCGAAAAGCACTTGGTAAACTTTCTGGTTGAAATTAATGTTTAAAAAAAATCAAATTCGTAAGTTTCAGCCACGCTTCACGATGAGATGTGTCGAATCCCTTCGAAATTAAATCCGAAACGTGATTTGGTGTGTGATCTTGTCACAATTGTAAATCTTCGCTTTGATGTAGAGGAAAACGTGGCAACCATATGTGTGACACATTCTCGTTCTAAAAAGCGCGTTATATGACCGTCGTTCGGTGGAAGATCTTACTGTGGTAGAAGGATGTTGTGTCCTCTGGCCAGTGTTCTCCTTTTGATGAATACCAGCTCCTGTATAGACATAGCAGTAGGTACATAACTCTTTCCTGAATTATTCCTTGTTTTATTTGGACACCATTTTGTTTGTGTAACGCCTCTAAAGGGATAATTTGATTACATTTGCAAATTTTAATCCCTACTATTGTTAAACAGTTGGTCGTTGATTTTTCTCAGGCTTCGATAATTAATTAACTAATCTTCATATTCCGGCAGTCGTTCATAAAGAAATTAGTTAAACGAGCCCGAGTCGGCGCAAAGTTCTACGGCGTCGCGATTAATGTAAAATTTTTATTCGTTTATAGTATATTATAAATACACATGTTAATAATTATATTGTGTGTGTATATAAATTAAATAAACTGAAAAGGTGACGTTAGAGAGCACCAAAAATCTGGTACTTTGCAGAAATTCTCTTGAAACGGTTGTAGACAGAAGTAACGTAGAAACAGTTGATTTTGTTATTTAGCAAATTATACTTTAAAACTTTATCTGCATGGGGGTCCAAAATCATAGTTACGCTCCTGTGCGATAGGTAATACTGATTTTCAAATTCCATTAATTATTTTTCTATGATGCATATACGATAATACGCGTATCACAACTAGAATCGCTTAAATCGTGGAAAGAGGCAGAACTTCGTTAAAGAGACAGACACAAAATAAGATTGTTTTTTGACGGGTAGGGAGGGTTCCATCCGCTCAATATCGTGAAAAAGAATCGCCTTCTTCTCTTTTCTATTTATCTCTAGTCTTAAACACAAAAGTAAGGGATATCATCATCATCATCGTCGTCATCTGCCGATTTTTCGAATCGTGCAAATTAAGAGGTGCGACGATGCTCTATATTTAAAAAAAAAACCTCTCCCCGTCTCCTGCGTCCCATTTCCTTCTCTCCATGTTCTCCTGCTGGTGCGTCTTTTCTCACCTAAGTGGTTTGGAGGGATGGAGGAGAGAGGTGTCCTCTTTCTCGTAATGACGGTTATTTCACCCAACAATGGACGACGGTCGATGTTTTTTTTTTTTCATTTTTCATACCCGCTCGACTCCGACCATTATTTTATATTTTCCTCCCCCCTCTTCCGCGCGCGTAGTGAGTCCGTCTCCCGCAACGACGCCAGCGCCATCTCTTCCGGAACGTTGGGTTCTCCCCCCCTTCCCTCCTCTCTCCCGCTCTTTCTCTCTCTCTCTCGTCACTGCCCCTGTAACCTCTCTTTCTCTCTACCCTCTACCTCAGGACAGGCAAAAGGGAAAGGGATATACGCAGGATGAGGGAGAGAGAGAGAGAGAGAGAGAGAGGAGTGAGTGGTGTGACGTGACGTTCCTCATTCTCCTCTTTCGCTGGCACCTCTGCAACTTCTATGTATCCGTGTGAGAGGGAAAGGGGGGGGGTGTGGTGGGGAGGAAGAGGAACATTTCCATCCTCCAGTACTATTATTCTTCTCCCTCTCTCATTCTTTCCTCTCCCTCTCCCCTTCTCCTGTTTCCCCATTCATTGTTAGGGGAGAGAGAGAGTCACACCATTTCGGCCACTCCGAATAGCGTGTCCGAAATTAAAGGTCTTCCATTTATATCGCGCCCTCTTCCTCTTCTGTTTTTTTTTATCCGTTCGTCTTTTTTTTTAATTTTCTCACTGTTCATTTGCGTTGTCACTCCCAGCCTCGCCACTGGTTAACTCCATTCCCGTTTTCCATTCGTTCTCCGCGTCAGACTCTCCTTCGTACTCGCCGTACCTTTCCGGAGGCCTACTTCGGGGTCCTTCCTCGCTCCTTACCCCTCTCTTTTTATTCCATGTATACCTGCGCCATTTCCCTCGCTTCTCTCCGCCGCATTCTTTCTCTCTCTCTCTCGCTCTTATTCCAGTTAAACTGGTTTATGCTTAACCCTTGAGTACTCGCCCTGGGTGGAAACGACCCAACATGTTTTGTAGCTCAGTAAGAATAATTCGACTTCCAGAATATTTTTTCTAAACATTAGAAATGTTAAAAATATATCAATGGAGAAAAATGCGAACTATTCAAATAATTTAAAATAATATGTTGAGCAGGGAAAAAGTCGTCGTCTTGGTCGATTTCTGTATATGAATTGATAATTTCAAAACTTTTAAAACTTTCTGCGTTCATCTTGGCTAACCATTGTGTTGGTGTTGTTTCATTAAAATGGACGTCTACTGACTTGGTTTTAGAAAACGGCTCGTGCGAACCGCACTGAGTAAAGAGTTTCCGCTGTTGGATCCCACCTCACCCGGGCGGTCAGGAAACTGCCTTTGGTCCTTCAATGTATTGGCGATCAGCAAAAATTAATAATAAAATCTGAAAGTCATATTATTGAAGAAAAATAAGAAAAAGTTAAATAAAATCGTTTATGACCTAATGGGTAATCGAATCTAGTTGGGGTCACATAGACCCCACGCGCCTATAGAAGGGTTAACTTCTCTTATTTGGCTAACTTCCGAAATGAAAAAATATCTTTGAAAAATATGGCATATTCTTTTGGTACACGTATGCAGACAAACGGCAAACACTAAAAAAAAACAAGTAACTTGGTTTCAAGGCACACTGTGGTGCAGCGAATGTTTTTGTTTACTAAATAAATCTACGATTTCCAAGTGTTGAAATGTCATTAGGGCAATTTTTTTCTCTATTTCATTGACATAGTACCGACAAATCGACGCGTCCAAAAGGTTGCAATACCGGTGCGTAAAAATATAGCAAGTGAGGGAAGAATTACAGAGCAGATAACATCAGAGGCGTAACTGGGAGATATGGCGCTTACAGCATAATTTTAAGGAAAAACTTGTTTATCTAGAATTTGATTTTTGCTGAGTTTTCATGAAGAATGATAGCGTTTTATTAACAATAACTTAACAGTTGTTGAGTGTTGAAATAGTAATTATTTATGGGATAATAAACTCCACATTTTTTGCGGGAATGTTTGGCGTATTTTGCAAGCCACCTTCGCCATACCCTAGTTAACAGCACTGGATTACATAAGGCCCTTTTATTCTAACGCACCTCTTATCTAAGCATCAATGTACGCAATTTCTCCGCGCATTTCGACTCTTTTCATTCCTACAAAACTTCACAATGCCTCATTTGAACAATCCTCCGCCTTTCCCCTCTTTCGACGACACGGCGAGGTAATGCGGAGCGAGTGGTTATCTCACCACGGTGGGGGAGCTTACGAAAAGTCGCTCCTCACGGATGGATGCTTTCGTCGGGTGGATTGAAAAGGCACATGCCGTCCTTTTTTTTTTCTTTTCTAACGCGCCTCTCATTCCTACGACCGCGTACTTTGTCGCGAACGCCGCTCAAGTCATTGTCTAGGACGAACAAAGTTTTCGCAAGGATTTCGGAGGCATTGTTCATCGGTTTCCGGGTCCCTTAAAAGAATGGAAAGAACCCATCGTAATATTTTACGCTCGCTAATGGACGCGAAATACTTCGTCGCGATAGTTCTCCTCCGTGCCTTGTTTTTGAGAAAGAATTTTTTTATGGCGTCCCCCAAAAATAACGGGGTGCGCTCCTTATCCACCTTCCGGCTGCATCGAAGCGATGCTTAAGTTGTTTACGGGGAAACTTGGCGTGTTGCAGTCTTGAGATCACATCCGGTCGCTGGCAAACCTGCTAAAATTAGCGAGACTGGGATGTTTCGAACAGGGAAAATTTCGGTGAGAAGTCGAGCGTTTTTTCGACAGCTAAAAATGGAAAAGTATCTTATTATTTTATAAAATATGAAAATCAAATATTCATTTCCTAATTCCTAGTTTTAAAAAAATGCCATATAAAAAAAACACTTTACAAATTACATTCCTTTTATGACCACACGACGTTATTTCAAGTCGGTAAAACTCGTAAAAAAGTGGAAATATTGAAAAAAGTTTGAATTGTTCTTAAATATTCATAAACACAAAGGAATCGTAAGCTTGCTTTAAAGAGTTTATCGGCGATGTTTTAAAAAGTCTATGCTCCGTTGATGCAGCACTTTTCATCTTCCGCGACCAATCGAGCGTTATCGAAAGAGACGAGATAATAAAAAATAAAAAGAGTCGCGCTCTATTCAACAACTCAAAAAGACCAGTTTTTAAGCTCTTTTCTCTTATACTCCTGGGCATGAGTGTTCCTTCTCCCGCAAATTTCGACTTCAAACGGAACGTAATTAATATCATCGCAACCGTTCACCTCGCACAGAATCATTATCCGCCCTTTTATATCTGCTTATCAACTCGGAAACATCGTTACGCTCCTCGGGAGAAGATTCCCCCTCCTCCCCTTTCCACCTATACTCTCTCTCTCTCGTCTCCTCCCACCTCCTCCCTCTTTACCTCCTTTTATTCCAGAGACCTCTCCTCCTCTCTCCCCCCTCTCCCTCCCTCCCTGCCTCTCTCTCTCTCTCTCTCCCACCCAAACACGCCAGCTCATTTCTCAGTTTCCCACCAATCGGGTCGGAAGACTTCATTGTCTAGTGAGGCGTAACCAATACACAAAAACTCTTTTGCTTCCGAACCCATCAGAAATATTGGAAAGGGAGGGAGAGAGGCAGAGGAGGGAGGGAGGGAGACTGAGAAAGAGAGAGAGAGTGAGAAAGGAAGGCATACAGAGGGAGGCAGAGGAAGAGGGGCAGAACAAGAAAAAGAGGGAGAAAGGGGGAAGACAGAATGGGAGTGAGAGAAGCTGAGAAATGTAGAGGGAGGAAGGGAAGCATAGAAAGAGAGAGATGGGGAGGGAGGCAGACAGATGGGTAGAGAGGGGGAGGAGGGAGGCGGACAGAGGGAAAGAGACAGGGCCTTTTCACACGGAGCCACCAATGTGGCGCGACCAAGATAGTCAAAGCCTCCACAATAAGCACCACAGACGCCACCAAATTCGTCAGTTCCAAGATGAACGTTGAAGAGGTGGCTGCTGCGTGTTTTGGAAGAAGCAGTGACCCGTCAAGAGCTCTTCGAGTCTAAACGGTAGAGCGAAAATGAATGAAATCTCGTACTTACTCGTACTACTTTTATCATTCAGATTAGAAGCTATGAAGAAATGGTTGGCATTGCACAATAATTAATGGCAGTTTATTCTAGGCAATTTTAACAACAGTTGGATTCTCTAAAACGGCTCCAACAATTGTAATAAAATTTCGTACAGTTACTTGAGTTTACATATACGATAATACTACATACTTCCCATTTATCAAAAAAACAATATAAGGCTAGTTTATTCTTCGTAAATTAATAACAATTGGATTATCTAAAAAACGGCTCATACGATTTTCATCAAATTTCCTATAGTTATTTAAGTTGACGTTTATAATAATTCTACATAGTTAATATTATTCAAAAGATAACTAAACGACGCATTAGTATATGAGAAAGTTTGTATAATGTACTATATTGTAACGATTTCTTATTCGCTCAATTTATAGCCACATTAGCATAATAGAGGCACTCCTATTTCTAAAAGACTCCCATTCTAAATTTTTCATTGGATGCATATAGAATGCGAAAATTTTAAATAGTTGTTTAAAAATCAAATGTGTGTTCAACCTTTCAAATTATCTGTTGACCAACAGAGAGCTACCAAATTATTAATGGGTTCTTATTACGTACTCAACCTTTGTAATTCCCTTGTCGTATTCCCTCGTATAACAAATAGCCGCATTGATAGCTTTCTTAAAAGAAATACGGTATTTTTCGCAATAGAAAATTAAAATTACAATTTTTCCGCGTCGGTAAAAGCCTAAATGTTGAATACGGTTGAAAAATTAAATTAAAACACATCGATTTATTTTTCACTAGCTCATAATCAGCATTTTACAATAACAAAGACGTCACATCCGACCATGACCTGCGATATGCTAACTACCCCTCTAACCAAGGCCGGTAATAAGTTTTGTAAGAGGAACAGGAAAAGGGAAAGCGACGGAAGACCAGCCGGTAATGGTCTGGAATTGAACGGTGAGAGGTCGGTCGAACCGAAACCTCAAATTTCCACCCAATAAAGCCTCCCCACGTGGCCTCGATGTATGTATATATTGAGCGACACCTTCCTTTTTCTCCAGAAGAAGCATACAGGTTTTTCTCTGGGCGACGACGAACCCTTTGAGGAGGCTAGTAAGACTTTCCCTTCGGAGTTCCTAAAAAAGAAAAGCGGAGTGCCTAAAAAAGAAAAGCGGAGTGAAAAAGAAGGAATCCATAAGAATTGAAAAAATAAAACAGGAGACTAACGGGAAGCGCGAGATGAGGGAGGGCGAAAGGTCTTTTTCCAGCCGCCTCCTCACCGTCCGTTTTCCGAAACTCGCCTCCACTTCTCACCCTATAGCTTTCTTCGCCTTCTCCCCGGCCCCGTTTGTTTTTGGTGATTTACCGACTGTGTTGAGCCTTGAGGGGGATAGGGAGGGGCTTATAGACCTAACTTTCCGTGGCCCAAACTGGCCCCGTTTAAATGAGAGACGGATTGGGTAATACGGCCCAGTAGGCGATACGCATTTTCCTTATTGCGTGCGTGTGTGAGAGGGTAAGCTTATTATAGGCTCCTGAAAGGGAGCAAAATCCTCCCAGACCTTTTTCTGCCCTTTTACTCACAATCTCATCACTTTCACCAACAATTAGAGAGGGAGTTGGGCGAAATAGATTCGTTCCTGAATGTTCATGCTGATACCGAGATTACATGTTACCAAAACTATTTTAGAAGTAAACTCAAAAGATTCGTAAACCTTTCCAAGGAAATATAATTTTCAATTTCTCATATGTATGTTTAGTATTTACTATAATATTTTCGGCGATCTGTACGTTTGTTTGTTTGTCTGATGTAATGCTACACCCACTCTCTATAAAAATGCGAATAATATTTATTTTTACATGCCGGTGTCTTCAGCGTCAATGTTACTTCGCCAATACTACTTGATATTTATGTATAGTGTAACTCTTTATCAAGTTTGACTTTATACTAGGTAATAAATATATTAATACCATTTAATTACAGGAGACTTTTATGCGGCGTCGTTATTTTTGTAGTAGTAGGATTTCCTTCCAATGCATACCTAGAATACAAGAAAGTTCGTGCAATGTACCTATATTATACCGATTTTTTTAAATTTCTTATTCTATCGTGGAATCTTATTCCATAACATATTTAGTTTTAATTATATATCTCTTAAGATTTTTACAGCGAATCGGACTTAATTATCGAAGCAATGAAACCTTATCTATGGAAACGTTAAATGTGGGACGTGATTCGTTAAAAGCACGCGTCAAAGGCGAAATTCACTCGTATGATATTCTTTCGCGTTTTCCGAATCCATTCAAAAATTCAATCGAGTGGAGAACGTTGCGTCCAATTCATTTCATCGCCAAACAAAATTTATACTCAGACATTCTCGTATGTGCCGCACGCTTCCTATCATGTGTGTAGAAAAAGTCGGAAAGACTCTTTGAGTCAAAATGTCGCACTCGATTAATCTTTTCCACACATTAAAAAAAAAAGTAAAATACTATCGGTGGACAAAATGGCGTTTTTCATACGCGCTACCGGGTAAACTTTATATTATCCATTAATATTATTATTATCGTTATTTTTTCGCATTTTTTATATCCCCCCGCTCAGTTTTATTGACGCCATTAGCACGTTTCCCATAAATCACGCGCCCAGATATCTCTCCGTCCCTAATCACACGCGCCGGAGTAATTCGAGATTTAAAAAAAAGACGCTGAAAAAAGAATTTTTTTTAATTCCTCCGTATCATCCCCGCGTGTTTTTCTTTACATAAAACGGGCGTATGCACACGCGAGTGCTTGCAACAACAAAAAAAAATTGAAAACGCATCACCCGAGAAACGCTAGCTGGAGAGAGAGAGAGAGGGGGGGGGGGGTTGAAAAAAAATGGAAACAAAAAACGTTTGAGACGCGTGCGTTGGAGAGAAAGAGTAGTGGAGGGGTAGAGGATGATGAGCTACGGAGGATTATTATTTTTTTTTTTTATTTCCTCTTTCCAAAACCTTTCAGTTTTCCAACGAGGGAAGCGTAGTAATCGCGCAAGAGATGCGAGTAATTTGAAGCCGGATGCAACCGGGATGGAGAGAAATTTTTAGAAATTTCCGCGTGTATGCGTGTGCGTGTGTGTGTGTGTAACGTGCGGGATGGAGGAAGGATAATAGACGCCTCCCCCAGCATGCATCTGTTTAGAGAAAGAGAAAAAGAGAGAGGGAAACGGACAGAAGGGAAGGAGGGAATTTTGTATCAAACTCGCTCATACGGCCGGATCTGGCGTGGGAAAATTTTTCTTTCTCTCTCTCTCGTAAGTTTACGTTACTCTTCTTCCTCGCAATCAAACTAAATGGAGGTTTTGCGTATATTTTTATCATTCTATGTATTTTATCTCGCTTTCCTGCCGCGGAGAGTTTTGCTGAAATTCCGTCTTCCCTCTCTCTCTCTCGTTTCTTTTATTATTACTTTTTATTCGTCCAACTTGGTTTTTCGTGACTTTTTATCTCGCAGGAATGCATGTCTACCTATTAGGGAAGTTTTTCGGGAAATAAGAAGCGCTGATGGAGTTTTAAACGATTCTTTCATTTGGGCGAAGCGGACGCTGGAATATTTTCGCTCAACCAGCGGCTTAATTATGACCCGAACTGAAAAAGTTTGGTTTTAATTTTTAAAACGCGGATGCATGCGCGATTCTTGTTTGTTTAACTGGAAACATATTATGTCGCCGTGGAAATTTCGCGTTCGTTGAAATGCGCGGGTGTAATATTTCAACGGATGTTTAAAGCGTTTTTGAGTGGATTGTTGACGTAGAAATTTATATTTTAAATTTAAAATATCGCCATACATTCTGAAATATCAGATGGACCATTATCGATAGCCTTTAAAGATATTCTGGTCACCTTGCTTCTTCTTTTGTCAGAAAATTTGGCAAAATTTAGGGAGAAATTACATTTCCCAAACATTTCGGGTTATTTTATTCAGATAGCTACATGTCCAGCAGAATATGAGACCTAGTGCGATGAAAGTATATATATACCATTGACCAGAGCCAGATAGAGGGGGGCCAGCAGGGTCATTTGGTCCTGGCTCAGGACCAGAGCAGCCCCCAAAATTTGTTTTATTGATTTATTCATATATTTGTATGGTTTTCGGAGTGGGGTGGGACCCCACATTTGTGACTGGCCCGGGCCCCATCTCACCTCTCTCAGGCCCTACCATTGGCTCTTTGGCCAAATTCCATTGTTTTTTCTTTTTTTTTCGAGATTCGCGCTCCGTTAATCATCGCTGATCACTTGACGGCTTTTACACGAGACCTCTCCCACGGGGGAGGGGGATGAAACTGAACCTTGCTCATGGAAGAGAGATATTGCGATATTTCACCTCCGAGGCGGAGTTCACCGGCTCATTTTGGTTGTATAGAGAGAAAGGGATAGGATGTTGGGAAAGTAAGAGAGAGAGAGAGGAAGTGGGAGAGTTGGTAGGGAAAGAGGGAGAAATTGCTCGGCGAAAGTCACGCCCTACGATGTATGAATGGCAGTCGTTCGTAAATGGTAGAACTGGCTGAGGTTTGATCTGAATGTGTTTTCCTCTGCGCATCCCTCCGATGCTATTCACAAGCCGTCATCGTCGACGCGTGGCTCGCGAAAGGCCAAATCGCTCGTGCTAACTGTACGGGGGTCGGAGGGTGAGAGAGAGAGGAATGAGGGGAGGCTCTGGTAAATGGAGAGAAAGAGGGGCGCTGAGAAGGAGAAGGGGGGAGGGAGAGAGAAGGGAAGGGGGAGGCAGAGGGGAATGAGAGGTAAGAAGAGGGGGGAGTTGAATGGAAAGGTAAAAGGGTATAACAGAGGGTTATAGGAGGGCGGGAAAAGCGAGGCCATTGTAGTGGTATTCGAAGGGGAATGGATGGTGGAAGGAGGTTATTCGTGTTGTGTTACGGAGTTTAAGGGGGTAAGTTTAGTGCGTGAGTTGGAGGTTGTATTGGAAGGAGGGAGGGCAAAGGAAAGAGGAAGGGATGGAAATTGGATGTAGATGGATAGGCTAGTGGGGAAGGCGGGGAAGTCGCCCTTCGGGAGAAGTAAGGGGATGAAAGGATTGATGGAGAGGATTTAGAGGCTTTAGTAATCCGCGTTGTCTAACATGAGAACGCGGGTCACTCCCTTTTCCATCTTTCTCACTCCCCATTCAAAACCTCTTTCCATAAGTAGAAGGTGAAATTTGAACGTGAAAAGGTGTTTCGAGATATCTAATGTGCTGTTTTAGGGGTGAAAACAAGGAAGAATGTCATTTTGATTATTCTTGGAAGAAAGCTATAGCCGGTGGACCAGTACTGTCGGAATTGGTGAAAAGAAAAATACATATTTTTGTTCGTTTCCATTTCATTATTCATATTTTCTCCTGACATTTCAATACAAAACGGCAGCTCTTGTGTTATTTAACGCAAATATTTCTCATAATCAGGCATGTAACTTAGGGGGCGCACGCCCACGCAGTGCGTGGGGGCCCTAAGATATTTGGGGCCCCACAAAAATACTTAGAATTTTCCCCTTAATCTGCCGTAAGGTGTTCGAAGTAGTAATATCCTTGTGGGAATGAAAGATTTCGTCGCTCGAAATGAAGACGAAAATACCCATCTCATGTGTTTGAAGTTGTTTTGTCCTATCCTCATAATGTTAGATTTATAGAAGTCTCAATGTATTTTTGGAATTAAAACATATAAAATATCGATAAAAATCAAAACGGCATAACAATTTCATATATTTTTATATATGTGAATGGGGCCCCCAAAAACTTGACTTGCGTGGGGGCCTCAAAACCGTAGTTATGCCCCTGCTCATAAGTCATGACTTCTTATGCGGAGCGTATTGTATAGAACTGAAACAAAACGAGCAGTTGTTACCGTATTTTTTATTAAAGCGCATTTTAAGCCGAAAAGAACAGAAGTAGGTAAATCTGCGTATCCGAAAACCACCGCTATGCTCTTCAAAGCCAGAAAAAACCTTCGCGCCATCGAGAAAATATTTCCAATTCCGTAAATGCAATCTGGCTTACGTATAAGGTAGTTAATTTATTTGGCTTAACAACGCAGAAATTAGTCCCCTTTTGCCCTTTTACGTGCGCAACACCCAAATCAACTCCATTAAGGCGGGAAGATTTCCTCCGGCGTTTGAATATAAAGATAACTTTCACTGCGAGGTCGTTCCAAGGTAATTCTACATCTCCTCGCGGCGGCTGAAGTCTCCCACAAAGCTTTAATCCGCGACCCGGTCGTCGACAACGCTCTCTAACACACCTCCATTTCATTCGCCAGGGGCTGGGGCGTTAATCTCGCACGCAAGAGTTCGACTCGAATTCGAGTGTGTATGGATCTCAACCATTTCTCTCTCCCTTTTCTCCTTCCCCTCTCCATTGTTTCCCCTGCTGTGAGGAACGCTAGCGACGTAGGATTTTCTCCATACGTCACGCAGAAAAGCGAACTCTCTTTGGCATAATTGGAGCGACGCGTGGTGTGAAAACTAAACCTGTGCGGCGAAACATTGGCAGAATCAGCCCAGGAACGGATGAAATGACGCCGATGCCGGTTGTCGCGAGTTGTCTATGACATATATATATATATATAAATACTTACGGAAGAGGAAAGGTAAATGAGGATATTTAGGGCAACTAGGTGTTGAGGAAACCCAGCGAGCACTTACCGGAAGGAGAGCCGCTGGGGTGTTTATGACCTCTTCACCGGAAAAATACTATGCGTTCTGGAAGCTTATTTTTTAGGAAAAAGAATTGTATATAGGTATTTTTTGATTCGAAATAAAAATCTACTTCAAGCAAATATGATGGCCTTATTATCTTCGTCACGCATGTCCATGATAAGGTTTATCCTCAGTTTTTAAGGAGAGAAATTCGTTTTTGGGGACATTTATTTTAATGCGTTAAACTTGTTTCAGAGGGGAATGCAATATCCATTAACGAAGTTTCCCTTTTTATTAGAGACTGAATTAGGATCTTTCATTAATTACATTCCGGATGCAGGCAGCATTAAAACTTAAGTACTACTCTACGCTTTAAGATTTTAATAATAATTTCATAAGTGTAAAAAAATGAAAAATTAAGTATTGTTCTCGGGAATCTCTAATGGTCAATTTTTCATGGTTACGTGCTTATTGTTGAATTTGTTTTCAGCCATAAAAGGAGCTAACGAATTCCAGATTGTGTATAAAAATGAATATTCATATTAAATGTTATGTGGAAGTTGGAAGTAGTTGTGAATTGAAGAAATTCTTGTTTTATAAGAAATTTAAGTTTCTCTTAATGCTATGCCGTTATATCGTGATTCATTATATTAAAGCGAGAGTATGGAAATTATAATTATTTGAGTATATTTTTGTAATTTAATAATACGTCATTAAATTTGGGAATTCATTATTTGCATAATACACGTATTCTTCTTGAATTCAATTTCAAATTTTTAACAAAATTTTTACTCTTGTGAAGTTTATTTGCATAAATGTCACTATAACTGTTTTTCCTTTTCTTTTGCAGGTAAGTGGACAAATGCTATCATCACAGATTTATGCGATTTCCGAAGGCGCAAAAGTAAGTGATAAAGGCTTAATTCCTTAAATATAAATTGTTAAAATAAGAAGTAAGATATTTAAAATTGCGTTGCGCCGTCATTATGGAATTTAAATTGTTATCGGTTGAAAATTACCTACGGAATTCTTGATAGAATCTTCCAGTTAAACGAGATAATAGTCCAAGAGCCCGATTCACTCAGAACACACACTTTAATTAAACATGGATCGGAGGGTATATTTGAGGACGATTCTGAAATAACCGTATCTTTCAATTCCATCGCATGACTACGATGATAAAATATGAGAGATCGATTGTAGGTCAGGGTGATATCGAGGTTCGCCCTTGTGTTTTCGGCAATTAAATCAACCAGCGATAATTGATAACGAAAAATTCGATGCGTTTCACTCCCATGGTTAATTTTTGGGTAAAATTTACAGTTAGTCGCTTTCTTCATTTACTGTAAGCAATATTTCGATTTAGGAAAACGCTGCAATTCTTTTATACCGTGGCATTTTGTGCGAGTTTCAAGGTTTTTAGGATTAAAAAATACTAAATTTTCCCTAAATGAATTAATTGTTTTGTCACGTTCTATTTTATGGCGGTTTGATAACGTCAGTAATTTTTCAACTTCATCTCCGATTTTCTCCGCCCAATGGAATATTTATTTGTCTTTCATGAAATTAATTAATCGGTTAATTAACTCAATCAGTTTGAGTCGTCGATCGTGTTCGCAAAATCAACAATTCCTTGTTATTTCGAATTAAGCGGTGTTAAATACGCAAAAATTTCTCGTAGTAAATGTCACTGTTTATACCCCGGGGAGTAAATTTTAATGGCCGTCTTTCTTTGGAAAACGCAAATATACAATTTTTTTTACGAAATCGTAATACACGCATGGAAATATTAGACACGACTCATTACCCCTGCCCCCATCAAAAAGACCTTCGGCGTACGCGAGCATTTCGTCGCAGACTAAGGAAAAAAAACTACCCAAGTAAAACGAATGTAACCGTAGGACTTCTTCAATTAAGTCAGGACCTTCTTGTGTCGAGGCGAGTGACCTCTCTCCATTTTTATTTTTTTTCCTTAATGACCGCCGGGGTTTCTTAAACCGTCGCCATCTTTATTTAGCCTCCCATCCTTTTCAGACGAGTTCCGGCCAATCACGCCGCGTTGTCCTTTACTCTGGATATCCTTTCGCGCCCTTTTGTCCGATTTTCCCCTCGCCTCCCCCCCTCCCAACCCTCTTTGTGTTACACCCCCCCTCTCCACCAAACCTCTCTCTCTCTTGCATGTCACATCAACCCTTAATTCCTCTGTGACCTTTCTTCTCCTTAAGGCTCCGTCCGACGAAGGTTCCTTTTATTTCCTCCAAGACGCCACTCCCAAATGTCTCTCGCAGAGACGTCGAAGGAGGGAGAGAGAGAGAGGTGCACAAGACGACAGGTAGTGGTGGGGCCTCTGGAGAGGGGAGGGTTTGGAATGGGGGGAGGAGAGCCAAGAGGGAGGAAAAAGAAGCGGGAAGGGGCGTTTTTCTTTTTATATATTTTTTCGGGAGGGCCAATGAAGGCCAAGGGGATTAATGGAGAAGGGTGGGATCATTAATGGAGCTAGATGAGATAGGGTGGAAACGGTCTTTTCCTCGAAGGAGAATATTTTCTGCTGGAATAATAATCCCCTTTCCTGTTTTGTTTTATTGCGCGGTTGCTTGTCGAACTTTGGGAAGTATATTTTTCGGCGCCCTCGCAATCTTAAAAAGAGAACCCTCGGATCCCAAGTTTTCGTGCTTAATGAGTTGGATTAATTCGTTTTTTCCGTTGATTAATAGATATAAAAAAGGTTAATCATTGGATTTATTTGAGGAGGAGATGATATCAATTTTTAGTGTAACTAAAATATATGTTTTATTACCGTGAATACTATGGTAGAGTATGCATGGCAAATACGTGGCACGCGTGCCAGAAATGGCACGCAAGCGATTTTATTTGGCACGCGTAAGCTTGTATTTTCTATATAAAATGTGAAGTTTCTTAGGGGAGTAAAGTAGTGGCACTCGAATAAAAATTATGATGCTTCACACTAATTTCTTGGCACGCGACTCAAAAATCATATGTCATCCCTGATGTATGGGATAGATGATCACAATTACGTAAGTTCATTCCAAAATAAGAAAAGATACTGAAAGAACTTAATCTTAAGAGGAGGGAAAAGCATTGAAATATTTTTTGGGATAATTGAAGGAGACAGTGAGTTGTTAAAGTAATTGGAGGACGAAGTTACTATCGGTTCTAATTAATTATCGGAGCATTAATTAACTTAAAATGCTTTAAATGGCGTTGATGTATTATGTAACGAAAAACATAGCTCGTTAACCCCATTTTAATTATAAATTTTGACTCACTAAAGTGAGTAATCAATTAATGTAACGTAATCTCGTTTTCTAATTATCCCGCCTGTTTTAACTTCCACTTTCTCTCCTTTTATTTAGTTGCTCTTCCTTATTCTAAACTCGGAATGAATTTTCTTGAAAGAACTTCTTCTCTTAAACGAATAAAATATATTCACAATACAAGCACATACATATTTAAATATTCTTACATTTTCTTGTGGAATATATTTTCAAATAGCGATTTTTCTCTTTTCATCGCTATTATGCTGATGAAGTCTCCCACTTTCTGGATATTTTCTTGTGAAAAACAAAGTTGGGTTTAAGTGTAAATCTGTAGAAACACACATAAAAGCTTCCTTTATTGCTGGAGGAATGTCTCAAAATAAATACTTTTATTTTAATGGTTCGGTACCTTGAATGTGAATTATGCCGTAGAAAAAATAGAAGTTTCTTATACATTATGTGAAATTAAATCGATGCGAAGCGTAAAACTGTCTCGCCTAGTAGGTGTCGTTTTTCCTGGACCGCCTTAAAGGTTTTTTTTCTACATCTCCGGAATTGCGAATTGCTCAACGTGGCAGCGCAATTTTCTTTAGGCGACACATCTCAAGACGTGAACAAAAAGAAACGCAGATGTAATAAATACGCGGACAATATGTTTCAGAATGTTTAAAAGTCTCAGATAAATAATCTTTACGTTTCTGTTCCGAGTACCGTATGCTCCCCACCGCCGTAAATCTAAGCAAATTGAAAAGAAAAAGAATATAATTCGCGCAATAATTTTCAAGGTTCTATCTTTTATTCTGGTGGGCATTTTGCATAAGTAAGATGTATACGTTTTCTTGTTTCGTATAGGTTTCCCCGCAGCAAAAGTTTTTTTCTTAATATTGCAGACTGCGACAAAAAAGTTACGTGTACTGAATCTTATTCTTGGGGGAATATTTAAAGACGCCGATAAAGGTTTTTACTGCATCTGTTTCTATAACTGTTGAAACAGTTCGGAACGTCCTTAATGTATATTTATGCGATAATCTAAAATAATTATATCTTCTAACATTTAAATAACATAATAA
The DNA here is from genome assembly GCA_036926305.1 of Uropetala carovei. Lineage (NCBI taxonomy): Eukaryota > Metazoa > Arthropoda > Insecta > Odonata > Petaluridae > Uropetala > Uropetala carovei. Next base: position 323,888 of record JAXCHB010000003.1, read on the forward strand.
ATTTTAATATTTTCTCGAACGTGGATACAAAATGTAATTTGAAAATAAATATCGGACTGAAAGAAAACTGTAAAAATTATGAGTGATTAAGGGTTGTTTATATTTAAATATTTTGCGATGTCTAATTATTCATGCTTCGCCTTCGTTAATTTCATTTGCAATTAGAGTTTTCTTTCGCGTTGTGTTTTCAAGTGCGACTCTTTCTCTAACTTTGTCTAACTCGAAAGATCTTTTCTTCCTTATTACCGTAAAGATTCATGTGTTGCAGACTTAAAAGAGTCTCGAATCTTTTCGTTTTATATTCGATAGGAGCTTTATTTAGTGAATTGATTCTATTACCCCTATAAAAACCACTTTTTATGCATCATTTAGTTTTAGATTCGTCTTACACAACGCTAAAGTTACGGGGGGAGGGGGAATAATTGTTGCAGTAGAACGCAGACGTATTGGCTAAAGGAATTAGCAGTAAAAATTATTTGTTTGAGATTGGTAAAATTATAGCCCGCGTTAAGAAATCCCTCTCCTTCAATGAAATTCGATGATTTTTTTGCATCTGTTTATTCTTAATATCTATTCACTCTGTACCAACCGCACGTCTAGAAAGTTATTAATATCCGTGAATCCGTTTTTCTCATAGAGTAGCCATAATATCATTTAATTCGACACCTTACCTAGAAACAGCAATAATCAAACTTTTTTATCGCACTCGTAGCTCGTTAAAGTGTCCGTCAAATTTGGTTTTAATTTTCTCAAACTTTAATTCGTGATCATTCTTACCTTATTTAGCATATCGCGAAACAATTCTCGAATCTAATTTCCGGAAATTTCACCCCCGAAACTGTTGACACAATTACCGAAAATAACAACCGGCACGTAATTTTTTCTCCATTCTCCTTTAGATAGCTGCGGGCGACGTGGCGCGGATTTTTCAGCGAGACACTCGGCATAAAGCGACGTTAGTAAAATATTTCCTTCGGTCACGCGCTTGAAATCGTTTCGATCCTATACCGCACGCAGGGATAGCACGCGTGCGATACACTTACACTACTTAAAATATTTCCCGTATCCTTTCACCTCTCGGAAAGAACACGAACAATCCCACGTCGGGAAGTATAGCATCTAGGTTGCCGTGGGAGGAAATTTTGAGTGGATCTGGGAGAGGGGGAGGAGAACGCGTATCTCCTCAGCATGGAAACGAGGATGTGGGGGGGGGGGGGGGAGGAGGGGGAGAGGAGGGGGGGGGGAGGAGAGGAGCTAGAAAAAGGTGAAGAGAGCGTTAGGACGCTGGGATCTGGGCCCTGCATAATGCAGGGAACCTTCCACGCAGCTTCGCCCGTCAAAAATTCATCCGCAGTCCGTCATGAGAGGAGAGAGTGTAAGGTAACGAGAGAAAGCTTTACACAAACAGTGGAGTAAGAGAGAGAGAGAGAGGGGGAGGGGAGGGGGAGAGAGAGATGCGGAAGGGGAGTACATATAAGATGTCGACGCAGTAAAGGAAAAAATCATGTTTGGCATGCCGGAAGCACAAAGCTTCTCCGCCAATGAGAGAGGCCGCCGCCAGAATTATGTACATGCGAGTGGTAGAGAGCGTTATGAATAGGGGAAAGGTTAAAGTTCGCTCCCTCTCTTCCATCATCTCTCTGACCGGGCGGAGTATTACGGTCGCGTTGCGGGAAGGGGCGATTCTAGCGGGATTGTTTTTTTTTCGTGTCGTTCTTTTCGTGTTAAATTTTATTCCTGGACCGCCTTTTAATCAGGGCGTGAAGGTTATGTTGCTTTGGTTTCATTCTCCAGGCCGGTATCCTCAATAAATAGATTAATTAATTAATGTATTTGTTTCTTATACACCTCGCTGTGTAAATCAAAATACTTTTTGATTTTCGTCGATCTGTGTGACGTTTTTTTCCGGGAAAGAACTAAAGAGACAAAACGTATAACAAGTTAATTTCCTAACCTTAACGGCTTACATAACAAAATGCGAATTATATTAGCGAAACCGAAGCCTTGGTCCTAAGAGGACGTAATAAAGGACGAATTTTCTCGCGAACCTTGCGATGTAATATCGACATCCATCCTTATTAAATCCATACTGCACCATCTCCCCGGTGTTTCTGACTTTATTAGTAAAATACGGCGCGGGAGAGAGCGTCCGTTCCGTAATCGCGTTTAAAGTAAATGACCCTGCGGCAAACAGGACATGCGAGACCCTTATTAACTCAAGTGTTATATAAAATCCTAAGAATAGAAAAGTGGAGGAAATTTCCGACTTCTTTCCACAAAACGATTTTGTTCGGTATTAAAGGGCAGGGGGGATCTACAGAGGTGCACGTGATTGCATTAGAAGAAATGAGTCTTTATGAAGATTTACTCTCTTTTTTTTCCCCTCTGCCCGGTAATTTCTTCGGGATCCATTTAAGCGAGGAAACTCGGATGTATGTATTCCCATAGGAACTGGAAGTTGAGAGAGGGGGAGAGATAAAGGAGGAGAGATTACGAAAGAGGAAAAGAAGAGATGGAGAGAATAAAGGAGGATATAGAGAGAGTGGAACGCACTTGTCCGGATGGGTTAGTCTTGTGTTCTAAGAAAAAAAGACGGAGGTTGGCGATGACTTTCGCATAGTTTTTAAAAAGGATGGAAAGGTCGTTCATCCATTCATCGAAGGGTTTCTCAGGGAAGAAAGGAGGATAGACCGGAGGAGATTCGTGCGGGTAACATAAGATGTGAGGGTAGGGTGTGTGTGTGTGTGATATTCAATGGTGAATCAACCTCTTGGAATATTATCGCTTACAATACTCTTTAATTAACGCGAAGCAAATTACGTGTACGAAATTATATAAAATTAACCATCCAGTCACATGTCTCGTTTGATGGACTAGATAAATAAACAATAAATAACTAATTGATCTATAAATAAGTTAAAATTGGTTGAGATTTCGAAAGACTGGTAGGGTATGTTGTGTGTTTAAATGTATATGTATTTACAGTAGTCCCTCGCCAAACGCGGGGGGTTACATTCCTAACTTCACCCGCGGTTGGCTTACAGGAAATTGGAAGTTTGGGGGAGAAGGATACCTTTGGTGCTATAATGTTCGTTTTTATGCTATATTTAAAAGAACACCTTCATCATATAAAATAAAAATGTGATTAATAATATAAATGAATAGCAACCACTGCTGAGGCAACCCGCTTCTAACGACACTGGTTGAACCAATTATTACATAAAATTCGTAGTCTTATCGAGACCTCGAAATCCTTTCCCCCATGTCTCTCCTATTCCGGCAAATACTACGTAGTTAGCACGCAGCTTCTTCAAAAATGTAAATTTTAATATTAAAAAAAATAGTCAATTACATTAAGATGAACTGCTGATAACCGATACTGAATATCGCGTTTGGTAAAATTAGCTATAATTTTTCAACCGCGGTAGGCAAGGGACTTTGTATTTTTATTCTGTATGTACATGTGTGTATGTATGTATATTTATGTATATGTATTTATATTAAGGTATTTGTATGCGTATGTGTGTATATATATATATATATATGCATTTTATTGTATATACATAGATACGTTGTTTTTGTACGAAAGAAATTATTTTTCATCTGGCTTGGACGGGATATACGGTTTGACTGATAGTATCAGGAAATTAGGAGAAGCAAGAATAAACCCGGCGAGAAAGCTTTTTCTCCTCCTCTGCCTCTCCGGTTACGGAGTTTAATTAAAATCTGTAGGGAGACGAGAGAGGGTGGAATTCAAGAAGGGAAAGTATCCTCGGATCGCTGGCCCAACCTGTTGAAAAGCGTTCGGTTGTGTTTCGAGGTGGAAATTTTTTTTTTTTACCCTCTCGTTTTCGTAGCTTTTAAAATGGCGTCGATTTAGGGGCGCGGACGATGTTTTATCTAATTCGCAGTTTTCTCAACGTTTGAGAACCTGTTCATATTCGTTCGTTTAGGGTGAAATTCTATATTGACAAAGATGTTGCGGTTTTCAAAACTTTTTTCCTTATTGCGTATATTTGAGCTAGTAAAAACATCCTATCCCTGCCATTTCAGGTTATAAATTAGCGTTTGGAAAATTGGATATGATGTTAATGCGTAATGAAAACACGCTAAGTCTGCATAAAACATGTAATTTCAAACGTTAATCATATTATGGGAAATAATTGACAATCGCGTCATAAATATTTTATCCATCAAGTATCAGTTTTTGTTGGATTATTGTGTTGCCGAAAGGTCAGCTTAAATATATAATCGTATAGGGTAATAACATAAGGGACATCTAAAATGCCATTATATATTTTTTATTCGTTTTTAATGTGGACCTTTTAAGAAAAAAAGGTTTTTCATTTGATCTTATATTGTAAAACCAATTTCGGACGTAAAATAAATTCCTATCCGAATACATCCCCGATATTTTCCATACTTATCTAACAATAAAACTGCCTATTAAATGGGTTGTCATTATCGCTTATATCCTTGTTGACTACATAACTTTCCTAATATTTATAGATAGGCTTATAGACGGCATTGTAACTAAGATCTATTAATCACGCGTAACGTTTCCAAGTGAATTAAATAGAGTTCTTTAAACCGGGATAGGTCCAAAAAAAAAAATCTCGTCTCTGACTCGCGATTTTTTTTAAAGGCCCCAGGCCCCGTCATACCTGCGTATAGAACTTAAACAACCAGAGAGAGAGAGAGAATATTAATTTCACCTCTTAACTTAAACATTCACTTTCTGTCCCATACCATCCGATAACCTTTCCAAGCATCCCCATTCCGCCCCTCTCTCGCCTCCCTCTAATGCCCCATAATTCCGTCGAATTTCCCGTCCCCCCCACACACACGGTACGGAGAGAGAGAGGGTCGTGAGTAGAGAGAGAGAGAGAGGACCAAAAGGGTTTTTGGAAAGGGAAAGGATCTTTTTTTAATGGAAGAGAGATGCGAGAGTGTATGTGTGAGGTTTTGGAGGTTTTAAGGGAAAAGGGTTATCGATCCCATGGAAACCGCTCTATAAACACACGAAACTCACACACCGCACGCATTCACACGACCCAAATAAAGAGTTTTATTATTTTTTTCTTCCTCTTCTTCTTTCGAAAAGGGAGGAAAACCGGAGGAGGAGGGAAAAAAGGAGAGAGAGAGGATTTCGGACGTGTATGTGTTTTAGTGTGCGAAAGGGAGTGTGTGCGTGAGTGAGACGGTGGGGGAGCGAGGAAAGGATTGTGGGTAGAATAGGGAGATGCGTGCGTGCGTGTTTGTGTGTGTATGTGTGTAGAGTGTAGGAGGAGAAGGGAGTGGGTTGAGAGGAGACTGCGGTCATTGGCGGCGGTCTTCTCCTGCTTTATTACCGCACAACCTCTCTCTCGGCATTAATCCATTCGACTCCGCTTGAGCAACTTTATTCACTTTGTTTATATTTCCCGGATTGGATATACGCATTTAAGCGACTATATGTTTCTGCGTATGCGTGTGTGTATATGAAATTTAATATCGTAAGTACACATTGAAATGTAGGCTACATCTCAATCATGGAACGAAGGAGATAGAACGTATATACCATGTATGCTCGAATATACTCGTATAAGCGAGGTTTTTTTTCCCAAAATTATCCTTCGGGTAAGGGGGGTGACGCCTTATATTCGGACCCGCGGACTTTGATTATTCAAGTTTTTGCCAAATAATATTTTTCTAGTTTTCTCCGTGGGAAAATGGGGGTTCGCCCTATATTCGGGGTCGCCTTACATTTGGGAATATACGGTATATTATTTATTTATTTAATGTATAGAAATTAGAATATTTCCACAATTATAGATTGTATGGCATTAAGTCTCCCTATTTATTGGCATTCACACACACACACACACACACACAAGGTTAATTTTTTGTTGCATCAAAAGACGCTTATCAAAGGAGAGGGAGATATACTCCGTACAGAACTTGCCATCAAGCTCAGCAACCCAACATTCGAATGTTATACGTGAATGCATTGTAACCACACGTCATATTCTCTTGTTTACAGACAGACAGACAAACGACTGTATTGAGGGCGAAATTGAGACTATATAGCCCCTTGTTACATTTAACCCAGAGAGATTATGCGTACGATTTCGTGATGACGTAATGAAAAAGACGTCCGTTCTGTGCTTCTTTCGTTTTGATATGGAAATTTTGCAACGTAATGATACACATGAAATGCTGGCCCAAAGTACATGGCGTGCGTATATGTATTTGTGTGTATGTAAGCCAGTGTGTACACACACACACATATATATATACTAGTGAAGGTGTGCTTGCATTCTGCATGCATTTTCTCTCACCCTAAAGTAAAGAGTATGAGCCGACATATAATTTTTAAACGCAACAGTTTGCATCTTCATGCCGGTTTACGTGTTTTTCCTTATTGTCAATATTGGGGCATAAACAACCCCAAAAATTTATAATTATAAAACTTCTATAGGTTTTCAGCATTTGTTACGAATACCTCACATTTATACAAAATTTCATCAATGTAGCACCTCTAGAAGTGCATTTATATGAATTTCATTGTTTAAATTTTATTAATTTTTAACAGCCACAGCAATAAATATTTCTAAAATTTTCAATGTTATTTAGCACCGGAACATTATTTCCTAACTCTGTTAAAATTTGCAGCTTCCTGGATCTTAAGAAAGTACATAAACATTAGTCAATTTGTTAAACATTTGAGAATTTATTACGGCCGAACGAATAAAAGTTTTCAAATTTCTATATTCCCGTTTTCATTATTTGGCGAATTCTACAGGTAGAAAAAATTTCAGCTTGATAGCGCATTTAGAAATACCTAAACCATGAAATGTTAGTAAAATAGTTTATAATTTTTTACGGCCAAGAAAATAAACATTGTTGCAATTTAGCATTTATTCCACCGATAATTTTTTTAATTCACCTTTGTATTAAATTTCAACACTCCAACTATAGTAGTTTGGGCCAGACATTAGTATCCTCCTATATCCTATATATATATATCCTCTATATATCCTATATAGTACTAGTGAACGTGTGCTTGCATTCTGCAAGCATTTTCTCTCACCTGAAAGTAAAAATAAAAGCTGAAAAATTACTTTCAATGCATAAGTTCGCATCTCGGCTCCGAATTACGTGTTTTTCTGTTTCGAAAATATTGGGGTAAAAACAAACCCTAAAATTTATAATTATAATACATTTATAGGTTTTTATCATTTGTTACGAATACCTCACATTTATGCGAAATTTCATCAATGCAGCACCTCTAAGAGTGCATTTATATGAATTTCATTGTTTAAACTTTATTAATTTTTAACAGCCACAGCAATAAATATTTCTAAAATTTTCAATGTTATTTACCACCGGGACATTATTTCCTAACTCTGTTAAAATTTTCAGCTTCCTGGATCTACAGAATGTACATAAACATTAGTCAATTTGTTAAACATTTGAGAATTTATTACGGCCGAACGAATAAAAATTTTCAAATTTCTATATTCCCGTTTTCATTATTTGGCGAATTCTACAGGTAGAAAAAATTTCAGCTTGATAGCGCATTTAGAAATACCTAAACCATGAAATGTTAGTAAAATTGTTTATAATTTTTAGCGGCCAAAATAATGCACATTGTTGCAATTTTGCAATTTTTCCTCCGATTATTTTTTTATTCACCTCTGTATTAAATTCCAGCTCTCCAACTATTATAGTTTGGGCCAGACATTAGTATCCTCCTATATATATCCTATATCGTATATCCTCTGTAAGAAGAGTCGATATATATATAGTATGTATATCCTCCTCTGTAAGAAGGGTGCTTATAGAATGATATATATATATATATATTTCCCCTCTAGAGTTCCAATTGAGATGGCCGCGGAGCTTTCTTTGACGAGAAATGTGGAGTCCATGAATATTCATGGTTTTATTGGAGTCACAGGGAAAGGAGTGTTTTCCCTTCCTCTTCTTTTTCTTTGTTTCTCGTTATATGCTAATTCTTCCTTTTCAGGGCGACGCTTTGTGAAATCCAGCAATACCGAGATTCTTGGAAATTCTTGACGATTTTCGCATGCGTGTTGTCGTTAACGTCTACACCTTTAGGATAAAAGACCGGAGAGGAAGATTGTTTCAGTTCTTTTGTCGAGCGATGTAACGTGTATATCATGAAACTGAAGCGAAATAACTGCTTACGAATAAGTATTTCTGCTGGTGTAAAAAGGAGAAATTTATGAATATTAGAACATGAACTGGGCATTGAATCGAAGGAATCGCTTTAATTCTTGAAATTATTTAAGAAATAGTTCTTTATCCGGGATCTTATACAACCTTTATTACGTATAACTTGCTTACAAACAGCTGGACACGAATGCCGTTTATATAGTTGAGGTATAAAGAATTTGAAGTTAATTATTGTTTATTTTTAAGACAATACGTTATATTTTTTAACCTTTCTTAATAAATTTCGTCGGAAGTATATACTTTTGTTTTGTGTAGTTACACGAATTCAGAGTTGAAAAATCATTCGTTTAAAAGGAAAATTAAGCATTTCTCTTCCCATGGATTAAGAAGATAACATTATATGGAAACGTACGGGTGTCGATGAGATAATTTCCGATAATTTACCTATTCCTTAGTTAAAATTCGCAAGGCATTATGGTCGTTAGTCTGTAAAATAATTTGCTGGGACTTGAATCATTATTCACAAACATTTCCTGGATAGTTACAGATCTTAGCGTAGTGAATAAAAAAAACTCTATCGCGATAAATTTGCGTATTTTATAAAAATGTTGATAACACATGATTCGACTTGTTTCACGTCTGTTGCAAGGACATTGTTCAGATTAATGCGATTTTGGGAAGAGGAGTGAGGTGGGAGAGGAAGGGGAGGGAGGAGGATGTGATAGCTATACACGTGTATCCGGCACCCATATTCTCTTTTGTGCCTTATAGTGGAAACTGAAGAACCGCGCCATAGAAATAACGACGACGATCCATTTCGCGTTTTTTTCCCGCCAGATGCGACATCCTTTGACCGCGACTGTCGACGACATGAAAGAGCTGTTTGATATTCGTTCACGTTTGAAATTGCTTTCATATATAATCAAAATTCCCTCAACTTTCGCCCGGCCGAAATGTTTTCATTAAAAATATTTTTTTGGTGTCGTATCAAAGAGTAAATATTATTAGTAGTCGTTTCTACTGGAAAACTTAATATGATTATATCCTTTAGAGAAATATTCACTCTGCTTATATTGCTGGAAGGAACGTTTTATCGTTACATCCAGCCCGTTGTGGTGTATTTTTGGCATATTATTGTCTCGTGCGTAAATTTTATTAATTTGTATCAATTGTTACATTATTAAAGCGATATTTACTCTGTGAATGTCAACTTCCATCAATTGAGAAGTGTATCGTCTCTTGAATAATACATAGGATTTGATTAAGTATTTGTTTGGAGTCACAGCAAGGAGAAAAGGTTTTGTCCATTTATGTCCACAAATCCTCGTGTCAATACCGCAGGTAGAGAAGTGACGTAAAACATATTTCCCTTGATACATCAAACGCCTCCAAAAACATCCTGAATTTGTTTACTATCCTCTGGGAATATAGGTTCAAATTACCTCTTAGTACGACAGTGAGAATTATTTTCCTATCACACAATTACGGTTGTCTCTCGACAGCTCTAGGGAAAACGTGTTTAATCAGAGTCATATCAACATACATGAGTATACTAACGTCGGTTAATCCCAGAGAGTAATATAACATTCGAGTTTAATGCGTTTAAGGAAATATGGTTTATTTGCGCTTAAAATCCTACGCAAGCATAGCTTAGAATAAAATATTTTCTTAAGTTTTAATTTTTATAAATGTTATTTTTCCGGTGACTTTGCGCCACTTACCCCGTCCCCTGAAAAAAAACGGAAGCCTAACATTTTAATTACCCTTAAAAAAAACGAAAAACATCTGCTGGGAGCCACCCGCGCCATCCGGAAAATCTTTCTTGTGTTATCCAATGCGAAAAACTGGAAACCCAAGATTAATTGCGAAATTCCCGAACTAATTCCATTTTCAATAAGAAGTGGGACGTAATCCCATAAATACCTCGGTTACCGAAAAATAAATATAACTGCCAGGACGAATCTTCAAAAAGTCGATTTTGCTCTTGATAATCTTACGTTTACAACCCTCCTCCTTCAGTCCTTCCTCCCTCTTTTTTTTTCTTCAAACTACCCTTTTTACCCATAGGGTATCCTCCCTCTCTTCCTTCCTCTTCCTCCCCTTCTCTCTCTCTCTCTCCATCCCGTTCCAATCCAGTCCATTTGAGAAGCATCCATGCATGAAGAGGTCTCCGGGCTATAATCCGACAAATGGAAAGCGAACGGATTGCCCTTCCTCCTAACTCTCTCTCCTCTTTCCACCTCTATCTCCCCTTCTCTCTATCTCCCTCTCTCACCCTCTCTATCTCCCTCTCTCTCACCCTCTCTACCTCCCTCTATCTCTCTCTAACCCTCTCTACCCTCTCTCTTCCCGTCTCTACCCTCTCTGTATCTCCCTCTCTCTCTCCTCTCTCTCCTCTATCTCTCTCTATCTCCCTATCTCCATCTCTGTCTCCCTCTCACCTCCTCTATCTCCCTCTCTCTCGATCTCTCTCTGTCTCTCTCCTCTATCTCTCTCTATCTCCTTCTCTCTCACCCTTTCTACCTCCCTGTCTCTATCTCTCTTTCACTCCCCCCCTCTCTCTCTCTATATTCCTCGCTCTATCTCCCTCTCTCTCTATCTCTCACTCCCTCTTCCTCCTTCCCTCCCTCCTCTTCAGCTACTGCCAAATCACTTCCATCCTCGTCTCCCCATACACATCAATCTCATTACGCTTTACCTTCCTCCTCCATCCCTCGCTTCTTCTATCTCTTCCGTCTCTCTCTTGATTTTCTCTTCCATGCCCCGTTCTGTCACATCTAGAGAACCCCTTTCTCCTGTCTCTGTATCGATTTTGCTATTTCCTTCTCTCCTCTTTCTCGTTTTCTCTTGTACCTTCTCTTCCCACGCATTTCGCGTCACTTTTTTACTTTCTCCGTACGTAGTGTAAAAAATCGACTTCGAGATTTCAACGGAAATACACGTTTTGAGGTCCCTAGAACACGTTTAGACTATTTTCGGAATGATGTCTTTGTGTGCGCGCGCGTGTGTATGTGATTGTGGGCGCTCTAACTCAAAATGTACTTGCCATATCGTTACCAAACTTCATATATAACACTTTAGCATGAGCACAAAGAACTGATTAGTTTTTGGACAGTAACGGTTAACCGGAAGTCGAAGTTTATTCAGAACGCGATTCGGTTTTTGCAATATTTCTCCGTTAAAATTTCATTAATATATATATATACAATTCTATACAAAGGTTATAGAAAATGTAATTTCCTACAGCTTTCATTTGAAAGAATTTTCCATAGCAGTTATTGTTTAGGAATTATTTATAAATAATCGGTTTTTTCGGTTTCCGTCAAATATCTCCTTAAAAACGTCGTAATAGGTCATCTTCGTGAGGACCAAAGTTGTAGAGAATAACATTTCTTCCAACTTTTGTTTGAAACAAATTTTCGTGGAACCATCCATTTCGGAGATATTTTGCTTATTCGTAAATTTCCAGTATACAGCGCCGCCACCATGTAGCGGTGAATTCTGTAAACATATTCAAAATATAATTTACGGCAATAAGGACGACTGTAATCTTTTACGATACGAAATAATAATTTCGCCTTATAATGCTATTCATAATAATTTAAATATCTATACCCCAAATATGGAGAAAGTCATGTGTTGGCCACATCAGATTTTTGTTAAATACGTAGACTAGCGAAAAGTGGAAATTTCCTTCGTATGATATTAACAGTTTTTCCGATATGTAATTTTTTGGAAAGGGACAAGGAAAAGAATATCCTTTCTTCGTAAAAAATATTTCTGCGAGCTACATACGTACGTGGCTAAATTTTGTGGGAGTATTGCATTGAGTTATAAAAAACGTGAATTAAAACCTCTTTTTAAAATAAAATCTGCATAACATACCACGCGTCACTTTGTAAGTTAATCCTTGGGTATTCTTTCGTAAACGTATTCTTCTTTCCGTATTTACAATTACCCTCTCGTATTTTCCACTTCAATTTTTCTCATCTATATTAACCTCTCGATTTTTATTTTATTCTCATTGGTGGCGTAGTAAATTCATTCGAAAATCAATACTAACACGCCAAGGATAAAAAAAAAACATTTCGAGTTATCCAAAATTCGACCTACAGTCGTCCTGTTTATATTTATTCGACATTTCTTTTTACCCGCTTTGATACTTCGATTACATTATCGCTTTATTCCCACATTTGCCATCTCATTTGTTTACCCTTTACGGCTTACCACCTTTCTCTGCCATGATTTATTTTAGTTTTCTTTTTCGTCCCTAACTATTCCACACTGCATCAAGTTGCATTATCCCGCGCGAAAGCGTCGGATAAAAGCGCTTTCGGTTAAAAGGGTCCACTCAATTACTTCGCTATCTCTCAAAGGACTGTTTGCGCTCTTACTTCTATTTGAGTGGGTTATTTGTTTGCATAAGCCACGCACAATGTAAAGCCGTAAAACGAGATGGGTATTTATTTGGCGAATCGCATCCTTCGTCGCCCCTTTGTGACTGTGCCGCGCCTCCTCTCTTCGCCCGGCTCGCGATGCAAAATTAGCTCTCTCCCGCCTTAATTTATTCGCATTTCAGGGTAAATGCTTTATATATGCTTTTGAAATTTAATACATCGCGTTTGCGTTAAATTCCGCGGTCGTTAGTTGAGATAAAAACCTTAACGTGCACGCGATTTACGGCCTCGGTTGGCTCTTTAAAAACAACGTAATGCGTTTTGATAGCGCGGAAATTGTTCGAATCATTTCGAATTTTTGCCGTGTTTCGCATTTAAAGTATTCCGAGCTGCGTCGGTCTTCTATATCGTTGGGGGACATAGCGACGTTTTTTTTACGTTGTAGGCATCTACGCAAGGCGCTTATGTAATCTCTTGCGAATAATTCAGTAATAAAGCAATTTACTGTCTCAGGCGTGTTGGTTTTTTACACAATATCTTACGACGAAAAGCGTTTTATGTCAATTTCATTAAATTCTATAATATTTATTTGAAATGACAGTTTTATTGCACAACAACGCAAATATTGCCAAATGTTAACATTTACAGTATCCTTTGTATAATTTTTGCGTCCCAGTGCTTTATTGTAGTCATTGCGCAAGCCGATGTCTTTGTAATGAGGAAAGAACAGTTCAATTTACTGTATTGCAAAAGGAAAATACACAGAACTTCTGCATGCAACAATAAATTAAATTCCGTCCAAATCGAATTCAAAGTTCATAATTTGAACTATCGCCTTTTTTTTTATATATCACCGCTGGTATCCACTTCGTCACTGATAAATCAAGTCCGTAAATAACCTCGATAGTTACTTAATCATTCCGTACATTCACAATTTGAGCGTTTCTTTTTAAGCACGACACGTTTTTAACGAGGTTCTCTCCGTTAACCTTCCTCGGAGGTTTGATAGTTCTCCTTCTCTTCCTCCTCCACCCTCCTTTCCCTCCGTTTTATTTATTCGTCTTTCCCAATCCGTCCAAATCCTCCCTCTCCGCTTTCCCTCAAACGCTTTCTTCCCCTTAATACCCCACTTTCCCATATTTGCCTCCCATTTCCGAGCTGTGTATCCCCTAAGGATGACCGAAACTAACTGTATGGATAGGAGACCTCGCTACTTAACGGGCGAGAGATTGCCTATCTATAAGGGAAATCCCACTTTCTCCCTCCATCTCTCTCACTTTCCATATCCCCCGGGGATGTTCTTCAAACTTCTCGTAATCCATTGGGTTCCGAAAACCCCCCTCCTCCCTTCTTTGCTCGATACCCTTCCCATCAGTCCTTAGGATGTCCAGAACCTCTTGTTTATATTAACAACGAAACTCCGTCCTAGTTCGAAATAAAACCCTATCCGGCAAACACGATGATTATCCCGATTCATCGGAGTGGGAAAGGAATAAGGAACCCAATGCAATGGATAGTTTTATCGCGTCCGAGGGACTTTGAATCGCCCCGTTTAAATCAGACGGGGTCGTAAATTTGTTACCGGGAACTTTCTGGAAGTTGCATAACTCTCTCTCTCTCTCTTTCGATTCCGGCGTGCTATTTTCGAGTAGCGTAAGCGTTAGTCCCGAGTAAGTTCAGTGGCGGATTAAGGTATCCGAAGGCACCAGGCGCAAAAAATTCTGGAGGCTCCCCAACTGACCGGGAGGGGTGGGGGGTACTCAATCCACAAAATTTTTATAACTTACGAACGGAAAAAATGTATGCAGCAGGTTAAATAAATGGAATTACGGAAACGCGTAAATAGAAAATTTAATATTTATTATATAAACTTGCACATATTGAAAAATAAACAAAAAATGAATTATAACTGTGAGATGTGTTTTCGAATGACGTAAGTGATGTTACCTTTGTAACAGACCTAAGTAAAAACGCGAGATGTGTACGTAAGTAGTAGATTATACTGATTGTGAAATATTTTACTAAATAAAATATTTTTTTTAAATCGAGTTTTGACTGTTTTGAGGCCCCATGAGTGTCGAGGCTCCAGGCGAGCGCCTCATGCGCCTGTGTGGTAATCCGCCGCATATTGCATATTGTCGCGAAAAAATGTTTCGGAGTTTGGCGCATTGCGTTAATGTAATTTTTTCTCGAACATCCCGTATATATGCGTTACCGTAATACTAGTTATTTAGATGTTTTTTTTAGTCAAGAATAGTTAAGTAGAGCTAACCTAATGAAATAAAAATGAATCTTTTTTAAGCAAACTTGGTTCGCTTTTCTAACGATCTCTGTCCATGTCCTATACATACGTTTTTAACCGCTAAGGAAATTATTGAATTGAATAACACGTTTTGGTGTGATTTTCTGCTAGTGTTAAAAAATTGCTTCCTTCTCGATATCAGTGGGGTTAAAATCATCCGAACGGGTTTATTAAGAAAATTTCGTGTGTTCCATTTCAGGTTGAAAATTATACAAGTCCGTTCCGTATACGCGACGCGTTGGAAATACAAAAGCGCGTTTACCCAGCCGTCTCCCTTTTCTGGGAAAGAGGTAACACGTCCTGTAACCCCCCCACTTCGTTACTCTCTTAGGAGAGGGCAAATCGAAAACTAAGCAAGTGTGGGATCGGTAGATTAAACTAATTATTCGGCGGGTCTCCCTTAGGAGAGAGAGAGAGGAGGTTTTGAAAGAGAGTGGAGAGAGGGTGAGAGAGGAAGAGGGACCATCCGAAAGAGGAGAGAGAGAGAGGAGGAGGGAGATAGACCCGTTGAATCCGGTGCGTCAGACCTCATCAGCTGGGAAGAGGTGATTAATTTGATCTACAAACACTCCCATTAGCAAGGGCTCAACGGTCTTCTGCGTCACGTCCAATACGCTTTCAGGACGAGGAGGAGCGGAAGAAATAGGTTTTTAAAGTGTAAGCAAGGGCGCCAAGCGAATGGAGGTTGCGGAAAATTCTTCGAAAAGAAAAACGGTTCTCCTAAAAGGAAACGACTCTTCGAAAAGAAAAAAAATCCAAAACGCCATAAACCTAACGCAGCCTATCTTAACTTTCGACTCTTCTTAAAGGATTAATGATAGCTGTGTTTGTTTACTCGGTGTTTTGCCCGCATCATTAGCTATTAAACGACAAAAATCGTAATTTAGTGATTGCAAAAGTTTAGTAGATCTTAATTTTTTATTACTGATTAATTTTTGTTATTGTTAACTGTTTTGGAGTCGAAATTTTGCTATTTGAAGAATTTTTATAATTGTTTTTCTGTAGAGTTGATTTTTGAAGAAGACTGAAATTTTCTTTTCGAATAATTTTCCGTGCCCCTGGGAATAGGGGTCGAGCGTGTCGCTGAGAATAGTAGCTAGCTTTATCATTAATTGTTTTAGTGTTTAATTTTATTTTTATTTCTGTCGCATGGCGGAGTATTTCAGACTATTTATCTGCGGGAAATATAACGTGGACGCGCAAATAAACTAACATTGTCTTGGATTCTACCGCCTATGTAAAAATATAATCAAATTTTGAGTCACTTTAATTCTCTCCCGATTGTATGGTTTCTCTTTTGCGAATGAATCTTATTATTCCTAAATGTTATTATCATTAAAATGTCGATTGAAAATTTATCTGTTATTGTAGAACTTTTTATGTATATTGCATATCACGTATGTTTATATAAAAATTTATATTCAATCTATCAAATTAACCGAATATATTTTCTCACACAAACGTTGTCTGAGGTAATAACTTTTGAAGTCGTAATCTTAGCGCGTTTTATTTTAATAAAAACCTCTCGTGGATATTCGAGAAAGACATCTCCGACATTCTCCGCAGTACAGATATAAAACATCTGAATTTCTTTAGTGTTTGAAATGGCAGTGATGTTCCTCGAGCCGGGAACTTCCCTCCTTATAAATTTATCCCTCAGATATCATCCACGGTTTTAATGGAATTTTTAAAAATGCTCGGTTCTTGGCCAAATTAATATCATAGCGTCCCGGCGTTCGATATCTCACACAGTAGACGCCGTCTCATCCGATTCTCTTTTTTTTTTACCGGGAGAGAAGTAGAGATGAAGACATCAGAAAAAAGATTGACTGCTGATTCAAAGAGATCGTTTCTAAGGAATCTCGGAGCAAATATTTTTTCCTGGTATGGCCAAACTTATCCTTGTAATGCTTCCCGTTTCTCCGAGATGTTCTTGGTGTGACCTGGATGAATAGAGAAATTTTTTATGCGCGTGATATCCGGAATCGTGACGGAATTAGAGCGAATAACCAACTTCTCTGTCTTCTTTTCGATGACGTTTGTATTTTATTTGCGGTCTTCTTACACCTCAGAATGTGAGAGTATGTTTGTCGTGCATTTTTTCGTTATCGGCGATGTATCGTGTAACCTCGTTTTCTCGGGTAAAAATCCGTTTCCGGAGCGAACTCGGTGACTTGTCATCCACTGCATGCAGGGCGGGCAATTACATCGCTCAGGAGCAAATTCCTTTTATGTTTCGTTGAAATAGGGTAGCGTGGATGGGCAAATGTCACGGGCCCACAGAGCACTCTCATAATCGTAGGCCCCCAAATTTAGACCTATAGCTAAATATTTGCATTCTGTACAATGTATAGGTCCCATCAGGGCCGGATTAAAGTCTTTGTAGGGCCATAATATAATCATAGATGCATATAAATATGACCATGATACTTTGTCCTAAAACTTTTTCGTAGGCCCTGGGCACTGTGCCCAATGAATAATCCAGTTCTGCCCTGAGGGCCCTCCAATTTTTCCGGATTTAATAAAAATAAATGTATTTTAGCAATTTTTCATTATTCGTTCCACGGTATCTACATTATATTAATAGATGTCACCGGAGATTCTAAAATCTCGAATTAAAAATTCAGCACTCGATAAAAATAGATATAATGTTTAGCAGTGTTATATTCATTTATGTCGCATAAATCGAATCTATTTTTTAAGAAGTCTCATCACTTTTAATTAGGTACATATATTGAAATATGATAATCCTAAATGTTTTCCCCCTCGCGAAATGGATCGTCTGAATCGGCAGTATTCCGTTTCAGGAATGATTTGGGATTCGCTGATTTATAAAAAAATAATGGATTGTTCCATCGTGGAGAAGTTACTACATTTTTGATGTAGCATTTCGAAACTCGAGTACCTGTTTAACTACTATGTTGTGTCTGTGCATCTTTATTTTATAAATCATAATTCCGCAATTTTAATAATAAAAACTTACCATTCTTAAATGATCGTATCTAAATATTTTAAATTTTAATTCTACGGACATATTTCCTTTCTAAAATGTCGGTATTTTCGCAATTTTTTTAAAGAAATTGCAACGTTTCTGTAGAATGACGTCGTAGCTGAATGGGTAATGGAGCGCATTTAATGGCATTTCATTTTATTGCGAATTGCGGTCCCTTAAGAAAAATTCCTCCTCCACGTTCTAAATTTATAAAATCGCCGTTCCGTTCAATTACGGATGAGATAGCCGACTTTGCCTCGTCTCCGATAAGTCAGATCTTTTTAATCTTCCTCTCTTTTTACAACTCGGGATTACTTTTTATCTCTCTTTTCCGCGCCCGAAAGCTACGTTTACATAAATATATTTTTTCCATTTCCCTTATCGACCCCTCAACGTTACTGACGCCTCCTCAGCGCTGCCATCTTTTATCATTTCCTTCCAACTCTTCACCCCTTTTTATTTATTTTACGTTACAAGACCCGTACCTCGCGCCAAAATAAAAAAAAAATATTTTCGTTTAATTCGCGACTTGCATCGGTTTTTCTCTCAGATATCCTTTTAAAAGCTGCGCGGGGAAAGAGAGGAAGAATGGAGCGCTGGATGAAGTACGTATCACATAGCCTTACTGGGCGCGATACTTTTTGAAATAGCCGTTGCTGCTCGTGGGGACGGAGCGGCCATTTTGTTTATTTTAATTCGTCAATTTCTTTTTGTTCTTTCCATCCTCTCAGAGGAGGAAAAGAAAGAGACATACAGTAATATAGGAAAGGAAAAAAAAGAGGGACGCTGTCGCGTTTTACCAATATCCCGTGAGATGTCGCTGCACGGACTAGTTCGCCTCGTTTCGTTTCCAATATGACGGAGAGATGAAAACAAAAGATTTTCAGTCGAGAGTACGGATAAGGCTTTTTGGAAGTTGCGAAGGACCGGAAGGACGTGGGGAAAAAAGGGGGTCTTCTTCCGACCCCAGTACCAAGGTCGTTCACTCGCCAGTGGAACTCTCCTTCGCGAACCTTCGCATTAATTACGCACGCTGAAATATTTCGCACCGCTTTTCAATCTCGGAGATCCTTTTTAAAGCATATCTTTTGCATGCGGCTGCACCCGGTGGAATGCGCATTTTTTTTCTTTAATTAAAACAAAATATCGGTCGATATGACGATAGGAATATTATGGGAAAAAGTACTTGAAAAGATTTTGTTCATAAAGTCGCACTGACATAATGTGTATGATATTGCCATTTGTCTATTTTATCACATTCGTGCGTATTAAGAAATTTGTTTTGTGTAGAATTATCGGAGCTAGATGGAAATTATATAATTATATTAGATAATTATTTTTGTAACACACGTAAAATACCTTATAATATCACCCACAGCTTTACCTTAAAGAAAAAAAACCAAGTACAAAATACCTAAATACCATATTAATCACGGTAAAAACTGCCTTAGCTACTCTGTACCTGAACTATTCAACAAGCTAAGTGATGATATTAGTGCTTTGGAATCTAAATCTGTTTTTAAATGTAAACTTAGGAAATGGGCTATAAGATATGCTGATGGCACTTAAGATTATGTGACTCTTTATTTAATTTGCAATCTTGACCATTTTTTTTCAGTTAAAATTCTTTTAAAATATTTTGAATGTATTAACTCTGTTAAAATATGTTAAGTGTAGGTTCTCAGGAACCCTATGGTTTTCTTATGTGCTATCTGTAATGCTTCTGATATATTTCTCTTTGTTTATTTGTTTTTCAGTTTGACTCTTTTTTTATTATAATATTTTTGATTACCTTGTATTTGGCATGATGTGATACTTAAAGTGGCACCTCCAGACGGGCATATGCCTTGGAGGACCAGGATGACTAATACAGTTAATTTTACTTTTGGTGTGTTTTCTTTATTGATTTTACTCATATGTATCTACTTAGAGAATGTTTACAATTCAATATTGAGCTGATGTTACCCTTGATTTATTGCCTTAAATGCATTTTGCGTAAACCTCAGCATCGATCTCCCCTAAGTTCGTTGATGCGTTAGACATAAAACGATTTATATTCAAAATATATTTTTACTTTAATTTTATAGCAAATTTTATGCTTTTCTCCTGCCTGGCATAAAATAATGTTTTTATAATTTCTTTTTGCTACAAGCACGCTGTTATATTAAATTTTTTTAGAATTAACCCTTCAACTTTTTATTGCAATCGAGGAAGTGCACAGTGTTGGAAAGTAAGTCCTAACTTTTTATGTCAAAACGCAAATTTTGACGCAACGTAGCAGAGCGCGCGAGGCCGACATTAAAAAAAAAAATATTACGAACTCGGGAGTACCTAAAACGCAATTCCTCTTAGAAATATCAAGGTGAAATCGTTTTCCTCTATCGCCGTACTTCCTCATACCTGCAAAACGTTATTGCGCACGTATTACCGTTTATGAACGCTTGCTCCGCCATTGCAATTTTAACACTTCTCGAGCATCCACCACTATCTTATAGATAGTTGCCGCCGCTCATTTCAGCGTTATTCCTCGATAAGCTTCTCCTCACTCTGAAAACGACGCACTTCAGAGCCACCCTAAATAGGATCAACTTTTATCAACTCGTGCTTCGTGTGATATTCATTCCTTTCGTACGTGTTTTTTTTTCTCTCTCTCTCCCTCTCTCTCTCTCACCCTCTCTCACCCTCTCTCACCCTCTCTCCCGGCTTCCCGCGAGAAGTTAAGGAGCGAAAGTCGTCGACGTCTTTTTAACCCCTCCTCTTAACCTTATCAACGCGCCTTTATCCGCGCCGAGCGATGGAATCAATCCCTGGTTCTTTCATCCGTGGATTTATCGATTATTCTCCCATAAAACTTCCGCAGCCTAGGCATTAAGGTATCTCCTTATCACTCTCCGTTGCCCTCCGTTGCCCTCCGTTCCCTTTCACGATCGAGGCCTCCTCCTCACACGCACGATAAGGCCGCAGTTCTTTTTTTTTATGTATATCCCGCGGGCAATATACGTACCACCTTAGCGCTCCGTAAAACGTTCCCCGCGAGGAAAGCCTCAACGACGCTGGCGCCCCTCCCCCCTTCTCTCTCCCCTACCTTAACTCCCCCATCCCAAAAAAAATCGGCTTTATTGTCCCATTCTCCTCGCTTCTTTTTTTATTTCGGCGAAGAAAAAATAAAATAAAGAGGGACAAACTACCCGAGCGCCGTTGAGCGGGGGAATGGGGGAGTTAATGACGCGTGAACCTTTGTTGCTTGGGGTGTGTGATAGGATGGCGTGTGTGTGTGTTGAGGGAAAATGGAGGATGGGAGAGAGGGAGATCAGCATCATCCTCTTCCTCTTTCTCCGCTCCCTCTTTCTCTTCTTCCCTCTGGCGGTTGAATCCGTAAGCTCCTATGAGAGAAGTGTTGGTACCGACGTCGACGTTGGAGAGATAGAGTGAAAGCTACTCTTTATGGCACGAAGAGGGAGAGAAAGGAGGGAGAGAGGGAACGGTGATGAAACTTCAAAGGCACGCGGGTTGTGTGTGTGTTTTGTTTATGCCGTTCATCCCGGCGGGAAGTCGTGACGCGTGGTACCGTGAGCTTATGGTGGTGGGAGTTTTGGGTCTCTCTCTGTCTCTCTCTTTCTTCTCTCTCCTTCCTCCCTTTTCCCCGAAAAGCGTCAACTGCCGGATGCGTGCGACGTGTCGCGAAAGATGAGCAAAAAGGTCGCGGCGACGGAGGAGCGACGGGAGGTCGGAATGAATTTGGTCGTTTTATTAGAGCGGTGCCAGGGATAGGAGCGAATGCAAATGGCCGGTTGTCGTTGGGAATGGGTGGGTGGATTTTCGGGGGCAGTGGTGGAGGAACGTTTTCCAAGCGTCGCTGGTTCGAGTCTGAGCAAGAAGTAAGAGGGCCTGTGCATTCGTTGTCATCCAATGTATCAATTGTACATGTATATTTGGCGGAAAATCTCCTATATATTTATGAAAGTTTGTTTGTTTGTTTATTTGTGCAGAGCATATATACATTTCTACACAGTTAAAGCTAGAGTAATCAAACTTTCAACGGATACTTTCTTTACAAATAGGAAGGCCGTAGGCTACTTTGTAATCCCAAATGTTTTATATTGTACAAAAATCAAAATAACTTTGTATGCTAATGCTAAATATTTTAACACTAGAGATGGGTCAGAAAGAACGGAACAGTTCTTTTCGAACTGTTCAGTTAAATAACTGTTCTCATAAACTTCCTGTTCTCAAAGAACAGGTAACTCTACATCTTATACACAGTGAGAAAGGTGGAAAACGACTACTTCCTTATCCGTAATTGGACGGCGGGGACTGATTAAACTACGCGTATTTTCCCAAGTCCTGATATTGATTTGAATCAAATTTGGTACGATTGTGGAGGGCTCGCAGAAATAATTCATACATGGTTTTTGTTTCTCTCTGCCCGTTTTTATTCAAAACGGCGGCAGAGTGAACTCTTAAATACCACGTATCATCTAGAATTCCGATCGGATTTGAACTAAATTTCTCCGGGAAACGCCGGGTATTTCTGATAGTGTATGTATATATTTAAATGAAGTTGCATATATTTAAAAAATATTTGTTGCAGAAATATCAGTTTTTAAAGCGTTTAAATGATCATAACCACGCACTAAATTAAACAGAATACATTTTTAATGCTTGCTTTGTTATTATTTTGAAACGTGAAAAAATGTAAAATTAAGTTTAAAATGAAACGTTACAGGGTCGACCAATAAAAAAATGAGACCCTTTGCTATATGATAAAATATGGTCGTGGAATGCTTCTAATTTAATTATTTATATGTTAAAATATGTTTAGTTATCATTCTAAAGTGAAAATTTGAAATCCATAGGTCAGTTCTTATTGGTAGACCTTGTACAAATCAGTGTCTGTCGCTCCGCCCTGCTTGGTCCAGATACTCAGTTCCCCGTCAACTTCGCGATGAAATGAAATGCTTGCTAGATTCGCGTTGTCTTAGCGCGTCGATCGGGCTTTTAATATTCTCTGAACCAGTCGCGGCTATCCGATGATACTAGTTCAAAATTCACCGAGTTGCTGATCCTAACGAGTATAGATCCTTAAAAAGTATTCTTCATCAATCTAACGATATTTACCCATTCCTGTCAATCAATGCTGATTTCCTTAAATCGTTATATCTTTCGGTCTTGCGTTATCCTCTCACGAATTCCGAACCCGCCGACCTACTTTAATCGAATATATGTACGCACAGGGCCGTCCCTAGGGCATGGCGAATCGGGGCGACCGCCCCTGACCTCGCGATTTCAGAGGCTCCGCGCTTCTATATTATCGCAAGGAAAGTCTAAATTTAATTTGGCGGTTAATGATAACAGGGCCCCGTATAGGTCGATTTGCCCTGGGCCCCGCACCTCTGTTGGGGGCGGCCCCGTGTACGTATCTTTACTAAAGTTTTTCAGTAGTCTTAAGATAAGGAGAAATTTAACAGAAGAGTCCCGCATAAATTTTTCATTCCATTATCATCGATAATTTTTATAGTTCGTAATCAGGGTTCGCGGTTAGCTTGAATAATGGCGTTTTAAAGGTACCGCAAAAAGAAATACTGCGGAGCCTTATGAGGTCCGCGGACTGTAGTTTTCCAAATCGTGTTACGGTGGGTCTTTGAAAAAAGTTAGGGATCGTTGAATTTGAAGCGATTAATCTAGTAATCGGTAAGAAATGTTATTAATTAATCAGTAATAATAATTAATATTATTGTATCGGACTCTTGTCCGTCAAATTTTTCGTGCTCGATATTAATGTGGCTTTTTCGAACTTGTAAACCAAATCCTAGTTTGGGAATGACGATCTTTGTAATCTTTGACATGGTTCCTATCGTTTGTTCAACGTAAACGCGAGAACATGCTCGCTTATTGTTACGATATTTTTACCCGATACATCTCGTTTTTCTCTCTAATCCTCAAACGCGATCGTCAAGTTTAAAAAATTTTTAATCGAAAGCTTTATCGCTGACATGCTCGCTTTTCTCCGACAACTCACCGAGAACATTTTTTGTGTCGTTTCTCCCCATCTCTCTCGGTGTATTATTATTTTTTTGAGGAATATCCCTCAAACGCGAGGTCACTACTTCAAAACCAGACTCGGGCGGAGTAGACATCTATGTCACGCGTAAGCTCATCCATCATCGACACATCACCTACAGCGATTAACCGGCCCACTGTTTTTTTTCTCTCTCTCCCTATCGGATGTAAACTCGACACAAAAGAACAGCCCTGCAGGGGAAAAAACAACACTGGGGAGAATCTTTTCAGTCACAAAGGGTTAGTTTAAATTGAAAGAAAATTAACAGAAAAATTTTTCGACCGTTTGGTTTTTTAGGGACAAAAAAAAACGCGTTTAATTTTTCAAAAATCCTATCCCGAATATCTCGCTACGAACGAGATCGGACGAATTTCTTTTTTTTTTAATTCGTCATTTGTGGATTGCCGGAAGGGGCAACGGGGAGAGGAAGAGGATGGTTTCCATGTCCGATTTCCAAGGTAACGGTCCCTCGCACAAACTCCTCCAAATCCCTGCAACTTTCATTAAAAAGGCCTCGGATTTGATAAAAATTCCTTTTTTCGCACGTGGGAATCAACGATCGAAAACTGCGTATATCATAGAGGAAGTTTACGTTTGGAAAAAAAGAATGAAAAAAAGAGAGAGAGAGAGAAGGAAGTTCTTTAAAAATTTTGTTGCTAGTCCGTTTGGGAATGTTTGCGAGCGCGATGGGTTTACGGGAAGGCGTGTTTGTTATACCGTTTTTTTTTTAGGTCGCTTCCCGAATTAATTAACTCTCAAATTGGATTAGCGGTTCTTTTAAATATTATTTTTTCCCCGCTCGGAGTGATCCTTGGGAATATGGTTGAGGGTCAGTGGCAATTCTCATTAATTAAAAGGGAATGTGGGATATGAAACGGGTGACGGTGGCGGCCCGCCCTTTTTATTGGTTTCTGCATTGGGAAAGGGAGAGTCAGGGGGAGAGCGTACACACACACACACATGTATATAAACCTGGACGGTGCGCCACAGGTGAATCTGAACCCATTCCGCTGAGTTTTTCAGGGATACGTCCCCTTTCAGACGGAAGTTAGCTTTGTGTGATTTGAGTCGGGAAATTTTTCTCCACGAATACGTTTGCGTTTACGGAGCGCGCCAGAAATTGTCTACTCGCGTCTTAAGCTTTTTGTCGACGCCTCGTATGTGTTCGTAGCGGGCGCGTAAAAACAATACGAATGCTATTTCTATATTGTAGCAGTCCGAGGTACCTTGCTTTGGCCTAATTGCGGAATTGAAGTTCAAATAAATAAATTATTTGCGGACATGACGGACCCGTGTATAACGTATTAGATTTTGTTATTTCGTGCCTAAAACGTCGTTCTTCTTAAACTTTATGGACAGTTTTCGTCTTATCAAATCAGTCATCCGTGTTTCAAATCTCCTGTATATTTATAAATTTGTTTGTTTGTTTATTTGTGCATCTGTACATTACCACACCGTTACAGCTAGAGTAATCAAACTTTCAACGGATACTTTCTTCACAAATAGGAAGGCCGTAGGCTACTTTTTAATCCCAAATGTTTTATATTGATTGTACAAAAATCAAAATAACTTTGTAAGCTAATGCTAAATGCCAGAGATGGGTCAGAAAGAACGGAGCAGTTCAATAGAATAACTATTCTCATCAACTTCCTGTTCTCAGTGAACAGGTAACTCTACATCTTACACACAGTGAGAAAGGTAGGAAACGACTACTTCGTTATCCGTGTGGAGGGTTCCCAGAAATAATTCATACGTGGTTTTTGTTTCTCTCTGCCCGTTTTATTGAAAACGGCGGCCGAGTGAATTCTTAAATACCATGTATCATCTAGAATTCGGATCGGATTTGAACCAAATTTCCCCGGGCAACGCCGGGTATCTCTGCTAGTCCTTATATATTTGTGAGTCAACCGTCGAATCGCGCATTGATGATACCTGTGTTTGTGGCCGCTGTGTCTCAAAACCTAATGCAGTAAAACCCCGTTATTTCGATCCCGGATAATTCAAAGAATGGTGTAATTCGAAGTTCAGTCCCCGGTTAACACCATAGGATTTTGGGTACTCTTCAGTACAGATTAGTTGAAATTCCTCTACAATGAAATTCGAAGTCATGATCTGGTCCGGTGACTCAGGAACAGTTCGTTTAATTCGAAACCTCTTATCTTTAATATATGTGTAAGCGGAAGGTTCGCGCGCGCGCCATCGCATCACGTTTTTGTTCCACATTTCTCTATTACGAATTACATATGGCGCCCCCTTTTACTAACTCATGTGTTACTTATTTAATAATAGGGTGTCCATACGTCTCGTATTCTCCGGGACAGTCAAGTTTCTTAGCCATCTACCGACCGTCCCTTTTTTGGTCAAAAAAACCATTTTGACGCCCATCGCAAATAAAATTCATATTATCTCATATTATACCTGATATCGCTATTAGAAATGTAGAATTCACAGTAATATGGAGCTTATCAAACGAAAAATAAATGTTAATTACAGTCGCAATTGTCAAATTAGGAAATCTAATTGATGAATTTCATTGGATTACGAATTACATATAGCGCATTTAAAAGCGATTGTCTTTTCGAAGGCAAATTTTTCAGTTAGCAATTTTTTTCGCTTAATAACAGTTCTTTTAGACTGCTAATTTTTGGAATTTTTTCTGAAGAAGAATAATTTTTCAGGCGATTTTTTTTAATGTGAATTTTTTCCCGAAGGCGTTTTTTTCCGATCAATTTACCCTAAGGTGAATTATTTTGTAATAGCTGTATTTTCCGGTGAAGAATTGTTTTTCTGGTTGCGATTTTTTATTGCGTAGGATAATCTTTTCCTATGGCGAATTTTTCCGACATCGAATAGTTTTCTTTTGTCGGTTTTTTCCTATGGCGAATTTTTTTAGATTTTCTATTTTCTCCGATTTAAAATATTTTTCGATTGCGATTTTTTCCGTCTACTTTTTTGTCGGCGGTTATTTTATTATGCGGCTAATTTTTTCCTGTAGCTAATATTTTTTTCCGATGATTAAGATTTTTTTCTGCGACGAATTTATTTTTCTCCAGCGAATTTTTTTTCATCGGCGAAATGTTTTCCATGTTTCCATTTTCTCGTATTTACTCTGCAGCGAAATTTATAAAATTACTAAGAAAGTGAAACATTATATTTAAGATTTTTATCGTAACTCGGTCTGGAAAAGTCTTTGCTGTATCTTGTCAACCGGAAGTTCGCTCGTCATTTTTTCGTCTTTTTCCAAAGATCTCATTTTATAACTCAATTTACGTGAATACTTGCCATGATAAAAGTGATTTTCTACAAGTTTATTTCTGATAAATTTTTTTACGGAACATATTGCTTCGTCCGAAATTATAAGTACGTCGCTAATTGATACCATAATATCCGTTGATATGATAACATTTTCTAACCGTTGATAGTAATTTTAATTGTGTCGACATTTTGTTATCCATACCAACAGCTTTTGTTTTCTTATGGTTTTTCATTGAGAATTATTTTGTGTTTAAAAACAATTCACCATTGTAAATGCCGATAGTTAATTCTTAGGACGCTGATATCCAGAGCACTCTCATATTCATTACTCTGTATGGAGAAATTAATGTGCTGGGCAAATCAGATTTTTACTTTTTTTTGTTAGTTCCTTTTGACTTAAAGCTCCGCGACGGCTTTGCCAGAGACCTGAGGCGTGAATGTACTTTCTTAATTTTTACGGCGGAGTATTATAGCTTGAAAGACGTCATAGAAGGAAGAATGTTAGGAAAGAGGTAGAAAGAGGTTATTAGATTTGTTGAAAGAAGTGATGGGATATGAGAATTTTAAGTGAAAGGCTTCGGATAGCCAGGATTTGGTGGCGTGTGCCTAAAACGTACCGAATGGTAGATTTACTTTGTATTGTATTATAGTTTATTTACTTACTACCTTGTCTCAAACAAGACAATATTTGTGGCGATGATGATAGGAACAATAATAACAGTAAAGTATTTTTAATAATAACAATTTTTATTTCATTGTTTCGAATACAGTTATCGTTACAATAGTGTCAACTCATTATAGTATCAATTGTAAATGCAATGAGTTGATTTTCAGGGCACAATGAAATTTGCATTCGGATCCTGTAAATTGACAGTGGCTTGGGCTTCTTTTAACTTGAGGAGATGGAAATTTGCTGTGAAGTTTGAGTTGAAATAACCAACATCGACCCATTACTGAAATAGAAAATGAATTATGTAATCAAATTATCATATATTTAGTATAATACGTAAAAGCAATGAAACATTCTCAAAGCAAAAAGATGCCATTCGTACATTATGGTATTTATACTCCGTATAACATACAGTAAACATGAAATTTGCGTGCTTACACTATTTTTACAGATCGGCCATAATATGCTATTGAATATTTGATCTAGTCTTCGTATAGTAACATATGCTACATAAATCCTGACAGCATGTCCATAAACAGTCGCAGATCCGGGGGGTGGGCATGCCCCCCCTCTGTCGTCAGACCCGCAAATATTTAATTGAAAATTTATTAAATTATATATTAGTATTAATTCATAGCGTTCATTTCCAATGCCCAAACACGTAGTATAAATGTTATTAACAAAAGAGTAATTGAGCTTGACCCTTTCCGTACTGACTATTAAATGTATGGTTATCCCCCTCTGCACCAAGCCGGCCGAAAGTTGCCGCTCCATTTCGACCTGATCTGCGTCATCTCTTTGGGCTGATGAACTTCTTCTTTCTGCTAAGATGCATTAGGCTAACGTATATTAGTGGATTTTGTTATCTAATTTACAAATTAGTTATGGACAGGGGCTCGAAAAATACGGTCGCCCGCTCGCCAGTGGAAAATTGATATTACCAGCTGGCGACAATCTACTCGCAGTAACAATTTTTATTTGTAAATTTAGCTCACCGCCGATCAAACCAACTTCCCCTACTATTCAAAATAAATTCGCCTGCCCCAGTTGTCGTTGGAACGTCTGTGAAGTAGTTAGCCCTCCACCGTTAAAAAAAGCGTCGCGTTCGTCTCGCATCGTCGGGAGTCTTAAAGTAACTATTTATTTTATTAGTATCTTACTAGATCCAGTATCTTATTTCAAAGTGAAATTATACTGTGAACTTATTAGAACATACTAAAGGGTTGACGGAGAAAACGTTTCCTAAGAACACGTCAATGAATGGAAAATTTCTAGGAGTTCAGCTATCTGAAATATGTACCGCCGGTAATATTTAAATTTCAGAAAGTTATTGAAAATATTCTTAGTTAATGGTATGAAGTTAAAGCAGTATGTAAGAAATTGAAACCATATAACATTCCTAAATCAATAGTTTCACAGGTAGAAAGGTTGATATCTATAATAGCAGTTCTTCCAACTTCAACGACATCGTGTGAGAGGTTTCAGTGCTATGAATATAATGAAATCTAACAATAGGTCTTCGTTACAGAATTCTAGTTTAGATGACCTGTTAATGATATCACTCAGTGGATTCCCATTAAATTTGTACAATCGTTTTCTTCAAGGTTGTGCAGCTAACTATTACCAATGGCTACCTATGGCAGTGGTTCTCAACCTTTTCTGCTCCACGGCACACCTTCATGCATGCTTAAAAACATCGCGGCACACCAAACCACCCCTAATTAATTTCACTGCGTAAATACTCATTTCTAAAGATGAAAACTAGAGTAACAAATAAAAGTCGCAGTTATGTTAGATTGTTACGATTGGTAAAGCAATAATTGTATAATTTTATCGTACATTAAATACTGTAAATTAAATACCTTCGGAGTGTACGGCACACTAGTCCCTTCCTCGCGGCACACTAATGTGCCGCGGCATACCGGTTGAGAACCACTGACCTATATATGTGGATATGAGGTAGAAACTTACAAGAACACATGTTAATGCTTGTTTGTTTATAGATTTCATATGTCAACATTTTCTGTTTCCACCACTGCCCATAAAACAAATGTAGCGGATAATTTAAGCATATAACATTTTTATTGACAGTAACAGTACATTATAAAAATTTCAAAATGCCTCTAATTTTACACAGAAAATTATCTGGTTAAATTATCAGTATTCTATAATAATAATTAATAACTAGCAACGTATGCAGAAGTACTCTGCAATAAGCCGGTAAACTTATTAATTTCTCCCTTCAGAAATTAACGCAATCGCTTATTACGCTTCCGAACGAAACATATAAGCTGCATTCTAATTCTAATTAGCTCCTCCCCTAATTAATGTCAAATGTTAATCGGCTTAAACAGTCACTCTTTGCTTACCGCTTTGCTTTTGAAGTGCACCCTCTCTCTCTCTCAGGTATATCAACAATTTGCTCCTCCGCTCATTGACACAAAGGCATTCTGAATGCGATCATCTTGAGAGAGAGAGAGAAGAGTAGTAGGCGGGGGTGGTGAGAGGCGAAGCCCCGGAATTTCTGCCGGGTTCCAACTGACTACGTTCATTATGGCGGATAGAGAGGAGGGAGTATAAAAGCGCAAGATAGGACGAGGAGCTTTCATAGCGAGTACTGGTGTTGTGAGACATGGGTTTCGGAGAGAAGGAGAGAGAGGGAAAGAGGTGAGCTCATATTCCCGCGAAATAAATGCTCGTCACGCTCCAAACACGGAAACTTAATTACGACAGCCTGTTTGTTGAAGCTTTCTCGTTTTATCAGAGAGATAGAGAAAGGACCCTTTATATAATGCATTGAGAAGGTTCTCAAATGTCAAGCATCCCTTTTCTTAATTTTTTTTATAATTTCTTTTTCGCTCCCGTTCGGTATTCGGTGGCAATTTTCCTTCCACCTCAACGTTCGTTTCTTCCCGTCTGTCTCTCTCTCTCTTTCTTTTACTTTTTCGCTCAGTTTTGCGTTGTCGTAGTATTGCAGGACTGGGTAACGCGATTGCGACCGACGTGTCGCCTCGAACTGGAGAAAATAAGATGGTGAATGGCCAAGTCGGCACTTTGTGAATCTGTCCTCGAGAGGTGGGATATTCTTGCAAAAAGGCAACGGAAGAAATGTGGGAATTCTACCGTGTATCTTACGCGATTTGAACTCGCCGTTCCTCACAGTATTACATCGCATGTCTCGTGCAGATTGAAGTCACACTATTGTATGGATTTAAAAAAAAAATTTTTTTCACTTCCTCGTTCCTTTTCTATCGCGCTTACCTTGACGATAAGTGATGGCGGTATCGTCCATAATTATATTTTGAGAGGTTAGTTTTCGGGTATTTTCATGCAACCATTAAAAATTAATTCTCTTAAGCAAATAATTTTGAAATGTCGAACGCGGCTCAACAGGTTTTAGTAAAAATTAATATATAAAATTCGTAAAACTCCTGAATCTCTAAAAGTGAGAATATTCCCTAAACTTCAAAACGCGAGAAATTCCAATATTTCTAAAACTCTAAAAAAATTCCCTAAATTTGAAAAAGTTAAGTAATTTTTCAAATGCTTACCTTAAAGTGAAATTTAGTCGTATGACAAGGGAATTTATTTCCTGCTCGATCGGAACACTTAATAATTTTCTCTTTAATCGACTTCATTCCTAGCGGCATTAACCTTTGGGAGTTGGAACGAATGATACTTGTTTTTTTTGTCTTTTTAGTAGCCTCTGGTCTAGAGGTTTTTCGACCTTTTTACTTTGGCGACACACTTTTTAAATGATCCAGCTCTCGCGACACACCATGAAATAATCGCGATACACCATGAAATAAAAAGTCGATTTTATTGGTTAAAATAATAAAAATACTTAAAATTCATCATTTAACAAAAAAGCATCATAAATATAACAAAAAATGTAGCAAAATGTTTGTTTATTAACATCAAATTAGTACAAATATGACCGAGGTCATTTCAGAGTATGTACAACGAAATCTATATATATATATATATAAATAAAATTCGTTATTTAACAAAATAAACAAAAATAAATAAAAGTTTGTCGAATAACAGTGTTTAAAAAAATTAATGTGAAATTTGAGCCTTTTTTCTAAATTTTCGCGACACACTAGTGTCACGACACACCGGTTGGGAACCACAGCTCTAGTCCATTACTAATTTTCTCGTCGCACACCATATAATTCTGCAGTTTCATTTTCGGCTTCGCGTCGGCCCTATATAGCTGACTGTAAAAGATTTTTTTTCGCTGTCGTTCCTATGCTCACTGTAAAGGACGGGGAAGTTGTTGCCCAAGAGGGAATTGAAAATTAAACTTTTATTTGGATATTTTATGATTGAATTTAGTTTATGTCATCGAACAGTTTCTCTGATGTTTCTTTGCGTTAATCTAAAATTTATTTCAATAGCCGAAAATTAACTGTCGTGTTAGTAAATGTCACGTGGTCACGGTGAAAACGAATGGATGATTTTTTTTAATGGCAATTATTCTCGGAAAATTTTTCAAAACTCTAACATGTGTCATCGCTTCTGTTTTGCATTGTAACGATTAATGCAAAACGTATTTCCTTTTTCCCAGCGTAAAAATCCTCTCTAAAGAATTGCGGCCATGGATTAGTTCAAAATTAGCGTTTCCCCCAAAGAGCGAATCGGTATCCTATTCCACCATTTCTCTCTCTCCTCTTTCCCTCTCTTGCTTCGCGTATATCACCGTTAGAAGCGAAATAAATCGGTGCCGCATTCGCTTGAGGAACGCCGCGCAATTAGATTCCGCATCGATTCCGGTGCGCTCGAAACGGACTCCGCGTCTTTTAACCTGGGAACAAATTTAATCGGCGCTAATTATCAGCGCGGCCAATCCCCTCTTCTCTGTCTCTATCTCTCCCTCCCTCTCTACAGAGATCGAATCTCTTGAGCTTTGCCATTAAAGTCGACTTCCATTTCCTATAAATCGGGACGACGGAAATAAATCATCGAGTTTTATCTCGTTAAAAGGGCGGAGGGGAAGGGGCTATATAACTGTAATCCGTTCGAAGTTCCCGGAAAATACGGAGGGAAAAAGAGGTAGATGGAGTTCGGATTATTTCGTTCGAATCGTAGGAATGCTGCAGACTTTTTAAGTTTTCGGTGGAACGCAATCAAGTCGTTCCTTTTCTCCTTCTTAAGCGTGAGTTAATCGTCCGTTAAAATGTCGTTCGAGTCTTTTGATCTATTGATATTTGGATGGAGGATTCGAGAGTAATTCGGTTCAGTTCGAGATATTAATTAATTCTGTGTGTGTAATCATATCGCGAGCGGGAAAGTATTCAGTGTAACACCTTCCGTTGAAGACTCCATTGAGCTATTTTTATCCTCCTCGATTTATTTATATAAATCATTGGGTAGGGATGCATAGAAATTGTCCTTAAGTTAACTCACGATGCGATTGAATTCATTCCGTTGCCTTAGTTCGAATCGTGATTTTTATGAGACCAAAGTTCGGATTAACTTGGAAAGAATGATTTTACTTGGGGTATGTGGCATCAGTAGTTGAATCAAATGCGGAAGCATCAGAAATATTTCGTGCGTGATTTCAGCACCCTCGCTTCAGTTCACGCGAGTAGTGTTTGCGGTTTTTGTTTGCTATACCCTGTATCCCCCTTCCCTATACCGAAACTAGGTCTTTCTGGACTTGGAAGGAAGGAAGTCGTCATCTTCTCCGGTGGAAGACCTTGGGGCGCTCGTTTGTTTTCTCCGGCTGAACGAAGAAGAACCGATGCGGACGTGATAGGATCGAGTCTATAGTTTATGTCGGTAATGCTCAGAACCCAGGAGTGCCCCACGATCGTTCGCGTCAGGCAAATCCCATGTGGCGCTGTCCAATGGCTCTGGCATAAGGATATGAAATCGAATCGCGTTTATATTTCGCGTCTGCCGACCCGGCATTTTGATTTCATGGATATAAAAATAATTATATAATTTAATTTTAACGTCTGAGAATTTTTTTAAATCTCTACCGATATTTACACATTAATTATTTATTAAAATTGTCTCACGGTAGTACCCAGTTCTGCATAATTAAATGGCATTTTTTACTTTTTCCATTCGTAGTAATGGGAAAGTATTGTGTTCATGAAAAAATCTGATGTGGCCAACACATGACTTTCTCCATATTTGGGGTATAGTTCTTTAAATTATTATGATAGCATTATAAGGCAAAATTATTATTTCGTATCGTAAAAGAATACAGTCTTCCTTATTGCCGTAAATTAGGTATATTTTGAATATGTTTACAGAATTCACCGCTAAATGGTGGTGGGGCTCTATACTAGAAAAAGCAAAATATCTGCGAAAATTTGTTTCAAACAAACATTGGAAGAAATATTATTCTCTACAACCTTGGTCCTTACGAAGATTACCAATGGACGAAAACCGAAAAAACCGATTATTTTTACATTCTCCATACGTAGTAATGGGAAAGTATTGTGATCATGAAAAAAATCGACTTCGGGATTTCAACGGAAATACACGTTTTGATGTTCCTAGAACACGTTTAGACTATTTTCGGAGTGATGTCTGTGTGTGTGTGTGCGTGTGTTTGTGTGATTGTGGGCGCTCTAACTCAAAAAGTACTTGTCATATTAACACCAAATTTTATATGTAACTCTTTAGCAAGAGCACAAAGGATTGATTAGTTTTTGGACAATAACGGTTAACCGGAAGTCGAGGTTTATTCGAAACCCGATTCGGTTTTTTCTATATTTCTCCGTTAAAACAATTATTGTATATACAGTTCTATACAAAGGTTATAGAGAATGTAATTTCCTACAACTTTCATTTGAAAGAATTTTCCATAGGAGTTATTTTTTAGGAATTATTTATAAATAATCGGTTTTATCGGTTTCCGTCAAATATATCCTTAAAAACGTCGTTATTGGTAATCTTCGTGAGGACCAAAGCTGTAGAGAATAATATTTCTTCCATGTTTTGTTTGAAACAAATTTTCGTAGAACCATCCATTTCGGAGATATTTTGCTTTTTCTTAATTTCCAGTATACAGCGCCGCCACCATGTAGCGGTGGATTCTGTAAACATATTCAAAATACATGTAATTTACAGCAATAAGGGCGACTGTATACTTTTACCATACGAAATACTAATTTTGCCTATAATGAAATTCATAAAAAGAATTATAAATATCTATACCCCAAATATGGAGAAAGTCATGTGTTGGCCACATCAGATTTTTTTGGGACATATCTCGTGATATTAACTCCTAACTAGATTTATTATTATTAATTGAGAAGTTGTAAAATTTTTGTCGGAAGAATAGGAGAATGGATAAAATAGTTTCAACCCATTAATATTTTTTTCTTAGAAAAGGTAATGAAAGGTGGAAACCACGTATCCCGAACTGCAGTGACGCCTGATGCACAGGTTGACACGAGCACAACAATGAAATCAGTTTTTGAAACAAGTTTCCTATCCGTAAATTTTCTTTAAATTTCTTTTAAAATTAAATTTGAAAAGAAAACTCAAAATTTCTTTGAAAAACTTGCAGAGCTTATGCGACTCCAAACTCCGAACTGAATACAATAGGTACTCCCTAAAGATTTCATTAGTCCTATTTGTAAACAAGAAAGATGCTCTGATAGCAAAAGAAATCTAATAAGCAGAGACTCTATAGAGATAAATTCTTGGTCTGCAGACGTGGGAGTTAGCTGATGTCGTCAAAGTGACTTCCGGCGTGCCTCAGGGAAGTGTAATCGGACCTTTGTTATTCTTGATATATATAAATGATTTAGCGGATAATATAAAGTATAAAGTTAAGACTCTTCGCGGATGACACACTTGTGTATGGAGAAATCAACACAATACACGATCAGGAGAATTTGCAAAAGGACCTTCAGGCTATCACGAAATGGTGTAAAGATTGGCAACTCGATCTGAATATAAAGAAATGCGCCGCAATGAACTTCACGCGCTCCACGAATTTCAACCGTTACCCGTACCAAATATCTGAACTAAAGCTAAAATACGTCAATAGCTACAAATACCTAGGAGTAATTCTCAGTAGCAATTTGTCTAGTAGAGAGCATATCAAATCCGTTATAGCATCGACAAACAGAATTCAAGGGCTTTCCTCTAGAGTCCTGCGGGGATGCCCCTTGAATGTGAAGGGTGTCGCATACTTTTCTCTAAACCGACCCGTAGTGGAATACTGTTGCGCCGTCTGGGACCCTTTCTAGGAGTGCCTAACTAGGGAGCTCGAAATGGTTCAGCGTAGAGCGGCTAGATTCGTAAAAGTAGAATATCGGTATGATGCGAGTGTATCAGAGATATTGAGGGATCTGAATTGAATACAAAAGGAAACTATTTGAAAAATTCGAAAGCTCCGAATTCGTTAAAGACGTACGCGGCATAGTCGTCCCCATCGGTGTTAGTGAACGTAATGTTAGATCACAGTGCAGGAGAAAATATCTCGAAATTACCGCTAGAACAGAGAAATACTACCGATCCTTTTTTCCCAGACGCGATAAGACAATCCAACAGAGGAATTAGCTAGACTTCACTTGGTGTTGTGACACCCCCTGCCAAACGCTTCTAGCGGCTTGCAGGGTATTTATGTAAATGTAAATGTAAATGATGTACATAACCCAAACATTATAAGTGGCCTCACTGAAAATTCATCAGTAGACGCTTTTATAAGTACATCCTAAAAATATTCCTTCGGTTTAATTGAATATTCGATTGATTCTTGGAACGGAATCACAGAAACATATGTAATTCTATGTAGTTCCAAATTCGACCGATCGGCTCGGTCGTATAGGCGAGCTTCGACCGTTCGAAAGTCGAGTTGGGGTTATAATGTACAACGGTCGAATTCTCGATTTTGTCGAATGTCGAATCTCTGGCGTCGCCTGTACGTAGAAATTACCTCACCGAAAAAAACCTCAAGATTCGAACGGCGAAGGAGGAAAAAAATGAAAGACGGAGCAACATCTCAGGAGAGGAGGGTCATAATAAAAAAGAAAGAAGCTGCAGAAGAAGAGTTGCGAAAGAAATTTTCGGCGGGAACACAATTTCCCACGGAAAGTCCTCAAAACTCGCTTTCTGGCAATCGGTGGCAAACGAGTGTGAGAGGGGGATAGGGAGCAGCCCTTTTGCTCCGCTCTTCCAAATTACACCCAGTAATCTCATCCCGGAAAACCTCGAGGAACCAGAGAGAGAGGAATAGAGTGAAAGGGAAGGAGGAAGGTAGAGAGAGAGAGAGGGAAAGGAAACTTGCATCTGGTCATTAGGCTTAATTCCCACGCATTTCTTGTTTCACGAGGAAACCCGCAAAATCCAGCTAGGGCCTTGATGAAGGGTAGGAAAGTCTAAACCACCATTCCTCAGTCCGAGATTATTCCCTCCTCCTCCTCCTGCTCCCCTTCCACTCACCCTTCGAAGAAAAAAAATTTCTATTTTCCTACATCCTTAGAAACTGAGTGAAGAGGGAAAAAAAACAAGAAGGCGAGATAGTAGACGCGCATCAGAAAACCATTACATAGGTCACCCGTGGCGCCGCACTGGTGGCGAAAAACTTAACCCTCCGAAAGGGAAACTCCTAGTTCATGTTAATCCCGATGAGACGCGGGGTTTCTTTCCGTCTGCTCACACAGAAGCGTGTGGGTGTTTTTTGTGCCTTTTGACGCATTAAAGTGTTTTTTTTATGAGCATAGCCGCCACACCGTTGTGTTGCCGCAGGGATATTAAATCGCGCCCCTATCCACGGATACGTGATATAACTTACCGCTCTCTCCCCCCTCCCCCAGAATCGGAGTAATTTTCTTTGTAGCCGAGTTAATCAAAGGCAAAAATTATTTGTTAATTTTTTTAACGGAAATATAAAAATGAGCGAAACTGACTTAAGTTGGTTTATTATTTTTGCAAGGACGGGAAGTTTTGGTAGTTACGAAATCAAGCAGGTTGGCTCCTTTGTTACGAACATTCCTTAACGTGTATCTGAAGAAATTATACCAACATATTTTATTCAATTATAAATTTGTTTATAGTATGTTGTGTGTTTAATATGATGATCACTAAGGCGCACAAAATACATCGATTTATTATGCAACTTAGGGCGTTGATCGATGGTCATGTTTCTCTTTCAGAAGTGTACTTCTTAATACCGAAATACATTACCACACCATAAGTAATGTATAATCTCGTCCATTTTTACGTTGGTATTCATGTGGCCTTGTTCCGAGTTTTTCTTCCTCCTCTATGAGTCTTGGTATATACGTATGTACATAGTGTGCATTTCTTATGAATTCACTTTATTTGTAATCGCAACATTGTCTATAAACGATGCGTCCTATTGATATAGTAATTCGAATGCGGTATCTCCAGGCGTATTTTCATAGATGATTCAAGGATACCATGGTGACCGTAATTTTTTTACGTTTGAAGCGATTCGCTGGCGTGCAATTCTCCCGCGCTATCCTTTTCACGTGACCAACATATTGTGGGCACCACAGCGCGCTTTTCTCATTCTCCCTCAGCGGCCATGGTTGAAACTACAGCGTACCAATTTGCGAGCACGTCCGAATTAACGATAAAAGATAAAAATTAACGCGTCATTCTCCGGCATTAAAGATAGGGAGGATCTCATTATACAAATCTGAAGGGTTATACATTTTTTTGGTCGAGTAGGCGTGGGTCGTGTACCCTATCCCTCCCTCGGTGCTTGTAGTAATTTTTTGCCTCCCTTAATGAACCGTGAAGGGGTGAAGGAAATCTTTTCCAGCCCTCTCCAACCCCAATCCTATTCCTGTATCGTCTCATTCTCATATCAAACTACCGCAAAAGGTACACTCTAACCGACTCCTGTGGAAAAAACTTATTTGCTCCTCTCTCTCTCTCATCTCCCTTTTGCGCCGCATTATTGTAATAACTTCGTCTTTCTCATTCGCTCTCTCATTTTAGCCTTTTCTTTCTCTCCCTCTCTTCGTGTTTTGATCCAATTATTTTAAGGCCTTCGCGCCGCGTCGCTCATTTGTCTCTCGTCCTCGGCAACGCTCTCCCCGGCGCAATTCGTAATCACTGCCACGGCCTTCCCATGACAAGGGTTTTTCGCTGATTGTGAGAGGAAAGATGGGGTGGTGTTTGAATTTGAGGAAGTTAAATTTAAAAATATTTTAAATAAGAACGAAATAAATTGATGACGTTTCTGCTCTAGTTTTTCGAGCTCGTCTTCTGGTTTCGATGTGCAAATTTATTTCGATTTTATTTTTGCATTCGCTCAGTTTGAGCGGTTTTTCTTACTTGAGGCATCCGTTATTCCCTTTTGCTTATCCTGACTGCCCATGGTCACGCTTCTCTCTCACTTTTCTGAGTGGAACGTCAGCGTATGTTTGCGTTATGAATTAACGAATATGTGCAAGAGCGTGTTGGTGTTTATTAGTAGCCTCAAAGTAGCCGTGTAATTTATCACGGGCGGTGGTGGGTGAGCAAACGAAGGTGGGGAGGATGAGTAATATGGTCGATTTCGGATAAGAGGAATCGCTTTAATTACGGCCAGTTCTCTTCTGCATAAACCTTTCCGTATTATTGCAACGAACCCTAATTTTCCATGCAGGAACTCCAACTGATATGCTATATGCTAAGGGTATTATGGAATAAAAGCCGTACAACATTTTACATAGTTAACACAATAATCAGGTACAATTTTAACAAAGTCAGTAATATTACATAAGGTATACTGCGTGGTACACCACAGCACACGCGAAATCGTGCTTGAGCTAGCGGAATCATACGCTGGCTGGAAAACTGGATGTTGAACCACCCTCTCCCAGCTGTACTCGTCTCTCTCGTCCGTTGCCATTTCTCTGTCTGCCTCGCGGCGGAAGTACATCGCCCGGAACACGTGGCACGTGACGTCGGCAAGGAAAGGCTTTTACCGTAGGGGAAGGAAATGACGTCAGGCGGGCTTTTTGAAAAGATGTCTAGAGAAACCTGTAGTGGTTGACTATCTTGGGAAATTACATAAGGGAAGGAAAGGGGAAAATTTAGGGAAGAGGGGGGATATTTCAGGTATGTAAGGGAAGGTGGTAATTTCCAAACATAGCGCGGAGAATGTAAAGCCATTCTGTACGGCTATCATATAAGTGCGTAACGGGAGAAAATCGCTACATACCGTCGGACTTAATACATAAAAATAAAGAAGCCCCTATTATATGGACTACATATATACACAATTCTTTCTCATTAAATTTTTTTACTCGCTATTGATTTCACATCGGATTATGATGAAAGGGCCACTTTCTCACATTTAATCGTTTCCCTAAATAGTGGGCTTGCGTTAAGTAAATTTCACTTGATAAAATTGTATACAAGCTTGTTAAATTTTTACTAGTTTCCCGGCTCGGTGAAGCGTCATAAGTTTTGGCACGAATTTTTCTAAATTCGTGCACTATTTACAGCTGTTCTTCCCTTAACGATGCTGTTGGCTCGTCTTCATCTGATGATGGCAAATATAAAATACGTTTTTAACACCTCCGATAGTAGAAAAAAATCCTCCAAACTTCAGGATTCGAACCGCCTTTCTTCGTAACTTATAATCTGCTCAAATCCTAATATAAAAAGTTGGTTTTTAGAAATATTTTTTTAATACTTTCAACTTGTTTTTACCTCGACTCGGTTAGCGTAGTGGGTTAAAGGCCGCAAACAGTTAATGCGGTTTCAATCTCTACCGGTGGAATTATATACCTTGCACCTCTTGTACCTCTTGTACCTTCTACATCTTGCACTTTGTAATTCTTGTACACCTTGTACCATGTACCTCTTGTACCTTGTACACCTTGTACCTTGTACCTCTTGTTCCTTGTACACCTTGTAACTTGTACCTCTTGTACCTTGTACACCTTGTACCTCTTGTACACCTTGTACCTCCTGTACTGTGTACCTGTTGTACCTAGTACACCTTGTACCTCTTGTACGTCCTGTACTTGGTACCTCTTGTACTTTGTACACTTTGTACATCTTGTACCTTCTGTACTTTGTACCTCTTGTACACCTGGTACATCTTGTATCTCTTATACGTTGCCCACATTGTACATCATGTACCTCTTGTACCTTGTACACATTGTACATCTAGTACCTCTTGTACCTAGTAACTATTGTACATTTTACTTCTTGTACATTATACACCTTGTACCTCTTACACGTTGTACACATTTTTACATTATGTACCTCTTTTACCTTGTTCCTCTTTTACCTAGTATCTATTGTACCATGTACCTCTTGTACCATGTCCCATTTAAGTTTTTATACATAATTTTAAATCACCCTTATTTAAGTACGATAATAACTACAGCACTGTCGTTTATTTTGTCAACTTCTGAGCTTCTTCCGGCACATTCCTTCAATCGAAATCGGTCTCTCACGTTTTATTTAACAGGTTAAGTACGTTATAGAAATAGCGCGCGCCTATAGTAAAGGAAAATTTAGATCACGTTACAAACAGGAGATCCCACGTCAAAGGGAGATGCGAGAATGAATAAGTTTTTTCACAAATGAGACTTTCTTTTATATGTCTGAATTGGCATATGGGAACGTCGCTTCAGGAAAATTACTTCGGCGTCGTTATTACTGGAATGCCGTTAAGTGTGTCAAGTCGGTGCATAAAAAGCGTCCCTTCGGAGACGGATAACAAGAACGAGATATTCCGGATTTTTTCGTAAGGATACGAAAAACGATAGACTTCATGCCCTTACGGGACGCTCGCTCTCCATTATATACGCTCGGCAGCATCTTCGATGTCAACCGCTGTTAACGACCGCAACGAACGCGAAAATAGAGTGGGCTCAAAAGAAACTCTATTAATGTTTTATTACTGTCGCTATCACGTCTATTTTGAATAGTGAACGAGATTGTTGTTCCGAGTGCTTCGTCCATTTCTGGACCAGAGCTTGCGATTTGTTTGGGGAGATATGAATAACACACTCGGAAAGGAGAACGATTTTCCGACGGAGGACCGGAAACTGCTGAATATAGTACATTATGAAAATGAAAGGAACCTTAAAATATTTTTTATAAAGGAAAAATAAACAGGGGAATTTACTCCACGCCAGTGACCAAATACACACAATCTCACACACCCCGGGTTTAGGAGGAATTAATCCAACGCCAGGGACCCTTTGTACATTATATGTTCCGCTATAGCTTGCCACCTTAAAATTTGGGTTAATCAATATTATTTATTATCATCATCCTCTTAGAAATATATTTTTGCTTGAAAAATAGCGCTCCATGTCAGGTCAACATTCCTAACTAACACACCGCCAAAACAAATTAATATAATGAATTCCTCTCATAATCCTCTAAGCTGGTAACCTGGTTTTCTTTCATCCGTAAACCTGTCACAAAGTGCCGACTGCCCTTCCAAAGATCTCAGGTTAAGAAAAAAACCAACGCTGGGTATTATCTTTTATAAAAAAACTAAAAACAAATGAAAAAACAATTTCAAATCGGTCAAGAGGCAATCTTTCACTATCGCACTAAACCATTAATAAAAGTAAAACCGATTTGCCCTTTTCCTGTCACTGTGACTTTAGCGAGTATAATATAACAAAAATATGCGCGGATGAGCGTCTTCGACGAGGAAAGAAATTGCGAAAAACGAGTGGGCAAATCACTCCTTCCAGGAATTGGAAAGATACGGGCGGAATTTATTCCTCGCTCTCTCTCTTTTACATAAAAGGAACCACTCCTCAATCGAGCGAATCATTCGCTCGACAGAGATCCTCTTTCCTTGAACAAGAACTTCCGTTTCCTTTCTCCTACTCTTTCCCGCCATTCACTTTTATGCGTGGAGAAAAGGAAACGATCGGAAAAACGGTCGAGGAATAATATGAGAGGGAAGAGGATGGCGTAAAAAGGCACGAAAATGTGTGAAAAGAAGAGTGAGAGCGACGTTTCGCCTATTCCTCCATCAGAAAACCCTTCGAATAAATACGTCGATGCCTGAACGCGCCAACGATGGTGGCGCCGACGGAAATATGCGCAACCAATTCAAGCGTCTGAGGAATCCAATTCTCGGCATCTGTCCATCAGCATGCAATAAACCTTGTCCATCCTTTAATCCTTAAAAAAAAAAAAAAATAGTCGCGCGATTACGACAAGGCATCGCGTGCCCTTGTGCATTCTGCGTTGAGCGAATTAGGCTTACGTATCCATCATTATGAAAAATGAACGCGTAGTTCTATTTATACTAAAATTTCGAATTTCTCCATCAGGAATATCCAAGTTTATAGAATTTAGCGATAATTCCATGTATCTGCCTATACGACAACTGAAAATGTCTCATGAACAACATCCACGATATTCATTTTCAAGGTGTACACCAGATATTTTATCCTTTCGCTTATTTCTATACCCGTTTTCTACTCTTATGAAGCTTGACCGTGGCGCAGCGAATAGCCAATCAGGGCGTTTTCCCCTTCCACCACCATTTGAACTTTTCGAGAGGCGCGGGAAAGTAGTACGCTCTTGCCCGATATCCGCTCTTGAAGAAAGTCGCATGCGGACGCTAAGGCGTAAACGCGGTAGATCTGGCAACACAGTTGAGCTCGGAGCGATGTGAACAGCACGATGGCGAGAGACCGACTGACTTTCTCCCCTCCCTATCGACAGTCTCTCGAGCATTCATTGGCTGCATCAGTAAGCATACAACTAGGGTATAGTTAAGCATACAACTAGGGTATAGTTAAAATTTCGTATAAAGCTAAATTTAACTTCGACAACCTAAACAGCAGCATTAATTAAATTCAAAGTTTCTTTTAGGAGAAAAATTCTGAACTTGACTCGGATTCGAACTCTTAGTCTTCCACTTTCCGGATTGGTGCTTTAACCAACAACGATAGCTTTCTATAAATTTCCCCTGCCTTTCCCTTGATTAAAGAAATTCTCTTATTTTTAAGAACCGCATGTTCATTATAAGTAGTTGT
The DNA here is from genome assembly GCA_036926305.1 of Uropetala carovei. NCBI lineage: Eukaryota > Metazoa > Arthropoda > Insecta > Odonata > Petaluridae > Uropetala > Uropetala carovei. The sequence goes on from JAXCHB010000003.1 coordinate 367,708, forward strand.
AAAAATCGTTGTCTTAATACTTTCATCGCACGAAATAAATGCGCACCGCGCACCTATCGACAATCTCGAAAAGGAAAAATCTCTCCCTTATAGGTAGGGCATTCGTATGAATATTTGGCTCTGCACCAATTGCGTGTGAACCAAGAAAGCTCCATACGCCAGAGCCTTATTGCTCTTCTTCCAACTTTCCCTCGCCTGAAGCATTTTCTGGCCGTTAAATTTTCCCCAGACTTTCCAGCAATCTGTTATCAGTTACCAGGCAAGGTTATTTGTTAACTAATCCATCCGACTATTATAACAGATGATTAGTATGAACTATGCAGAATCGTTATAAGCAACTTTAACTATACGATTTTTGATCAAAATCGTTGAAGCCGTTTTTCGAAAAAAATCAAATCGATGTTAAAGTTGCCAAAGATAAACTAAGCCTTATATTCATTTTTTGAGAAATACGAAGTATGTAGTATTATTGCAGACGTATGCTCAAGTAACTGTAAAAAATTTGATCAAAATTGTATTTAGTCGTTTTCGAGAAAATCAAATTGTTAAAATTACCTAGAAAGACCTTATATTCATTTTTTGAGAAATATGAACGAAAACTCAAGTAACTGTAGGAAATTTGATCAAAATCGTTAGAGTAGTTTTTGTGACATTATTGTTAAAGTGCGCAGAATAAACTTCCCTTAATTATTGAGCAATGTCAACCGTTTCTTCGTAACATGTATTCTGTGTGATAAAATGCCGAAGTACCGGATTTCATTCATTTTCGCTATACTGTTTAGGCTCTAGAACCAATAACAGACGGACAGATGGCATTGCGAAAACTTTTTCAGACTCAGGTACACCTAAAACGTACACTTCCGTCAAAACCTCGATGTCGAAATTATTCGCGATAACAATACTTTCTCAATATACTTCGTATATGAAAAAGTAGTTAAAATATTAACTAAATAAACTAGAGAAAATAATTTCTTGAAAGAAGACCGGGCGCATATTTAGTAGTTTCCCTCGGGCACTGAAATATCTAGTTACGGGTGTCCTTCTGCCTAACGCTTTACCACTTTGCACTACGATAAAATATCGGTACAACATACAGTACACAAGCTTTCTCAGACATTAATGAGTCATTTAGTTATCTTTAGAAAATGAAAATCGTAGCAGTCGGTTTTTACAAAATCCTATTTTAGTTAAAGTTGCCCAAGAATAAACTAGACTTTATATGCATTCACTGAGAAAAATGAAATATTTAGTATTATTGCAGACGTATACTCAAGTAACGGTACGAAATTTTATCAAAATCGTTAGAGCTGTTCGTGAGAAAAACATTTTATTGCTAAAGTTGCCTAGAAAAAACCGGTGCCAGAAAAAAGTCCCAAAAGAGCAAGCGACAAAAGAGAGCGACCTAGACATAAACAGGAGGCTGGACATAAACGAGCCGCCTGGACATAAACCAGCCGCCTGGACATAAACGAGCGTCCTGGACACGAGCGTCCTGGACATGAACGAGCGGCCTGGACATAAAGAGCAAGCTGGACCTTAAGACAAGCGACATAAGAGCGAGGGACGAAGAGCATGTAGACATAACAGCATGTAGACATAACAGCAGGTGGACATAAGAGCGAGGAACAAATAGCAAGTGGTCAAAATGGGGCAAATGGACAAAAAAGAGCAAGTGGGCAAAACAGAACAAATGGACAAAATTGTGAATGTAAATTGACTGAAGGAGGGCGTAACAAAGATTTCTAAAACAATTGGGTATATTTTCTAAGGAATTCTTAAGGAAACACAGTCGACTATTATATCAGTAAAATAAGGACTTTATAACAATTACGAATAAGCAGAAACAAATGAAATGGAGAGGGTAGGAGGAAGAGGAATGGGGGGGGGGGGCGTAAGAATTACTTAGGAAACACAGTCGACTATGATATCAATCAACTAGAGATTTTATAACAATATCATAGTCGACTGTGGTTCCTTAGTAATTCTTATGCAGCCCTTCCCTCCCCCTACCTGTACCCCCTCCATTTTCACTTGTTGCTGCATATTAGTAATTTTTATAAAATCCCTGGTTGACTATGTCATAGTCGATTGTGTTTCCTTAGAAATTCTTACGTCCCCTTTTCTCCCCCCCCCCGTCTCTCCCCTCCTTCTATCCTTCTCCAATTTCATTTGTTGCTGCATATTCGTAATTGCTATAAAATTCCTAGTTGATTGATATAGTCGACTGTGTTTCCTTAGGAATTCTTACGCTCCCCTTACCTCCCCCTCCTGCTACTCCCTACCATTTTCATGTTTTGTTGCGTATTCGTAATTATTATAAAATCTTTAGTTGATGTCATAGTCGACTGTGTTTCCTTAGGAATTCTTACGCCCCCCTTCCCTCCCCTTCCTTCTACCCTCTCCATTTTTTTATTTGCATATTCGTAAACGTTATAAAATCCTTTTGTTAGTTGATTGATATCATAGTCGACTGAGTTTCCTTAGGAATTCTTAGGAAATATCCGTAATCGTTTTAGAAATCTTTGTTTAGCTTTCCTTCAGTCAATTTACATTTACAATTTTGTCCACTTGCTCTTTTAGGCACTTTCTCTTTTTTCTCGTGCTCTTATGTCGCTTGCTCTTTTGTCGTACACTCAGAATAAACTACCCTTATATTCATTTTTTGAGAAATATGAGCTTTTGGTATTATGCGTAGAATAAATTCCATTAATTATTGAGTAATGTCAACCATTTCTTAATATACTCTGCTCTATATGATAAAATGCCTGAATACGAGATTTCATTCATTTTCACTCTACCGTTTAAGCTCTAGAGCCAGTAACAGATAGACGGCATTGCGAAAACCACTTTCGGATTCACCGACACCTAAAACGTATATTTCCGTAAAAATCTTGATCGAATTTTTTTCGCGATAACAATACTTTCTCAATATACTTTGTATATGAGATAGTAAAAAGTTACCAACAAAAATCAGACCTTCAGTAAACGAGCCACTGAGCATAATGCAAACAAAATGTTAACGGATGTAATCAAATATTTATCTTGACAGAATTAGGTGCTAGTTCATACACGTCATCAAGTATCGTGTATAGTTTAAATTTCCCCTCGCCCTCAAAATTTCTTTCGACGTTTGCATAATCCAATAACGATTCCAGGAAGTGCTTTCCATACGTCCAATTTCCGTTGTTCTCTTCGAAATACCTGTCACTGTAATCCAATGACATTTTTTCTTTTAAGAAGCTCCTTTTGGCAATGCAATCCCTCCTTTCATTTCCTTGCCAGTACGAAGCGTTCCCAATACCCGTCCTTTTGCAAAATGTTTAACTGTCAATTTACATTAACGAGCCAGTTCATCTCATTTTACAAACTGCTCTCCCTGCGTACGTCAATTTCAGTTTCCATTTTTTTTAGCTTTTTTTGCGAGAGACTTTCTCTTCTAAGGATTTCTGAAGAGATGAAAATTTTACCTCCTTTGTAACACTATTCCCATCTCTTTCAAACCGTATTCCTTTCCCCCTCATACTTCCGATAAAGGAATTAAAGACTTTCTTCGAGGACAGTTTTGATAGGCGAAATTGAAAGGATAGGTGGATTACATTTGCCTACAAACATTCCACAATCGATAAATACTACATTGTTCATTTCAATAAACTGCCAATGCTGGTAAGTACAAATAATTCAGTTAAGTCGATGGAATGACATAGAAACACTAGAAAATGAAAAAAAACACGACTTTCCGATGTTCCGCATATTATATCTGTTTGATATGGATGGTATATCTCATGTTAAATTTCAAGCATTAATGACAAAGGACATTTACACGTTGCATTCCTTTTGAAATTTAAACTGAAGGTTGAAAAAAAAGGAAGAGACGAATGGATGGCGCAAGTGCCCGTTCTATTAAGAATAGTGGAAGGAAGTGGAGAAATAAGGAGACGACAAGTATTTTACGGAGATGGAAAATTTCCTTCATCGAATCTCGGGCAACGATCGACTCGTTATAAACTCGCCAAATACAGAGACATCGACCCATCCCACTACCCCCTTATCTCCTCTCGCTCGCCGCGGCATTAGTACTCATTCCGACGATACCACGCCACTTCAAAATGATTTAAGTAGCTCTCGACGTAAACCCACCTCCAAATCTCCTTCAGACACCTACTGACCCTCTTTCAACCTCGACTTAAAATCCTCCCCTTATTGGACTTAAGGCGCATTTACACGATTCACTTTGGATGTACATCTTGGATTGAGTGAAAGAAAAGTGAACCGTGTAAACAGCAATTCATCGAAAGTGAACATTATTATTTTTGTTTACACGCTTCGTTTTGCCTTCACTCTGGATGATTCATTCAAGACGTTCATCAAAAGTGAATCTAAATTCGCCTTTACCTCCACTTCTCACTTGGTTATTTCCATTCACTGTTATTCTCCTATCTCCCACTTCCTGTCACCAAGACACGTGATACACACACAGTAAAATAACCTCATCTTCTTCCCCTCGAATACCTGAGCTCGGATAATACGCAAAATATACATCGCCGCCGGAGTTATTTCTGTATCTTTCGAAGATAAACAGAATTTCGCAGGATATCAACTTTGAAATGTGGGTTCGTCCAAAGGTTGCGATATCCGTATAAAATTATAAAAACAATTTGTTGGTAATACACCATAATGAACTTTTGAGTAGAATTCACTGTCCTAATATATTAATCGTTCATTTATTTGCTCTTCTTTCTCGTTACCCATTTTTTTTAAAATTAGCTTGGGCACCAAATGAAATGCAGCATCTAGGCAACAAAGTAAAAGTTTTCTTCCTTTAAACAATTTCACGAACCTTTTTATTTCGGTTAGGGACTAAGCGATTCTCACCGTAATCCGTCTTCCAGATTTCCTCTAGTTTTTGTTGTTTCCCGAATGAAAAAGAAGATGTTTCCCGAATGAAAAAGAAGAAATCGCAGACTTTTTGACTTTTGACTTTCTTTCCTCTCAATTTGAGATCAGCTTTTTCCCAATTGCTCGATTTCTTTTCCCTAACATGCGACCTTTTTTCAAAGTTCTCCGGAACAATCTTCGGTAAAGCGTAATTGTCCGGATGCCGTGGTCGCAATTCCACCTGCTTTTGTTTTTTCTACGTTACTCTTCATCCTCCTCTGCAGTGATAAAAGTTTTGAATTGTGATTTCAATCTAGTTAATTCGTTTATCTACCAGGGCGCGGAAGAAGGAGCGTCGCAAAAAATTCACGAGAATTTATTTCCGGTTAATGGTGGGAAGAAGGAAAAGGATTTATTCCCTTATCTCGAACTTACGAATAACTTCCACGAAGAAAAGTATTCGGTAATTCCCTAATATGCTTTCCTAACCCGCTTCCGAATTCAAATCACCGTGCGGAGTTCTACTTTTTTCAATCCCGAAGCCAAACATAAAGATGTGGTCTAGGCTTCTTTTGGACAAGATTATTACGCTTCGAGTGTTTTTCGATTTGATTTAATCGTAGATTCCACAATAAATTTAATGGTCTTCCGTACCTTTCACAAAAAGAAATGATATCTCTCTCCCTCTCTCTCTCCATTGATTCTCACTGCGAAATTAATATACTTTAGGAAATGGAACTGCCATGGTACAAATAGTCGCCGAAAGCTTTTGAAGCTACGCAAGTCTTTTTAACTTGAAGTTTCATTACATTCTACCCGTAATAATGTTTGGTAATATCTATTAAGGATTACGGGACGTCAAAAACTTCATTTCGTTTACTTAACGTAATTTAAAACTCTCAAAAGCGTAGCGGTCGAGATTGTGGAGTAGCGTAAATTTTCGCGGCTTTGCTTCCAAACGTCAATATATTGGAAGAAATGAAAGCGATTTCGTCAGAAATGGAGGAAATAAGAGTGCATACTATTTTCTTTTGCGAAACATTCTCTTTTCTCCCTCTCATTAACGTCTCCGAATACGCGAAGATGCTCTTCGTGCGATCGAACAAATTAAAACTTAAAAACAAAAGAAAAAACATTCCTTTTTCTCCTTCTCTCCCAGTTTTTCACGAGATGAAAAAACGAGCATCCATAATCATATATTTCACACGATCTCCCTCCAATCTCTCAGCAAAAGAGGCCGTTTTATTCCTCCCTTATAGTGCGGCCAAAAACAACCAGCATGGACGCACGTTATTCTGAAAATTGGTTTGAAAGTGACGACTTCCAGTGCTTCCCAGTGCAAAAAAAGTTACTTCCTAGAAACATTTCAAGGTTTGGCTAAGTTTTAGATGTTAAATACGTTGAGAGGTTTACCATTAGGTAGTGTACACCTTTTGCGAGAGCGAATTTCTCTTGTACCTATAGACCAAAATAAACGAAGAAAATTCTGCCCATGAGACGGAATGAGCTAACATAACATATCCCCTATAAGCTGCACGCCGAAGATCCAAAATCTATTTTTAACTGTTAAGGAGATTATGAAACGCAAGCTCTGTTCCTTCTTACGCTAGGTTCCATTTCCACGTCATTGTCTATGTTAAAAAAATTGTACTTTGTTTAGTTTTTAATATGTGCATTTGAGATATAAGTTACTACGTAGAGGATTGTTCAAAAGACAACGAGGGTATAATTAACAATTAAATAGTATCTAATACGACGACGGTTCCGTAATGGTGAACATATTAATGCTTTCAGCGGTTAGCATTCATTGCAATCTAATTTTCATTTATTATACAGATACTTGTTATTGGCAATGCGGTCGAATATTTTAGATTTTAAAATGACCCGAGATTTAGGAAAATCAACGGACATTGCCAAGTCGATAGGGAGAATAGTGAAATAAACTAAAAATTCCAGAGAGTGACAGATATTAACTAAGTTTAGACGGCCCATGCAACAACCTTCTTAATCGGGAGGATAGCGCCATTCGACCTTTCTGCGAGACGATCTCTCGTTCCCCAAAGCAAGAAAAATTTTCGTACTCTTTAAGATGACGAGAATTGGACCTTATTCCTCTTGTTTCCCTCTCATTAACCCCGGGAGCGCCTCTCACCTCCACGATTCCCTTGCCGCCTCCATTTTCCATTCCCTTCTCAAGTCCTATGTAACTCGCGAAGACCCTTCACGAATCCACCCCCTCTGGCACTTTCTCCTTTCCTCTCCCTCTCCTCAATTCCCCGACCCTCTCCTCTCCTTAACCTCCTCTCTTCTTCGCCTCGTTTCTTCCTCTTCCCTCTAAACTCTCTCTCGCTCGCTTCTACCCTTCAAGAGAAAGGAAGGGGGGAAAGGGAAAAAAGGGGAAGGGTCTGGAACGACTTTGATAAGGCTTAGCGCGCCGCCTCTGGCACAGAGTCTCATATTAGACCTGTTGATGTTATCATTTTAATTACTGCCAAGTGGAGAAGAATCTCTTCAAAATTTTTACTCTTCTCTCACACATGCAATTTCGCAGAGAGAAAACGTGTGATAGCGAGAGGAGAGGTTTTAAGCGCGTCATATGTCAGGTGGAATGTGTTCCGTAATTTTAATTTTTTTTCGAGGAATGATTTTAATCTCGGCGAAAATTCGTTTAGAGGCGCGGGGGATTCCTACCAGCAAGAAGTTTGAAGGATAACGCGCGCTTCACTTTCACACCTACTTTCCCGAACTTCATCTGCATGCACCAGAATGCGTGTTCTTACTTTTTTCACCGTGTATGTTTATTTACCATTTTTCATATAACAATAGAAGATAAAATTCATGTAATACTTCTCGCTAGGAAAACCTTCGAATTTTTTAAAATTTGTCGACATTTCCATTTCTTACATTCATATTATTATTATTTGCTTTATTAAGTATATTTCTAGCAAAGTAAAATCATTTTAATCTCGCAGACTTTCAATCAGCATTAACAGAAAGAAGCTACCCCATACAAGACTCTCAAAAGCAAGCCATTCCCACTAGAGAGAGAGAGGACGGTAGAGCTGCAGATTTAACGCATTCCGAAGCAGCTCGCATCCCGCAAACTTTCCAACCCGGAAAAAAATAAACAAAAACTCCACAAACGACATCGTCTTATGATAATGGACCCGTGACACACAGACACACAAAGACGTCGGAACCCTATGTCGAACTTGCCCGCGTGATTAAAGTCTTCATCTCTCCTCTCGTCCCTTTTCCTACCGACTCAGCTTCTCCGTTCCCCTCTCCTCCCGAACTACGGACCTACCTACCTCCACCCCCTTCCTCACTCCCCTTTGCCCTTTTGTGATGAACACAGGTAAAAGCCGTTTCGTACCCTTTGGCCTCCGAAAATCGCTTTCACAACTGAATAGAACGAGGGAGTCTGGTAGAGAGAGAAACCCCGGGATAGAGAAAACCCAACGAGGAAAACTCCAACCAACATCTCCGACCTCCTAAGAAGACTACGGAGCAGCACTCCCATCAGCAGGAGGCAACCTCACAATGCCATTCTGTGCCGCGGAAGCACGGGGGTGGGCACGGCGTCGCATTCCCGAAACAAAAGCGGAAACGCGTCGTCGTCACGAAACGGGTGGCGCCGTCTCAGCGGGAAAGGAAGGGGAAAATTCTCTCTCGTATACGCCATACGCCTCGCAGCCTTTAATTCCTACACTCCGTTTCAACCCCCTTTCCAGCTGAGCACTAAACCATTGTAAAAGGCTGTGAGCCATTACCTCATACTCTCCCATCGACTACCTTCCTCCACCATTCCTCTCTCACTGTGTCTTTCCGCCTCTTCAAAACTCCATTACGTCGTGCTCCTCCCACGCGATCACTTTCTGCCACTCTCCTCCAACTCTTCTTCCTTTCCTTTCCTCTCTCTCTCTCTCTTTCGTCTCCCTTTCTTCGCTCTCACTCATCTTTCTTCGTCCATCATCTCATTCCTTCCATCGGAGAGATCCAATTTTTAAGCCTGTTCTGTCGCCCTTTACAACCCTTCCGCTGCTACGCACAAGGTTTTGAAAGGATATTGATGTATATTCGTACCCGTTAACCCCTAGGGGTAACGCCTCTGAACGAAACGACGAAAAAACCGGAGAAGAATTTTACAATAGCACGAAAGAGGCAGTGGACACACTGGATCAAATGTTTTCAAGTATGAGCTGCAGCTGAAAAACGGGAAGATGGCCCTTATGTGTTCTCTATGGCATGCTTTATCAGTACCATTGGAAAAGGGAATTTCAACGAAGAAAAATTCTGAATGTCATCGCGAATCGAACCCGGGTCCCTCACATTGCGGGAAGATGCTAAGTTATCAAGCAAGCTTAATTTCTCTCCACATGAGTTGAAATTCGTTCAATTTTTCTGATAAACTTATAACCGAGTCTCATAACTACTATTATTAACAACAAAGTGATCTACGCAATGTAATGCAGTGCGTTAGAAAATTTCGTTTCTGATATTACGATGACTCCACCACCACCACATCACATTCAAGAGATAAAGACGTCAAAGTAAACCTCCGATGTACTTTTCTCTATTTCCCCCACCCGTTCGCTCCTTTCCTGTTTTTAAAAAAAATCTCCCCTGTTGCGGGCTAAGCATCTCCTGCACTTCCCTTTTAAAGCGGGGGGAGGAGAAAGGGGAGAAGAAGCACTCTCCCGCTGATATTTCACCCGCAAGCTGTTTTCACAACGGCTGCTAACCTTCTCACACGTCTTTTGTTGCGGCAAAAGAGAAAGTTCTTCCCTTAAACACGCCCTTCGGAAAAGTCGCCCCGAGAGACAAGTTGGAAGGAGCAGCAGCAAATGATTGTGGCCTTTAGTGTCTGAGAGAGAGAGAGAGAACGACAATTGCCGGCACCAATGCTCTCTCGCCCGCTACAGGTTACTCAATCCATTTCAGGGGGGGTAAAACTATCACGGCCTTTTTCCCGGGGAAGTGCTCCTTGTGGGATGGTGGAAAATGTCAGCCGTTAATTGAGAGAGCGAGCGTGGCGGTTCTTGATGACATAATTAGGGAATTTTCACCATCCTGAAGAAATAACGCGCACGTTTAATTCGTGAGCGAAGGACCGGAGTTTCATCATTTAAAGTCTATTTTCTAGTAAGACCATCATAACATCAATAGATCATTTTTATAAGAAAAACGAGAAATGAGTATGAAGAACGCCGATCGTAATACGCCATTAAAAATTATAGTGTAACGAGGTACACGCAGAGCCTGGACTAGATATTTTTGCGTCCTAGGTAAGGTTTGGCAATACGCCTCCTCCTAACAAGTATATACAGTACACAATTTTCCCTATCAAAACTGATTTATTTAGCAAGCAAAAAACAATTTATAATATAATACGTTACACTTAAATTCAAATTGTCATTCCTTACACCCCTAAGCGTGCTCTTCCCCCGTCTCTGCACGTTAAGTATACGAACCTTGCGAACAAATTAAAATTAAACGTGCGAAAAATCAAGTTTACCTATAGCCATTTTAACACTAACAAGTCAACAGTATAAAATAAGTCTCTCGTAATCATAAATTACTCAAATATTTGACAAAAAAATTTATAGCAAACAAACTTCCAGAAACTCGCGCAGAAACATCTCGGCGCAATTCGAAAATAATTATAGATGACACGCATATATACATAAATCTCTCTCTAGATAGAGGAGAAAGAAGGTGTATGGTTGAGAGAATTCTTCCCTACACTCAGTTTCACACCGCGAACGACCCCCGGCACCTAAGATAGGAATCTGAGAGAGAGAGAGATAACCTGCTCCGCTCGGACTCTTTCGACCTTTCACCCCTCCTACTACCTCTAAAACTCTCGACCATTATAAAAACTCCCCTCTCTCTCTCACTCACTCCACTTCAGCCTTTAAACCCAACATGCCTGCCTAACCAATCCCACTTCTCCCCTTAAAAACTTCATCCCCTTCTACAAAAGAGGATCAGAGGCGTGATCTTTGCAAGTTGTGGCGTAGGTAAGGGGTAAAGAGAGAGAGAGAGGTTATCGCAGAGAGAGAGAGATTGGTTTTACATGGGTTAAGGGAGATTATAGGGTTCTGCAAAGCGACCTTACACTAAGCCGAGTTCGGCGGTAGATTTTCGAGGAATCCGATCAAATGGAAAATTGGGTTCGTGTGTGCGTGTGTGGTTGAATGTTGTTGAAATGGTGGCTGGGAAATTCGGCCGGTCATGAGCAAGGAGGAAGTTTTTGGAGGGGGAATGGAGCGTTCGATTTCTGAGTTAAAAGAGGGGTATATAAAATGTGTGTGTATGGAGGAGGAGGAGTTGAATCGGGAGGAAACTCGCCCCCACCACACTCCACCTCTTCCTTCCTTAATCTCGAGGTCCGGTAATTACCCTCGTAGCGACCATCCGTAAGTTCCTCTATTGGTCGGGGAAATGCGTTCGTTGATTGCCCAACCACCTCTCTATATCATCTTTCATTCTAAATGCTCTCAATATTTTCGAAATTCTTCTTATCTAAGGGGTGATAGTCGATTATGGTTTTTTTTTATATTTGAGTTCTGAAAAATATACAAACGAGGACCTATTAAATGAATTAAATTAAACTAAACGTAGGCAGTTGGTCGAATACCAATTTCCCTATTCGTCAATTAGGTTAAAGGGGAAATCTCTATAGCGAATTAAAACATCAAATAATACAGTATTGAACGATGGATGAAAAATCATACTAATTTAATTATATTCATGGAAAGCGTTACTTGTTTTTCATAGAAATCCATGACCGCGCAACTAAAGCGGCCAATGATGTTAAATGACAGAAGGCAATCTTTCATAATACGCTTTTCATATTTCCTTAAAAATTCAGTGTTCTACTAGTAGTTCGCCATTTAACAATTTAAGTCATAATAAACAATTTGTAACTCAACGTATTTACCATTTGTTCATCAGTTAAAAATCAATGCGTCACCTTAGACATTGAAAGAGTAATCGCAGTCTAAACTAGAAATATCCAACAGCCATAAAGGCAGCTTGATGGAATACAATCAACTTTTTTTATAATTCAGTTACATTTCATTTTTTCAAAGAACATTTCCTCTTTACCATGTCAGCACCTCATCATTATCCCCACTTCCATCTCTGTCACCTTCTAATAATACGTAATTGCATTCTTCTTCCACGAGCCACACAAACCCCCTCAACCTGTCGAATCTTTTTCCCAATTCACGTCAAATCTCTCTTTCTCTCTCTCTCCACTTACGTCCTCTCCATCAAATATTCCCCTTCGAAATTTCCCTAGCCAGAAACTCCCATTGGAATTTCTTGCTTTTCCTGTGCCCCTCATCCCTCTCTCCTACTCCAACTTTCATTGGAACCACCATATTTCTCTCTATCTCCATTCCTTTCCTCGGAATTCCTGCATCTTGTCTCTCCATCTTCCCCCATCACCCAACACACACACACACGCATACAGAGCCATCTGTTGGGAATTTTCTTAGCGGCTCGAGTCGGTGTCGACCGTTCAACTTTGGATAGGATCGTCGATTGATAAGCACTCTCCCGAGAGAGCCCATTTAAGTGGGTAGGCCGTATTTTCCCGGGAGAGATCTACAAACTCCACTCCGTGAGAGAGTATTTTCGAATAGCCTCGTATCTCTCCCTCCCTCTCCCCTTCTCCCCTATCTTGATTCCGCTCACATGCTGAACCGAATTGTTGGGGGTAGTTTGCGATATAAATCCCATCAATTTGGTGGATATGACTTATGAGAGAGTTTGCACGTAATAAATATATCAACATATAAGGACAATTACAATCAAAACACTCGCGGTGTCTTCCATTAACTATGATTGCGCCGAATTTGAAATAAAGTCAGAACCCGATTAAATGTTGGCATTGGAGCTAAAGCGGGTGTATATGCTACCTTTATGTAATCATAAGAGGGAAGTTTTGTTAACAAGGATTCACGGGCGGTATACGGGAGTGGCACCATTAAGGGAAGGGGGGGGATCGCTAAATCAGAGTATGACTGTAGGTCGGCCTTTTAATTTTTCTGGAATTTACAATTCACCCTTTTTACTTTCTCCATACACGTAGTATAGAGTATTGTTTTCATGAAAAAAATCAAATTCGAGATTCAACGGAAATGCACGTTTTGACCGTTTTCTCGATGTCTGTGTCCGTATGTGTGACAGAAATTTTGCGTGAGCTCTAACTAAAAAACTATTCATCAGATCAGCAAGATATTCTATATTTGTGATTTCGTATATATTCTTAAGATTTAAAAAGATTTTGATAACAATCGGTCGACCGGAAGTAGCGGTTTACTCTTGTAAAAAAATTAGTTTTTCTTAAACATTTCGATTAAAACTGAATTTTTGTTAACGTATATACCAAAGTTGTAGATTTCTCCTACAACTTTGTTTGAACAACGTTTTCATATGAGGAATATTTCTTCGAAATTGACGGTTAGTGAGCAGCCCGCGCGCGTGGTTAGTGACAATTAAATCGCTAGCGCTGAAGCAAGCAAGTTGAACTGTTCCTATCGCCGTATTTGATTTTATTTGACAACTTACGTATGGAGAAAGTCGTGTTGGACACAATTTATTTGACAAGGTTTTTCCAGAAACTTTTCGTTTTATGACCGTCTGATTTTGAGCCTGCTATCGCCTTCTACTATATGGAAATGTTTTAAGCTTCACAAAAAAATTTTCAAAAAATTACCATCGCCTTCTACCTTTCCTTACGGCATTTTATTTCTTTACCCTGTCTATCCCCTTGGTCACCCTCTTAACTCAGGGGTGGTCAAAAGCCGGCCCGACAATAAAATATTGTTACGGAAAAGAACGTTTTATTTCCTCCACCTACAAATGGGTGAGGTAAATTAAAAATTTACATCGTTAAAGATTTGTGGCCCGCAAAGCTTACCTATGGCCCTTCAGCCAAAATAATTGCCCACCCCTGTTCTGACTCCACCGCTTCACATCCTCGTCTCAGACTTACTCATTAGTCAATAACCAAAGAATTAACCAAAGAACAAAATTGGAAAAATACCTCCAAATCACCGTAAAGGCGGTACTTACGTGCCAAGCCACAGAAGACTCGCAGGATCACTCAGGACGCGCGTTTCGACAGCAACGCCGTCAGCTTCAGCAATGTTCTGAAACGCGCGTCCTGAGTGATCCTGCGAGTCTTCTGTGCCCTGGCACGTAAGTACCGCCTTTACGGCGATTTGGAGGTATTTTTCCAATTTCATTCATTGTCTTCACCGTGTCTCGTGAGTTCTTCATTTTATTTAACCAAAGAACAAACAATATATTTAAAGTATGTTATTTTCCTTCTTCAATTCCCTTAGCCTCTTTTCTCTCTCCTTCGCTCCTCTTCTCTCGACCACCTCTCTCCCTCTCTTGCGATTTCACTACGACGCCCATAAGCCATAGCATCACGTCCATGCCGACTGGTAATAAATGCGACAGGGAAGTACGTGTCGAGAATACCTTTCCGCCTTCTCTCTCCCTTTCCCTCCCTGTCTCTCTCTCAGTCCTCGGCACCCGATATTCTCTCTAAAAACCTATCCCGACGAAAACAAAACGACAACCTGCCTTTCTACAAACACCCTTTCTGTCAAAGAGAGGAAGAACGCGACCCCTATACGTTCCCCGAATCCCTGAACGTCCGTGCGTGCACGCGCCAGAGACGCGCGTGACATTCGCGACGCAGTCAGGGGCGTAGGAAAAGGACCCGATTCCATCTCTCTCTCTCTCTCTCTCCCGTCCTAACCTTTTTACGTTGCAGTGATGTATCCGAGAATTATTTTTCGATTTAGGTAGCGGAAGTCGTCCCTCTCGTCCCATTTCTATCTGTGGATATACGCCCGTATATGGAGCGAGTTTTGACTTGCACATGCAAATTGGTCGTGCCGTGGTGCCGCCCCGTATCTATCACACACGTCCTCCACGTTCTCTACTGCATATGCGGCATGCTTCACGTTCGTGATGGAACTCATTTTTTTTCTCCCTTGCACCCAGGACAATTCCTCAAAAGCTCTGAAAGGGACCGGGGTTGGGATTGCATTGGGAGATAGGACGTGTTTCTATATTTTTTAATGCGCCTCTACGGGATTTAAAGAGTATTTTTCTCTCGAAACTTAAATAATTTGTTTCTCACATCTCTGAAAAGCTGACGTTTTACAGAAAAAATTATGCCGTCATTAAATTACGTCCAGAAACTTGCATTTTCGATGAGTTTCGGTGGTTAGTAGGAGAGAGAAGGTCGAAAGGCGATCGGTGGGTTTATGTTAATGTTAAGTTTGAATATGAGTACGCATTTACTTTTGAGAGGAAAAAAAATCACTCATCAGAACCAGAAGTAAAACATAATTCGTGCAAAGCACTATCCTGTGCTGGAATCGTGCTATCCATGTATTAACTCGCATGGCCTCGCCAGCGACTACTTACGTCTGAAAATAACCGAATTCCGGACCTCGCTCTGAGGAATCCGCCCACATGACCCGGTAAGCTATATTTCAAGAATACTATACTTCGCTACGTTTTTTGTTGTGTTCTAATCGAGTCTTCTGCGCGTATTAAAAACTGAATAATATCGTATTTAGTATACCTCCAATAATACCGATATTGGATCGCTAGTATTATACAATAGTTCAAAAACTATACACTATATTATTAAACTGTCGATAATACTTACATGCAATACATGCGAGTCGACGTTTCGAACACCCTGTATCAATTACTTATAACTGATCTTGTCTATATAACTTTAAATTTAATACTTAAAATACTACTCATTTTGTGAAATTTGGAGTAATGGGACTCCTTATACGGGACGAAACTGACTAATCGACGAAAATTATTAATTGCTCGATTTGAAAGTACCCATTACGTATATAGGGGGAAGTTACCGATAAGTGGGTCTCCGGTAAGGGAAATTCAGCTAAAAAGTTACCGCTTTTTCAACTGAGTAGCTTGCAAGTGTCGAAGCAATTATGGTATAAAACCACGCTTTATAACTCTAATTTTATACGTTTGAGAGATGCGGTTTTTCGGGAGATATAGGCGATGTAACTAAATATTTACTACAGTGTGATAAAACTAATACTAAATATCAATCCAACATTTGCAATTACAATTGTTCTTTAAGATGAAGTCTTTAGAATATTTTTCGAATATGCAGATAAATTCGAAAATATATAAGGAAGGTTTATATTTACAGAAAACTTTTAATTCTGTGCTTATCGACATTCGCAATATGCTTTTACCTATTTGAATTCCAACAGTAGACGCACAAAATACCTTTAATATATATAAGTAAACTAATCTAATATCCCTTTTCGGGAATTTCGTTCCAATTCTGCCAGTCGATTGCGAAATGTTCAATACCACGGGCTTTTTACGCCGAGGAAAAATGAAATTTCCGTTTTCATTTGCCGCACATTCCAGGACACGAACGACATTAACTTATTTTCCGCGTTGAAAAAAAAACAATCTTTCGCACGCAATCCACGCGACCTATCGAAGCGTCTCGATCGAGAAAGATTTTTTTAATACAATTTTCCGCTTAACGACGCACTCGGCGACACTCCCCCATCTCCTCCCCTTCTTCGTCGGGGAGGAAAAAAAAACGGGCCAAGTAAATTAACCGAAACTGAGATTGCATCTCGTCCGACACCCATCGATTCCCGAGGAGGAAGAAGGCGTTGGTGGGCAGATGGCGCCAGGATAGGAGGACGAGATGGGAGGGGAGGGGAGGGTCGTTGTTTGTGTCGCCAACAATTCAATTAACGCCTGTCATGGACCCGTGGGAATTCCATCAACTGCTTACCGCTCGCTGGAGATCGAACCGATTGACGGGTATCAGATGAAGGGGGGAAGGGGGGAGGTGGAAGAAGGAAAAGTGGTGCGTGCCTAATAGATTGGCAGTCAAGAGTGAATAGAAGAGACAGAGAGAGAGAGAGGAAGAGAAAAAGGAACAGCGCCGGATTTATGCTTTTGGGGGGCCTAGGCTGAAACTTTCATGGGGACCCCCTAGTAGCGAAAATTTTATTAACAAAATGCATTAATTAATTATTTATATCATCGTTAATAATGAAGAATTTCATTCTTAAAATAATCTCATTCATTTGTGAAAAAATAAAGTATAGAGAAAGAAATAGGTACGTTTTAAAACGTTTTTCTTCGCAAGTTGTTCTTGCAATACCGTAAATAATAAAGAATTTAATTACTAAAATAAAAACCACATTTCTACGGAAAAATGAAACAAAAATAAAATAATTTTAAAAAGTTTACCTTCGCGATTTTTTTCTGCAAAGTCATTAATTATACTTTCAAAAGTAATTTCTCTTAAAGTTTATAGACTATTGACATGAGTGAAAGGGCACTCAATCGATTTTGTCCAGTCGCGTTGCGCAAACGATTTTTTACGCGAGATGAAGTTGAAAATGATCTTTCACCCTCGCAGTTGACCGCCGGAGTACTAAGGTATATTCTTAGAGCGATTCTGACGTTTGGATATGACCCTAACGTCGGTCCTCCATATGCAAGAAGTTCCATCATATGCACAACTTTCGCCTTTTTCTCCGTGGCAATTATGGACGAAAATTGCGGAAACTCGTCCACGAATTCGATTTCCAGATCATCAGTATACGACTCCACTAAGTTAGTACATCATTTTCTAAGCTCTTCCAGGCCTTGGGTTAAAAACATGAAAAGTTCCTTTATCTTCGAATATGCAAGTTGTCGCTTGCGCATTTCCACGACCAAACAATCAGTAATTATATAGAACGTTTTAAATAGAAATCTTATCACTTGTAGCAGTCAGCTCTACGTACGGCGTACTTGCTTAATCAAACATGCAGTGGAGTTTTCTCATTTGACTCTTTTCTGATGCATACATTATGTGATCTTACACCAGTTTCTTAGCTCGCTCTTCCATTTCTTCAAAATTGTCCCGCTTTTTCAAAATAAAATCTGAAAGGGATTCGTATAATTTGACAACACTAAGAATATCAATGTTAGCTTGCTGGAGGAACGAACTTGTTGTGTTGAAGCGATTCAATATAGTGTTCCATATAACTGTCATTGCCGCGGTATCGAATTCGTTCATGCTGTTGACTAAATTTTTCGCTTCTTGTCGAGTCATAAGTAAAAAAGGATGAATATTTCTTCTAAATAATTTAAAAATACAATTATGTACGTAGAGTTCTGTTCATTATAAGTACTTAAGTCTTCGCTACACTCCCTTTAAGTTCTATCAACATTGTCAGTTTAACGATGGGAGTACACAGGAATAGCAGGAAATTAGGATACGAAAAATATATCAGGGTTCAGTTTACTTGAATCGCTCGATTGTGCGAGAAATTTCCTCTATTTCAGCGATAACGAAGAAGAGTGAAAACCCTTCGCCTCCTTTCGGCTTCCTCTTGACACCATTAAAAGAAATGTCCGTCAGAATCCCGCGTCGAACGCAATTACGGAGCGAGAGAGAGAGAGAGAGAGAGAAATACCGCTCCAGCATACAGCTAATTACCTTCTCGTTTCTGGCTATTGTTCATTTTATGGTCGACGAGCAAATGGAGTGTCAGCACACGTCATTTGTTCACCCCCTCTCCTTCCACCGTTTCCCTGCCTCTCCCCATCTCGATGTATCGAAATGATTTTTCGATTAGTTCGCCGAAAAATAATTAAGAAGCGCGGTTTTAGCGGTTTCGCGTGCCGGAGATGGGTTTGATTCACCCTACCGCCATCTGACGGCTTCGAACTAGCGAATGATTGACGGCGGATATTTACGCCCCTGACGACTGGCGTCGTGCGCTCAAGTTTCAATTTCCTTTCCTCCTCGCAACAGGAATTAGGACACGTTTTTGCGAATACTGTGCGGCAAATTTATGTTAAAGTGAAATCTATCGGTACGGAAAAGGAAACGCTTATGATGTTCACGAATCACAAGCGTCCGTCTGCCTGTCACGGCATATGCACCACATGCAGCATAAGATCAAGGGAAATATTCTATCGCTATCGCAGAGGGAGGTAGGTAGGGGCAAAAAAAGGGAGTTCCACTATTATTTCTATATGTAGTATTGCGAGGAAAAAGGAGTTTTTTCACTGTGATACAATTGCGTAATAATAACCCGCGCAACTAAGGGGGTCAGTAATTATCAACAACTCCGATAATTTGAATAAATTAGTGCCTGTACTTTAAACCCACTAACGGATGATGTTTGCCAAAGAGTTTACCATAACTTGATTTTAGAGGTAAGGCGAGCTCTTCTAAAAGTTAACTTCACTACTTATTTCATGTCTTAAAATAAATAGTTATTTCCAAATTGGTGACTTTAACGTTTCCACAAGTTCGTGCCGAGTGTAATATTCGACGCGTTTTGTCGGATCAACCATCGGAAGAAAATAGAAATAACGATTGACGGATCTAAAAAATAAATCTCAGAGGGCAAAAAAAAAACAAATGCCCCCGATTATTCCGTATCCATTTTAAAGGTTACGCCATCCCAATTGGTCGACACCCTCTTTTTGAAACACACTGGTAGCTCGTTACCATCCGCTCAACACGTCACACGCGTAGGTGGACAGTAACAATATAGGGATTAACGCGCGTAACGCTGAGCCATCGTCCAGTCACGCAAGCGCGCGCACACACACACACCGCACAAACACGTACCCGGAGATATAACCGTCGCTCGGACGATCCCTATTGGCTCTATCACGCCTACGCCACGTAGCAACGGAAAAGCGTTTTTCGCGGATTCCGTCCGACAATCGCTATCTCTGGATCTCTCGTCTCTCTCTCTCTTTCTCTCCGACACACACGCACACGTTCCATTTCTCTCTCTCTCTCTCTCTATCGTTTCTCTTTATACGTGTCACCGCCGCAGAAGACAACCGGGTTTGTTTTCGGCCGGGGATTTCTGTTTCCCATTCCGAAAAGGCCTTTTACCTATTACGGGAGAGATGAGAACGGCGCGTCCCCATTAATCCGACTACGGAAAGCAATTTCAATTACCCCCGCAACGGTTCTAATGGAAACGGAATGAAAAAAAAAATACCGAAGTTTCATCCCGTTCCCGGTGAAGGTGACGTGACTGACTAACCATTACATCCCAATTTGCCCCGGACCCGAGGAAAAGAAAAAAGGACGAGAGGAAAAATCGGAGTCGTATCCACCCTACCCAGGTCGGAAATTCGCCGATCAATTATGACGCGCTCAAAATGTCGAGTTGTTTCGCTTGGTTACGCGTCCCGCCGGCACCGCCGAAGAATTTTTTTACGTTTACCGAGTGGTTTCTTTCTCGCGAACAAAAAAAATATACCTCTCGCTATGTTATGCTAGTGAAACCTAAGACCACAGGACTACTTGCGCTTAAAGAGGCTCTCGGAATTTATAGCGTGCAAAATGTTCGCCTTAAACGAATAATTTTGTGGCTTTCTCTTTTAAAAAATCGGCAAATTGCTACAGTATTTTGGAGAGTGAAAATTGTCCGGTGTTATTTTATAAAGGGTAGCTAATATGTAAACTCTTACTGACCCGAAGGAAAATGTCAATGTTAATTGACATATTTCCTCCTGCTTCCTAATAATCTAGAAATGGTTTAGATTATTTATTTATGACCGACCGTATTTTACTTTTTACGAAGCATCGTTAGATGTGAACATTGTATTATTTTATATTGTGACTGCATTAACGACTTTTATTACTCCAGCTTCAATGCGCATTTACTTTTCACTAAAGGGCTGTTCCTCAAATGTCCGAATCGTTACATGATTTGTTGGAATAAGCTTCCTAATTATTTAAGATCACAACCGAGTGAAGGTAATCATTTCATTTTTTTGATTTACAGGTGCAAGGAATCGGGGAAATACGACGTTGCCAACCTCCCACAGACCGCGGTGATCATATGCTTCCACAACGAAGCATGGTCTGTGCTTTTAAGGACTGTTCACTCAGTTCTGGATAGGTCGCCGGAACACCTCATCAGGGAAATCATCTTGGTCGATGATTTCTCCGACATGCGTAAGTACAGATTTTCATGCATGTTAAAACGTATGGCGATATTAAAAATATTCCCCTTCTTACGCGCAACTGCAGTTGAAAAACCTGTTTATGTATGACTAGGGTTTACTAACATAACCTCCAGTTCCGATACTTTCCTGCGTTAGATGCAATTTGTACAAAAAATTGCTATATTTTTCAATGAAATGCACTTAACGAAAACTTATTCAGGAGAAAAAGTATTATTCCAACTGTCCGATCATAATTGCGCCTCACATTCGTTGTAATGCTCAGTGCGTTGCAGTTTATCAAACCTGTATTGACTAATTATCCAGTTTACCTCTTCCCAAAGTCTTTTCGTTAAAAAAGAAATTAGCCTTTTGCCGCACCACTAGAAAACGTCGCTTAACGCAATAAAATTACTCCCGAAATTACTTTCTTCCTCGCACTTTCCCCGGACAAAGGCGCCCATAAAAACAAAATACTACATGAGCATCCGATCCTTCTTATGCGAATATGACCTGTTTTTTTTTTTACGAGTTAAATAACCCGAGTTCTCTCTTTTTCCCGCCTCTTCGAGTTCTCTTTCTCGTTCACTCCCTCTACATATCCGACGGAGTGTTTCCAACGTTTTTTTCAGGTACAACTGAGGATAGCGTCTAGTTACATTACGTCGAATGTAAGTAATTAAAAGTTTGAAAATTGGCAGCGAAAGATTTAAGTCGGAGTACGGTTTAGAACGTGGCTATATAATTTACATACTATCAGTTGTAGTATTAAATTAAATAAAACTTGCCAAATAAGTAAAAAGATCAATATTTCGTCTAAATAATTTACAGATACAATTATGTACGTAGTTCTGTTCATTATAACTACCTAAGTCTTCGCTACACTCCCTTTAAGTTCTATAAACATTATAACAAGATGGCCAGCATTATCAGTTTAACAAGATGGCCGCAAGGTAACATCGAGTGTATGCATAAAAATAGATTGAGATTTCCTCTTCCCTGCCAAGCCCCCCAACCCCCTCTAGTTTCATTCTCAGAGGATTTTCACGCCCTCTTTTTAGTGAAAGCTTAAAAAAATAAAAAATAAAAGCGGATTCTCTCTCTCACGATATCTCTTCCACATTTTCCCCTCTCTCAACCCCTCGAATACTACGCACGCACACACAAAAAAAGAAGAATCTCTCCCGCCACGCCCTTTTTTTTACTTCCACATTGGGCGTAAACCTATCTCACCCAAAATCTCTATTTTTTCGTTTCTATTCTCACCTCGCCGTAAAGAGAGGAAATAAAAGCCCTTTTTTTTCCGCATAGCGACGGTAGCAAACCACGGCGTCGTTATTAAGGGGTGTTTTGTTTGGGCATGGGAACGATGAGAGAGATGAAAATGTCAGTTTTGACGGAAGTAAAAATGGAGTCCATTTATGGGTTTGTATAGGAAAGAAAGTCGTGCTTCGGAAGAGCAGGAATGAAGCCGTTCCAGTGGGCGTCTTTCTTTCAATCTTTCTCTCTTTTTTAGGCTTATTTCCTTTGGGAACGACGCATTTTCCGCGCTTAAAAAGTGGGGCAAATATGCTTACGGTTCCATCAAATACTTTATTAATAACGTTTTTAATGAAGAGATCGACTATTAAGATACAAAGACATTTACCGCAGATATAATACTTGCGTAGTATTTATTACGCCTGCGTTATATAGCTTAAAAGGGTTCCTTATCAGCTATGTATAACCCTTTCATAAGATTGCATCAGGGCTTTGCAAAGCGTCACCCTATTGGTAAGCGTCATCTCGGTGCAGAGAGATATTCCACACAAACTGAAGCGTCGTTAGCGGCAGTTAATGAAACATTCTCCATAGGATCAAAGTACGATTTTCATCTCAAACTAAAAATCCTTCTGCATCCCTTTAATAATAAAAATAAATAAATCAGAAATGGCAATTCAGTTGGTTTTTCTTACTTCAAAAATATATGTAGCATTTTCACTGAGATAGGAAACCAACTTAGAGGTATGTAAATTAGCAGATTAGGATACCTCATAATTTACATACCTCTAATAATTACTGTATATCATATATTCCAGATGTAAAGCAAACTCGGCATTGTTTTTAAATATTAGGCAAGTATATCAATGTATATAAAAAGGTATCAATTCAAATGTCCAATTCCTTTAACCTAATTTGGATATTGGGTTGAAAGATATCCGATTATTTCAGCGGTCAATTTACATAAAAGAGATGTTAGAGAGAGAATATATGCGATCTTTTTCTTTTTTAATGTCAAAAAAATCATTGTAAGCCAACAATAAAGGCGGGAGATGAAATTCGAGGAATGCAGAGCGTGTCGAAAAATTCGACTGATGTAATATAATTCTTCGGCGTGCCATGTATTTTCCATCCCTACTTTATCTCATTCTTTTCATCCTCTCCCTACAATATATATATATATATATATATATATATATATATATATATATATATATATATATGCCCCTGTATCTTATGTCGTCGGTGGTGGTTACACCGTGACAGACAGGCGGTGACTTCAGAATCAGTATGTAAGAATTATCAAAAATAGTGTTTGTGACTTGTAGAAATGGTTAAGCATATTAGTGGCCAAACGGAAAAATTTAGCATTTTTAAAGGGTAAAGTGGCGAGGTGAGAACTGCGTAACGATTGACAAGTTTAATCCGTAATCTCCATTATCAGCATTTCTTTGTACTGCTAGGTATCCTGGCAACAAGCGTTTCTTGTAAAAAAAATGCCATATTTAATTATCAAAAACGGGTTCGAGTGATTTTAATTAAATAATTTATAGATGGGACTTCGGCACGTTTATTTCGAAATGAAGCTGGACGATTGGCGGGGAAAAAAATCCGTATTTCGATAAAATATAATCGAGAATTCCATCGAGCCTCAATCGGACACATTTTGAATACTGAGGGAAATCGTTACGAAACCCATTTCAAATCATTTTCGCATTTCGCAGCCGAGAATTTAATTTGTTCGCCACTTCCGAATAGAGAGCCTCACGCGAGTGACGTGCGCATTCGGGGTGAGGGAGAACGATTCCAATGAAAACCGCGGAAGCAAAACAAAATCCAACGGACTGTTCGCTTTCGACCTGAAGCACGCGATAAAACTAGAAAAAAAGAAAAGAACGAGTTCGCACGTTACGGATAATGACGTGCAGTTAAATAAAAACAATTCGGGAGATATAAACTTTTCTTCTCGTTCTGATTATTAATCGCCTTGGAAACAAAAAAAAGTCGATTTGCGAACAAAGTAGGAGTAAAAAAATTAAAGGTCTTTTCGTTTTTCCAGTGATTGGAAATAAAGAGGAATCGTCCATATTATTCGAATTCAAGTTGATCAATTCGCGAATAGAGGGCTTGAAAGCAGGAGGCATCGATAATTAAATTTGTTCTCTTTTTAATATCACGGTGTGAAAAAATGAAATCTCAATTACATAGAAATTTAACCGATAAAAAACGAAAATGAACGGATATACAAATAAGAGTTTTTCAGTAAATAACTCTCGAAGTCGCATCAATTATACGTGAGCGGCGCACGGAATCAAAGAAAATGTGAATCCATTAGAATTCGTACAGGAATTACGCAGAACTGAAATCATGCGCAAAAATAATATTTTGCTGGTATTACGTTCCTTTTCTTGTTTCGTTCGATATGGGACGAAGGTGTTTGGATCGCGTAAATATGTGAGATTCTCTTTCTCTCTCGCGGAATGCGATCGGCATATGTTTTGAGCAGATGTTTGGATTCGATACGTTGGATCTACATAAGCGAATACCCTAAAGAGGTTGCTGGGCTGTTCAGACATATTTGGAACAATAGATTTCAAAACCCTTTCCATTTTTCTTTGGATTTCTTGTTAAAATATCCAACTTAAAATTGAAATCCATTAGCAAATAATGGACAATCCAAATAAATTCTTAACGTTTTATTTTCTCATATACGAAGTATATTGTGAAAGTAATCGCGAAGAAATTCTTATTCAAAACTCAATATTTTGATGAAAATTTACGTTTTAAGTGTACCCGAGTCCGAAAGTGATTTTCGCAATGCCGTCTGTATGTTCGCGGTTCTAGATCGAAAAATGAATGAAATCTCGTACTTAGGCATTTCATCATACATATTAGAAGCTATGAAGAAATCGTTGACATTGCACAATAATTAAGTGCAGTTTATTCTAGGCAATTCTGACAGCAATTAGATTTTCTCAAAATCCGATCCACTGATTTTGATCAAATTTCGTACATTTACTTGAGCTTACGCCTACAATAATACGACATAGTTCATATTCTCAATAAATGAATGTAAGACTAGTTTATTCTTGGGCAGCACTAATAACAATGGATTTTCTAAAAAACTGCTCATACGATTTTCAAATTTCGTACAATTATTTAAATTGATTTTTATAATGATTCTACATAGTTCATATTTTTCAAAAGATAACTAAACGACGCATTAGTGTATGAAAATGTTTGTACCATGTACATTGTACCGATTTTTTTCTTTTCTAAATGTTCTTTACAACATTGAAGTACATCATTATTTTTACTCTAAAAACTTACACACGTAATTTCCTATTTACTTTTAATTCGGTCTGTCGAACTGTCAAAGATTCACCGCCAATAATACTGACCATCAAATAGAAAAGATTGCTCACCCCTGGCCTAGACAGATTTTACACGTTCTGTGATCCCAAATGATGACTAAAATATGCAAGCCGGCGTGAACTTTTTTTTCATAAAACGTTTGGATGCTGTTATGGCGACGAAGAAGATAAACATCACCTAAGAAAGAACTTCATTTACGAAAAGCTAGCTATTTATTTCGAGAAAATTTCAAAGAGGTTGCCGGTATTGTATGATATTTGCATCGGAGGATCACATCTCTCGTCCAAAAACAAAGCAGCGCTAAGAGAGCACTCCGATTACAGGCGAGCAAGCAGATGTAACAGCATTTCCGTGTCACTGTTCCAATGGAGAGAGCGATGGCGAAAAATAAACCCGTGTCGCGGAAACAAAAGACTAACTATAAGCTCTCCTTCGAAAGAAAGGGGGTATAATATATATTTATTTTAAGTATATGTTTTGTGTTATTTTGAGAGAATACGCGTGGCGGAGGCCTTTGGCCAGATTACCATTATGGGTGGCTGTATGTTTTTGGATGAAATGAAAAAATCCAGTTTACTATGGTTTTCGCGATAAGAAAAAAATGAAAGGGGAGAAACGAATGTCATTATGTACGTAGGGATAAAAGAGAATTGCGAATTTCATGTTTTCGACTTTCGCCGACTATTCTTTTACTTATTGCATGCTAAAAGTGTGCGCGGTTAGAAGTACGAATATTTTCTTACAGCGTTATAAGCAGTGTGTGAAAAAAGTCGACCGACCGGTCCTGCATGTGCTATTTTAGAATATGTACCTATAAGACCACCACGCGTTACTTTATGTAACTTCTAGTGCATTTGCCCATTAAAAGTGACAAGTACCCATGAAGGAAGAATGAAAATGGTTGAATTCAAGATTAATAATTTCAGCCCAGCGTTACTAATTAACAATAGTAACGTAAATAAATTCACGGTTCATGTCAAAATTTAAAGAATCACTTATAATCGTTGATTATTACCCCTGTACAATATCAAAATCCAATTCCGTATAGCAACGAAACATTTTCTCGACTCGAAAGACCGACAATAAAATTCTACCACCATACGCATCAAAATCAAATCCTACCTTAAATGAAACGATTAAACTCTCCAGAGCCTTTATGAAGCTATACTTATATATGGATATATATATATATATATTTCCCATCATAAACAAGCTTGTTAAAACGTAAAAGTTGACTTTTTCGCTACACTTCCGGACGATAACCATCGCACGCCGGATTGGTAGAGTCAGAACATCAACGAATAAAAAAATCGTACGAAATGCACGGGGAAAACGCGCCCCGACCTTGCAGACCCGTTATAAAAGGCTCTGCCGATCGAGATAAAGAGGGAAGGAAGGAGCGAGGAGAGATACTCAGCCAGGGCCGGCGTCGAAAATCGCAATCGTAATGGAGGTTGAGGAAGAGTGGCGAGGGGGGAAGGGGAGGAGGAGGTAATGGATAGGGAGGAAAGGGGAGGGAGGGGAGGGGACAAACGTGTAGCAACGCGAACGGTATATAGGTGTTCGGGAAATGGGAACGCGGCGTGAATAGGGGATTTTAGTAATGAGAGGAAGTGTGGGGAAAAACTGGTATAGTGGGGACTCCTCCACGCCCCATCGTTCCCTCCCCCCCCCCCCCCCCCCCTCCTCCAACACCCTTTTGTGTACGGATTCTGATGGTTTTACGGGATTGGATTTCGCAAAAGGGGCTTTTTGTTTGCGATGGAGTGCGTTTCGGGACTGTAAAAGGGGGTTGAGAAGGGGAAGGCGAGAGTTTGGTCGAATGCGAGGAACAAGTGCAAAGTGTTACTGGATGGGGGAGAGAGAGAGTATTTCCCTCCCTCCCTACGTTTCAGTCAGAAACATCGAGAGGAATATCCGGACGATCCTAAGGGTTCGAGAAGAAAATTAGTATTGGAGTGTATGATTGAATGCGATTCGAGTTTCGGACACGTTTTTATTCTCAGGCGGAGAGGGCTTTTCTCCTGCATTTTGGAAGCAGGCGTTTCCAAACTCGTTGGTAGAATTGGATGCCGGAGGCATCGTGATGTTCTGCGAATCACTTAATTGGCCGAGTGGAAGTTGGAAATAAACACCCTCGTCGTTTTTTGTGGCGTTATTTCTGGGAATTTTCATTAACAAGCAGAAATTTAACTATGAAAACGTGGGGTAACCTATTCAATTCATAGTTACTACACTGGAGTCCTCCGCTCCTGTCCCCGTGCGGGGCCCGACTCTGCACGGCGACTCCTCTATTTTCGAACTAAAACCAAATGCAATATCTAAAACAAAAAGCACACCATTCCATTTTTTCTTATGGCGATAGTGGTGAGACTATTTAGCCAGTTGTGAATTTTATCCATTGGAACATAATTTAAAATTCCAGATCTTTAGTCCTCCTAGAAGTAACTTGGGGTTTTTATGTTCTACTTCAAATACTGTATTTACCTCGAAGGAAAGTTTCGTATTTTAACGTTCTTGCAAAATTCACACTCCCAGACTGTATTCCAAATTAATACAGCATGTATGTATGTATGTATGTATGTATGTATGTAATGTATGTATGTAATGTATGTATGTATGTATGTAATGTAATGTAATGTAATGTATGTATGTAATGTATGTATGTAATGTAATGTATGTATGTAATGTAATGTATGTATGTCTGTATGTAATGTAATGTATGTATGTAATGTATGTATGTAATGTAATGTATGTATGTATGTATGTAATGTATGTATGTAATGTAATGTATGTATGTATGTAACGTAATGTATGTATGTATGTATGTATGTATGTATGTATGTATGTATGTATGTATGTATGTATGTATGTATGTATGTATGTATGTATGTATGTAATGTATGTATGTATGTAATGTAATGTATGTCTGTAATGTAATGTATGTATGTATGTATGTAATGTATGTATGTATGTAATGTTATGTATGTATGTATGTAATGTAATGTATGTATGTATGTATGTAATGTAATGTATGTATGTATGTATGTATGTATGTAATGTAGTGTATGTATGTATGTAATGTAATGTAATGTAATGTATGTATGTATGTATGTAATGTAATGTATGTATGTATGTAATGTAATGTATGTATGTATGTATGTATGTATGTATGTATGTATGTAATGTATGTATGTACTTGCGTGACTGGACGATGGCTCAGCGTTACGCGCGTTAATCCCTATATTGTTACTCTCCACCTACGCGTGTGACGTGTTGAGCGGATGGTAACGAGCTACCAGTGTGTTTCAAAAAGAGGGTGTCGACCAATTGGGATGGCGTAACCGTTAAGATGGATACGGAATAATCGGGGGCATTTGTTTTTTTTTTTTGCCCTCTGAGATTTATTTTTTAGATCCGTCAATCGTTACTTCTATTTTCTTCCGATGGTTGATCCGACAAAACATACATACATTACATATATACATTACATGCATACATTACATGCATACATAACATGCATACATTGCATGCATACATTGCATGCATACATTGCATGCATACATTGCATGCATACATTGCATGCATACATTGCATGCATACATTGCATGCATACATTGCATGCATACATTGCATGCATACATTGCATGCATACATTGCATGCATACATTGCATGCATACATTGCATGCATACATTGCATGCATACATTGCATGCATACATTGCATGCATACATTGCATACATACATGTATGTATGTACGTAATGTAATGTATGTATGTATGTACGTAATGTAATGTATGTATGTACGTAATGTAATGTATGTATGTATGTATGTATGTACGTAATGTAATGTATGTACGTAATGTATGTATGTATGTATGTAATGTAATGTATGTATGTATGTAATGTATGTAATGTATGTAATGTAATGTAATGTATGTATGTAATGTATGTATGTATGTATGTAATGTAATGTATGTATGTATGTATGTAATATGTATGTATGTATGTAATGTATGTATGTATGTATGTAATGTATGTATGTATGTATGTAATGTAATGTATGTATGTAATGTAATGTATGTATGTATGTAATGTATGTATGTAATGTAATGTATGTATGTAATGTAATGTATGTATGTAATGTAATGTATGTATGTAATGTAATGTATGTATGTAATGTAATGTATGTATCTATGTATGTAATGTAATGAATGTTTGTATGTATGTATGTAATGTAATGTATGTATGTATGTAATGTATGTATGTAATGTAATGTAATGTAATGTAATGTGTGTATGTATGTAATGTATGTATGTATGTAATGTAATGTATGTATGTAATGTAATGTATGTATGTATGTAATGTATGTATGTATGTAATGTAATGTATGTATGTATGTAATGTATGTATGTATGTAATGTAATGTATGTATGTAATGTAATGTATGTATGTATGTAATGTAATGTATGTATGTACTGTAATGTATGTATGTAATGTAATGTATGTATGTATGGTATGTAAGGTATGTATGTATGTATGTATGTAATAGTATGTATGTATGTATGTAATGTATGTATGTATGTATGTATGTATGTAATGTAATGTATGTATGTATGTAATGTATGTATGTAATGTAATGTATGTATGTATGTATGTATGTATGTATGTATGTAATGTAATGTATGTATGTATGTAATTTATGTATGTAATGTATGTATGTATGTTATGTAATGTATGTATGTATGTATGTAATGTATGTATTATACATTACATACATACATTCATTACATTACATTACATACATACATTACATTACATACATACATACATACATACATACATACATACATACATACATACATACATACATACATACATACATACATACATACATACATACATACATACATACATTACATACATACATTACATACATTACATACATACATTACATACATTACATACATTACATACATACATTACATACATACATACATACATTACATTACATACATACATACATTACATACATACATACCTACATTACATTACATACATACATACATTACATACATACATTACATACATACATTACATACATACATTACATACATACATTACATACATACATTACATACATTACATTACATACATACATTACATTACATACATACATTACATACATACATTACATACATACATACATTACATTACATACATACATACATACATACATACATACATACATACATACATACATACATACATACATACATACATACATTACATTACATTACATACATTACATTACATACATACATACATACATACATTACATTACATTACATTACATACATACATTACATTACATACATACATACATACATACATACATACATACATACATACATACATTACATTACATACATTACATACATACATACATACCTACATTACATTACATACATACATACCTACATTACATACATACATACATTACATACATACATTACATACATTACATACATACATTACATACATACATTACATACATACATACATTACATTACATACATACATTACATTATATACATACATTACATTACATACATACATTACATACATACATTACATTGCATTACATACATTACATACATTACAACACATACATACATTACATTACATTACATTACATTACATTACATTACATTACATACATACATTACATACATACATTACATACATACATTACATACATACATTACATACATACATTACATTACATACATTACATACATACATTACATACATACATACATTACATTACATACATACATACATTACATTACATACATTACATACATACATACATTACATTACATACATACATACATTACATTACATACATTACATACATACATACATTACATTACATACATACATACATACATTACATACATGCATACATTACATACATACCTACATTACATACATACCTACATTACATTACATTACATTACATTACATACCTACATTACATTACATACATACATACCTACATTACCATTACATACATACATACATACCTACATTACATTACATACATTACACACATACATTACACACATACATTACACACATACATTACACACATACATTACACACATACTGCATTACATACATGCATTACATACATGCATTACATACATGCATTACATACATGCATTACATACATGCATTACATACCTACATTACATACCTACATTACATAACTACATTACATACATACATTACATACCTACATTACATAACTACATTACATACATACATACATTACATACATACATACATACATTACATACATACATTACATACATACATACATACATACATACATACATACATACATACATACATACATACATACATACATACATACATACATACATACATACATACATACATACATACATACATACATACATACATACATACATACATACATACATACATACATACATACATACATACATACATACATACATACATACATACATACATACATACATACATACATACATACATACATACATACATACATACATACATACATACATACATACATACATACATACATACATACATACATACATACATACATACATACATACATACATACATACATACATACATACATACATACATACAACATACATACATACTTACATACATACATACATACATACA